>CM053578.1:100300377-100422548 GCA_028646485.1 Cryptoprocta ferox | reverse complement strand
ACTGTTCAGTGAGGAAAAGCAGTTTTTCCCTTAAAGACGTAGAGTCTGGACCAAATCAGGAGGCTTCCCACCTGCCTGCTAGGTAGGTGAGATTGTCTAGAGAGGACGGTAGCAAAATGTTCCGGTCGGCGAGAGGCAGTGATGATGAACCCTCCGGAGCCCCCTTTCTGGGGGAAAGAGGCTCGGTTTAGGCAGAGAGCAGTGCACGGGCAGCCCCGGGCAACCCCGGGCAACCGTGCCCTGCAGAGGAACTGAAAGTCACCGATCGCAGGCACCTGTTGGCTCTGAGGAACCCGGCTCATCACGGGTCGGGTCGTTAAAGGGGATACAGCCCTACCTGTTTCTGCAGAATCGGAGCTGCCCCAGGGGAGGAGGAGCATCTGGGTGGGAACACAGCACCACGCAGCGCTGACCCGCGGCAGGGAAGGGCAGGGAGGAAGGCCAGACGCCTGCGGGCAGGCCGGGCGAGCTGTGAGTGTCACAGTGGGTCACGTGGCTTCTTCCGGAGTTTACAGTTGAGTGAGCTTTGTGCTCCTTTCGGGCGACATTCTAGATCAGATTACTAACGGCACGGATAGTAAGACGGGCCAAAGCAAGCCGCGATCCTGGGAACCAGCAGGAGTCTGTTGGGAACAGAGCAGGGCAGGTGAACCTGTTTTTCTTATTTTATTTACATAGAAGGCTCATGCGGGTTTGCAAGCCTGGCGACTTAGGTCATTTGTTGGATCTGATAGAGATCCCAGCTCTGTTGCCTACAGAGGCCAGGCAGGCGGTATAAACGGAACAGGCTGGGAAGCGAGGCGGTAGGGAGAGGTGGGGACTTTGTCACGTCAAAGACAAACGCCTCATGTAAAGGGGGAAGCTTACCATGGGGTAAGACAGGTCTAAGCTTATCAGATCTTCAAGTTTTTCAAGGAAAGTGAAAAATTCAGAATATTTTGTGAAGTCCCGGGATTTCTAAAACTGCTTTTAGCTGGTTCGTAATTTTTAAAAACATGTGTCGGGCAAGGAGAGCATTAAATCCAACACGGCAGAGGGTGTGCGCCAGTTTGTGATCTTTGATACATGTCGAGTTCCAGTAAAGTATTTTGTGATATTGATGCATGATGTTTTGTTGAGCGCCACGTGGAGGGGCATGGACTGGGGTGAGAGCCCACTGCTGTCAGCCTGGGCACGGCCTCTGGTGCTGTTGGGCCCTCCCTCTCATTGACGCCGGTCATTCAGATTAGGATCCGGGGGGGGGGGGGCTCACCAGTGTGTGGCTACCTCCAAGCTCGCCCACATCTCAAATACGCTGGGTGCGAGACGGAAGCAGGTGGAAGCAGAGCTCAACGATCGGGGGCAGTGGGGAGGGGGGGTGGGGGGCGGGGGGCTGTCAGATGGAAGGCCCATTGGGTACCAACCACCTGGCTCTACTTAGCTTCCCATCCCTCCACCTCTCCAGATTGGGCACTGGTGTGGCTGATACCCTCCTCTCTGCATCCCCATTTTTATTCCTTGTCTTTGATTTGCATCCTCCAGCTGAAGAAAAACATCCTTGGAAATCAGAAGCAAGACAACAAGCGCCGTTTGGCACCGCTGGACACCACCGCGCTGTGGGTCCCCTCGGGCAGAGAACGCCGGGAACCATTCCCCTCCCCCCACCATCAGCCAGGTCGAAAAGAGGAGACAAGTCTATCGTTATTTGCAGACAACAAGATCGCGTACCTAGGGAGGCCAAAGGACGCGTTAAAGAAACAATGAAGACTCGTGAGATAATTCAGAAACTAAAGGTCAGGGCACCCTACGGACACCATACCTTCCCCAGACACCAACAAAGCCCAATCGGGAGATGTCATGGCAGGGGACAGATTCTGTCTGCCAAGGTAACTAGACTACATCACGTGAAAGAACGTAACGTGTAAGAGCTATATCGAGAAAATATAAAAGACGGAGCAAAACAGACAAAAAAGGAAATCTGAACAAACGGAAGAGATGCTATGCTGTCAGACAGAAGACAGTGTGAGGGTATGCGTTATTTTCTAATGAGGCTATACATTCAACGTAATTACATAAAAACTCCAATGCATTTTTCAAAAGAACTTTGCAAGCTGATTATAAAATTCACCTGGGAAAGAAAATGAACGGAAACCCCCAAGGAAGAAGGACAAGCGCGATACGTAGGAACTCAGCCCACCGGATGGGAGCACAGGCAGCAGAGCCACGTCGTGAGAATGTACTGGAACCAGGGCAAGAAGAGATTCGTCTGTCAGTGCACCAGAAGGAAGGGCCCAAAAGCGGGTTAGCAGGATGCGGGAATTTAGTGTGCAAGAAGATGGCGGTGTGAATGCAGTCTAACATAGAGTGTGGCCATCCATTCAGAGGATGGGGCTACTGTCCCTATTTTATATCAGGTGTAAAAATAAAGAGATAAACTAAAAGTTTATCATGGGGGCACCCGGGTGGCTCGGTCACTCTTAGCTTCGGCTCAGGTTATGATCTCACAGTTCGTGGGTTCAAACCCCGCATGGGGCTCTGCGTCGACCGCGTGGAGCCCGCTTGGGATTCTCTCTCTCCCTCTCTCCTGCCTCTCCCCCACTCATGCTCATATGCTTTCTCTCTCTCTGTTTCTCAAAAATAATTAAATAAACTTAAAAAAAAGCTTATCATGAAACTGTTTGGAAAAACTAGTATCTTCCCTGGATAAATAATATTGAGATGAATAATTCACAAAACCCAGAATCCATAGGTAAAAACACTTGACTGCACAAAAGTTGTTAAAATTCCAGATGACAAATGAACCAAAAACAAAGTTTTTAAAACATGACAGGTTGGGAGAAAATATTTACATCATAACTAACTAACCCAAAAATTAATATGCAAGACATATAAAGAGGGTTTTTTTAATCAGAAAGATTTTTTAAAAGGAAAAAGAACTGACGGACTATAAATAGGCAATTACAGGAAAAGAAATTATGAATGGCTAGTTAACATAGGAAAAAATGTTTATCCTCATTTATTTTTTTAATGTTTATTTACTTATTTTGAAAGAGAGAGCGTAGGGGAGGGGCAGAGAGAGAGAGGGAGAGAATCCCACGCAGGCTCCGTGCTGTCAGTGCAGAGCCCAACACGGGACTCGAACCCATGACCCTGGGGTCATGACCCGAGCCGAAATCAAGAGTCGGATGCTCAACTGACTGAGCCACCCAGGGGCCCCATAACCTCATTCCTAATGAAGGGAATGCAGAATAAAATATTGAGATTGCATGTTTCACCCCTGCTTGGTGAAAATTACAACTGGTGATGTCTTGTATTGAGAAGTTGTGGGCATCTGGTGGGCACCACGTGACATCAGGTGGGAGGGACACTTGGTAGAGGTTTCTGGCAGGATGCACAGACTGTCTCTCTGATAATCTGCGTTCCTTCAACCTCCTGATACCATCCCGAAGAAAACGTGCACGTGTGCACACAGGCCAGCGCAAGCCTGTTGACTGCCCTGTTTGGTATTTGTACAAGTCACAGCGAGGACACTGTGTAAATGGCGATCCATGGAAGGATGGACTGTACGGCACAATGGTTGAAAAGCACAGAGGTGCATGCGCTGAAGGGACAGACCTCAAAGACAAAGTGTTAAGAGAAGAAAGCCAATTGGGCAATATGTACAGCATAATCCCATTTAATTTTTTCTTAATTTTTGAGAAAGAGAGAGAGCAACAGACTGCAAATGAGAGAGGGGCAGAGAGAGAGGGAGACACAGAATCCGAAGCAGGCTCTGGGCTCCGAGCTGTCAGCACAGAGCCTGACTCGGGGCTGGAACCACAAACCGCGAGACCATCACCTGAGCCAAAGTAGGACGCTTAACGGACTGAGCTACCCGAGCCGTCCACATAATCCCATTTATTTTTTAAGAACCTATATATTTGTACAAGCTCATATCTCTGTGTAAATGCACACCACGTCGTCGGCAGTAGTTACCCCCATAGAGGAGAGAGGGGCGTGGCGATGGTGAGGGCCGACTTTTGCTTTCTACTCTCTGTGCTTCGGTTTTGTCTGAACACTTTAGAGTTTTTTATTATTATTATTTATTTTGAGCTGGGGGGGCAGAGAGAGGGGGAGAGAGAGAGAGAATCCCAAGCAAGTGTCGCACTGTCAGCACGGAGGCTGAGTTCGATGCGGGGCTCATACTCACGAACCGTGGGATCGTGACCTAAGCCGGAGTCAGATGCTGAGCCGCCCAGGAGCCCCCGTCTGAACGCTTTTAAAAGGTGTATTCACATTTCACTTGGGTTGAAAAAGAAAACAAGAGAAAAAGGCAGGAAAACAAGACAGAACGGGAAGGAAAGAGAAGAGGAGCCTGATGCCCAGGGAAGGGGGCATAAGGAATAAAAGATAATTAAAAAGAAACAATTCGGGGCTCCCGGGTGGCTCAGTCGGTTAAGCGTCCGACTTCAGCTCAGGTCCTGATCTCACGGTTCGTGTGTTCGAGCCCCGCGTCGGGCTCTGTGCTGACAGCTCAGAGCCTGGAGCCTGCTTCACATTCTGTGTCTCCCTCGCTCTCTCTGTCCCTCCCCCGCTCCCTCTCTCTCTCAAAAATAAATAAACTTAAAAAAAATTCACTTTCAAATGGTTATTGTATATGTCTGGGGTTTTATTTTGGAATGATGACAATGTCAGGGAACTAGACAGAGGTGGTGATCCCGCAACATGGTGAATGTACTGGATGCCACAGAATTGTTCATCTCAAACCAGTTAATTTTGTGTGATGGGAATTTCACCTCAGTTACAGACAGACAACCTTCCATGGCTCCTCCCACCCACAGCACAGTCTCCGAACTCCCCAGCCCCTTCCTCAATCAGGTCTCAGGCTGCCTTTCCCCAACCTCTATGGGGACCCCTGTTTGGGACCCTAAGCCACAGCAACCGTAGCCCCAGATTTTCTGAGACGATCCCATTTCCTGCAGTGATAATTTTTAAATAAAGGCAGGAAGTGAAATATTAAAAAGAAAAATAATGATCATAGAAGTTCCACCTTAGCCATGGTTAAAAAAATTAAAATGGTCCTCAAGGGTGTACATTGGAAAGTAGAAGCCCCTTTCTCTTGCCGGTAACCCGCAAATGGCCTGAAAACCCCCCTTCTCGCTCCACCGTTAGCAGTTTCTCAGCTGCCCTTCCTGTCGCTCTGATGCGCGTGCACCCTTGTGTATACAATCTGTCCCCTAACAAAGCAATGACACTACAGTGTCGTCCTGCACCTGCTTTAACATTTTGGAGAGGTTTCCAGCTTATTATACACGACTCTGCCTTAATTTTTCAAACAACTGCAGCATCTTCCGCTGGCCAGGCCACAATTTACGTATCAGTTCCCTATTAATCAGTCAGGGTGTTTGCTGTTTCTTCCTGGTCCCCCGCTTGAAGTGAACGCCCGTGTACGTATCTGGCCCACGTGACCTGTCGAACAGTGGCTTGGCCATCCTCACGGGCCCAGGCGCTGTCCGTGTTCTTGGATACTGGCGATCTGCCCTCCGGAGTATTTTTGCCCTGCGTTTCCCTCCCTCCCATCATGTCTGAGACCTACTGCCCATTCCTCTCCCCCCACCTCCACATGGCCTTCAAACTCGACTGTCGCTTGAGGATCTTGTTTAAATGCTGCTTCTGAAGCAGTAGCTCCGGGCCTGATGCTCTGCATTTCTAATAAGCTCCCAGGGGATCCAGATGCTGCTGGTCTGTGGCCCACACTTTGAGTAGCAAGGCTCTCTCTGACAGAAATCTAACATGAGCCTTACATATGATTTTAAATTTTCTATTAGTCACATTAAAAAGATTTTTTTTACATTACAAAGAAATTTAGGGGCACCTGGGTGGCTCAGTCATTACGCATCTGACTTCGGCTCAGGTCATGATCTCACAGTCCATGAGTTCGAGCCCTGCTTCGGAGGAGCCTTGCTTCCCTGTCTCTCTCTGTCTCTCTCTCTCTCCCTCTCCATCTCTCTCTCTGCCCCTCGTGGGATTCTCTCTCTCTCTCTCTCTCTTTCTCTTTCTCAAAAAAAGAACGTTATGGGGTGCCTGGCTGGTGGTGCATGCAACTCTTGATCTCAGGGTTGGGTTGTGAGTTTGAGCCCCACACTGGGCACAGAGATTACTGGGGGGAAAAAAAGTTTTAAAATGAAGTTTTAAAATTAAGTTGATGCATATATTTTATTTAACCCAATGGAGCCGAAATAGGAGGATTCCAATGTGCAACAAAAAATCATTATGAGATACATTATTCTTTTCTTTCTTTTTAAAAATTTGCTATTTTCTTGTTTTTGTAGTAAGTGTTTGAAATCTGCTGTGCCTTTCTCACTTTGCACATTTCAGTTCTGACCAGCTGTAACCCAAACACTTTCTGTCCTCATGTGGCCGGTGGCCGCCTCGTTCCCCAGCGCCGGAGAACCTGCCGGGCTCTACCCAGAGGGAACCCGGGCACCATCTGTTGCTCAGACCCCAGGGGGCAGCACGGGGCGGATGGGGTGGAGGCAGAAGAGGGGCATCCAGGAGGCACTAGTGAGAACATTCTTTGGCCAAAGGGAGTATGGCCTGAAGCTGCCTCAGGACTGGCGGTAGGAGGGAGCTCTGCACGGCATAAGGACTTCAAGCAATGATGCTATTATTATTTTATTATGATGATTATTATTATTACTATCTGTTCCTAGGCAACAGTTCCAATAACTCTTTTTTACATTAAAAAAACTGAGGGGCGGTTGGGTGGCTCAGTCAGTTGGGCATCTGACTGGGCTCAGGTCACGATCACACAGTTCGTGAGTTCAAGCCCCAGCATCGGGCTCCTTGCTGACAGTGGGGAGCCTCAATGGGATTCTCCCTCTCTCCCTCGCTCTCTCCCTCTCTCCCATGGGATTCTTCTCTCTCTCCCTTTCTCTCTGCCCCTCGCTCACTTGCGCCCTCTCTCAGAAATAAAAAAAAATTTGAGCTGTAACTGATGTAACATATTAGCTGAGGTGCACAACATACTGAGTCGATATGTGCATATATGCTGCAAAATGATCACGTTTCTAGTTAACATCCAGCACCAGGCAGTTACAACTTTCCCCCCGTAATCAGAACTTCTGCCACATGCTTACTTTTAGCAACGTTCAGATACACAATACAGTCCGACTTGCGAGAGCTGCCATGCTACACGTTGCCTCCCCACGACTTACTTATTTTATAACTGGAAGTGTGTACCCTCTGACCACTTCCACTTTTAAAGGGAATCATGGCACACTTAAAATTGTGCCGTTTGCTCCAGCTGACCGGGCATGACACGATCGTTGCCAAGTGTCTGCAAATCTCTCCCCCACGTATGGGGAGGACTGTCAACATTTAGAGAATGCGTTAATGAGCGCTCAAAGTACTTCCCATAAAGTCCTGCAGACTATTTTTAAGATGGTAGATATGTTACGGGTTCTAAAGTTAAATTTTAGAGAAACATATTTACATGGCCGGTTTCCCAAGAAGCAAAGGCATGGCTCAGTGTCAGGGGGTTTTATTTCTGCTTGGTATTTTCGGTTTGAACTTCCTCACCGTCACTTACTACTTTGCTAAGAGAAAACGCAGAGATGACACATGTTGGTCTGCAGTGATCCTCCTTAACGCAAGGAAGGAAAAGTTAGCCAGCAGAGGGACTGAGTGGTCCGAGCCGGGCTGGGGAAGCAGGAGGACCTCCCGCCGCAGGTAGATGAAGTTGTTGATTCCCCATCTCCTTCAGGATGTGCTCGTGATGGATCTTTGTGCTCCTTCCTGGGTAACCATTTTCGCCATGGGGTCGAAATGTGTTCACCCACGCCACAGGGGTACGTCCTTTAGGTGGGAAGCATGGGCTGGGGCTGAGGGGTGCAGGGGGCTGGGGTGGGGGCATCTGGGGGCCCGGGACAGTCGTGGGGCTCCGTAGCCTGGCTCAGTCCGGCTCAAGACTGAAGGGCGGGGACATGGGGGAAGAGGGGAGCCATCGGGGGCCTCTCAGTCCCCCTCCACCTCCAGGATTCAACATTCACCTTCAGAATCGCCATTTCCCTCTGACCCTTGCAAAGAAGGAAGCCCATCTTCTCCTTCACTGTGTCCAGTTCCCCTTTTCTCTCACTGTATTTAACATGCCTCACGCTTCAAACTCCTCCCCGTCAAGAATGTAACCACATGTCTCTTGGCACTGCTTGGACATAGGCGGTGTTTCTAACGGTACAAGTTTATCCGTACTCAAAACCTGTCCTAATCCTTATCTTTCCCAACTCCTCATGGTTCCCCTGGTCCCCGGAACGGGGGCATTCTCTCTTTCTCTGTTCCCGGGAGCCGAGGAGGGATATTTTTATCCTTAATTACATGTCCCTGCGATGCTCTTCCAGCTTGCTTCATTTCTCTTTGTGAAACTCTCGAGGTTCTCCGGGGGAGAGAGAAGTGACAGCTGGCAGACAAACTCTGCGTCCTCAGCCTGGCGAGGAGCTGCCTGGGGGAGACGCCGCCTGGGGCAGTGCCCTGATTAACTCTGCTGCTCGCCCCCAAACTCCCCTGCTGCCTTCACTTTGTCCCAGACCCCGCGCCTGCCGCTCCTGCCCCTACACCCCGGAACAGGTTATGAAAGAGCTGCTCCGAGCACCCCTTCCCCTCACCCTTGGTTGATGTCATCGACACAGAAGGAACCATAGACTTTTGGAGCACAGAGGCCTTTGATGGTCTCTACCCGACTCCCCTCCTCTGAGAGGTAAAGAAATGGAGGCGTTTCCTCCCACACTCCTGTCACAAATTTACCCCGTCATTCAACCATTTAGCAAATATTTATTGTGAACCGCCTATGTGCCGCATGCTCTTCTGAGAGCTGGGGGTACAGTGGTGAGCAAGCCGGCCAAGGTCTTAGCTCTCCTGTGGGTTTCACACCCTCATAGTGGAGACGGGGGACAAGCGGGGAAGTCAATAAATAACAAAGACAGTCACTGGGATGGGCCAACAAGCATCAAAGAAGTCCACGTCCTGATCCCTGAATCCTGTAGACAGGTTTTCTTGCCTGGCGTTGGGGGGGGGGGGGGCGGGTGGCGATTAAGATGCAGAAGGAATTAAGGTTGCTAATGTGCTGACCTTGAGATAGGGATGGTGTCCCGAATTATTCAGGTGGCCCCAAATTCCAAGGGTCCTCATAAGGAACAGAGGGAGGTAGGAGAGTCAGAAACAGAGACGTGGCAGGGGGAGGACTAGACTGGCCGTTGCTGGCTCTGAAGACAGGAAAATGTGCCATGAGCCAAGAAGTGCAGGTGGCCCCTGGAAACTGGAAAAGGCAAGAAGAGAGATTCCCCTCATGTCTCCAGAAAGGACCACAGTCCAGCCAATACCTTGATTTTAGCCCAGTGAGACCCATGTCAGACTACCAACCCTTAGGACTGTAAAATAATACATATGTGGTGTTGTTTTTTCTAATATTTTATTTTTTACAGTGTTTATTTATTTTGAGAGAGAGAGAGAGAGAGAGAGAGTGAGTGAGAGTGTAAGCAGAGGAGGGGCAGAGAGAGAGGGTGAGAGAGAATCCCAAGCAGGCTCCGTGCTGTCAGCACAGAGCCTGCCTGATGCAGGGCTCCATCCCACAGACTGTGAGATCATGACCCGAGCCGAAATCAAGAGCCGGATGCTTAACTGACTGAGGCAGAGCGCCTGGGTGCCCCTAAAGACTTTATTTTGAAGTAATCTCTACACCCAATGAGGGGCTCAAACTTACAACCCCAAGATTAAGGGTCACATGCTCTACCGGCTGAGTCAGCCGGGCACCCCACATGCGTGTTGTTTTTAAATCACTACATTTGCAGTTATTTGTTACAGCAGCAAAAGGAAACTAATATGGTTGCTGACAGTGATAAAGGCTGTGAAGAAAGGGGGAAAGGGGGAAAGTAGAATGATTATCAGGGCAGGACTTTAGACGGAGAGACCTGGGAGTGACTTCGGGGCAGTTAGCCACATGGTAATCTAGGGGGACAGAGTCGTAGGGAGAGGGCAGGGCAAGTGCAAAGACCCTGGGGCAGGGAAGAGCTTGGTGATGGTAGGAGTAACCATCTTTATTATCTCTTCGATGCCTTCCCACAAAGAGAGAGCCGTTGTGTTGTCTGGTTTCCCGGGACGTCAATGGTTTTTCCTGCAGACTTCTGAGTAACCTTGAAATCTACTTGTTTGACTCTGGTTTCCCTCCTTAAAGCCTGGGACTGTGTCCCCGTGTCCTGTCCTTGTCCCAATATGAGGTGCTAAGGCCTCTTCTTAGGGTCTTAAGAGTGTATATTTGCCAGAGATATTCAATTCTGGAAAGCACATTTCTTCATTTCAAAACTTGAGCACCTGTCCCCCCAGGTCATGAAGGAGCATGCGTGTGGCAGAGGGATAGGCAGGCACTGAGGGTCTCTTGACTTAGACAGTCAGGAGGAGCTGAAATGAAGGGACTTTGGGATCTTCCTGCTCTCTTACGGTGAATTTCTTTGTAAAAACGGCTAACTTCCCAAATGCTTGGGAAGCAATTTGGATTTTTCCATCCTGGGGGTGCTCAAAGCAGAACACACCTCTGCCAAGAACGGGGGGATTAAGATTAACCTCCAAAGGTTTTGTGAGCCCTGAGTGGTAAACGGAAGCACCATTTTCAAGCCGAGTCCAACTGGGCCTTTTGTTTGATAAATGCTTACGAACCTTCTGTCTTGTGCCAGGCTCTAGGGCAGACGCAAACGAGCCCTCGCTCGTGTTCCTGAGGCACCCACGGTTCACCGGGGCAGAGAGGGAGGGAGACAGACACAGAGCAGAGGACCACCCCCACGGAAAGGGCATGGCAGCGGGAAGAGGGGAAGTGCTATGGGGACACAGGAGAGGGAGGGATGATATTTTAGAGGGATTGGTTGGATCATTCATTTCCTCCCATTTGAGGAGAGCTCCTTTTGCTATGCAAACACTTGAAACACCTCTACTTGCTACGATATAAATCTGGGGCCAAGGGATAATCTTGATAATTGCCTGTTATCAGTCTCTGAACTGAACATCTGTTCCATAAGGGCAGGAACGATGCCTAGGAGGTTGACTAACTATTGGACCCCCAGCGCCCAACCAAAAGTTGCTGCGTGAGATGTACAAATGAGGAACCTCTGAGCTAAGTCATTCGGAATGACAGGTCACTAAGGAATATGGTCAGGAGATACAGCGCTGACTGGACTCGGCTTAAAAGTAGGGTGATCTTGAGCCTCATTCAAGAAGGCTAAAGGCTCGAATGCCATACAACTCACAGCTGGTTCCAACGCCAGGGACAACCTCCAGTGCATGGGAAACCAAAGGTCGATAACCAAACATGGTGGCAGCAGCAGACTCAGACTGGCGCTTACCTCCCAGCAGGAGGCCCAGAATGCAGGGAGCCTTAGTGACTAAGAGCCAAGCCAAGAGGGCAGGGAGAGTGGCCTGGCCGTGAAGCCAGAGCACGGCCGGTCAAATAATAGCCCTATCCTGTCACTGACCAGTTGTACGAACCAAGCAAACAGTATTAGCCCCTTGGTTTCCTTGTATTTAAAGTGAGAATAATGATAATGATACTCCCTTCCAGGATTAAATTAAAGAACATATATCAAGTGGCCGGCTCCAAGAAGGGCTCAATAAATGGGAGCAGTGGTGACAAGGGACGAGGAGATAGGGCCCAGCGGGGGAGCTAGGGAACCCTCCCTCTGACCCCTCTGGTATCCTCAAGGCTCTCTCTCACTGCTGCCTAGTGGGGACCCCAGCCACCAGCCCCTGCCCTAACCCCCCTCCTTCTGTCTTCCCTACTTCTTCAAAGCTGAGAATGAGCAGGCATAGGACAATCGCAGGTCTCGAACAGGTCCCCATCCAGACAGGATGGAGAAGCCCAGACACAGTGTCTCCCTCCCCTCTCTGCTCCCGGGCAGTAATCGGGCCCATCCGGATGCCTGGCCACTCACTCCTCTTCCCAAGGCCCCCAGACTGTCGTCTATCAATCCCAGGACTCCTGAGTCTTTTGTGTCCCCAAATGTCTGGACTTTCTGCCTCTCCTGCATGTGGCATCCCCAACCCTTGGCAGGCCTGGGCTTCTCCCTGGGGGTTGCTTAGCTGACTGGCCTCCCTGCTTCTCTCCCCCGTTCCTTGTTGTTGTAAATCGATCAGTCACTGAGTCACACATATATCCAACATCGCACTGCGTGCCTCACATAAACCATCTCCTTCCATCCTGGAAATCCGCCTACGAGACTCGTATTGCCTTTATCCCAATATTTCAGTAGAGGAAACAGAGAAGAGCAGGAAGGAGGCTTCTCTGAAAATGCTGCTGCAGGAAGTAGGAAAACACCCTGGGAAGATTTCACACAAACGTAGAAAGCAAGGCCTTTAACATCCAGGAGTGAAAACCCACAAGAAGAGATCGCGGGGAAAAGCCAACAAACGACAGGGCCAGTTATAGAGGGAGATCAGCCAGATAAGGCAGGCTTGCAGCAAGATGAAAAACTCACTGGTGAGCTTCAAATCCACATGGGAGGGAGTGGGAGCCAAACCGAGATTGTGGGACAGAGGACCCTGCCCACAGTGCAGAGGAAGTTGGCACGCTGAAGGCAACGAGAAACAAGGCATGCAAAACAAGAGTGAGTAGTCCACAGATAACACGGATCCTGTGGAGACCCAATTTAGGAGCGCTGAGTGTGGTGAGGGCAAAACAGGGTGTAACGAAGCCTGTAGCTCTTTCTACATTCTCCGGGGTGGCAGCAAAATTCATTCATTCCAGGAATAGGTTACGCGGCCACTGTATGCCAGGGACAGTTCTGGGACAGCCGACACATGAATCAAGACGAAGTATAAAGTCAGGTAGTTACAAGTGCCACATGGAAGATACGGCAGGATATGGGGATGGGAGGGGGCAGGTAGATATTTTTATGGAGTAATCAGGGTCGGGCTCTCAGGGGAGGTATTTTCTTACAGGAAAGACTCCCTTCTGTTGGGTAACTTTAAGTGGCCTCTTGCATATGCAAAAGCTAGACCCAGGACCTCATCTTGAAAGTTCAAGTTCAGAGAGAGGCTAAACCATATTCAGGGAGCAAGCAATCGCGGTGCCTTCCAGGGCAGAGATGGCTAAGATGTGGATTGGTTTCTGTGTTTTTTTGTGGTTACAGTTCGAGAAAGGGCTACGGAATGCCAGGATGTTTGGCATAGAGATGGGTCACAGGGAATATTGTGTGTGTGGGTGTGGGGGGGGGGGTTGGGGACAGGGCCCAGGAACATGGTGCAGGCGGCAGCTAAGGAGAGGGGAAAGGCAGAGACCACAAGGGACACATCATGGGCTTGTGGGCTTTTGGGGCAGTGAAACTTGATGTTCAATTTAAAATTTTCATTTTCTGCTTTGAAATTCCCCTAAGAGAGCCCAAGCCTTTGCATGTTAGGACACTTTGAGCTGCAGGTGACAAAGACCTTAATTCAGTTACTTGAACAGAAAGAAGGGCTGGAGGCAAGGCCGTGACCAGGTTGGTTAATTGCATTCAGTTCATTTAATGGCACCATCGGAGATGATGGCATCAGGCGCATTTCATTTTTCGCTCTGCCCTCTGCGTACTGGCCTCACTCTCCAGCTCTTGGGTACAAGACACACTATGACAGCTTCCAAAGGGAGAAAGGGACCATTCCGTCCTTGAATCGCTTTCTAAGACAAATAAACCCTTCCCAGAAGCCCCACAGAACACTTCCCTTCACATCTCATCGGTTACAACTGCGTCCTATCCCCGTGCCCAAGCCCACCAACCACAGCTGGGGTTGGCCCTGTGGGAGCTCTGCTTTGGGTAACAAGGAGGAAATGGGCCCATGTCCGGGGACAGGAGCGGGCAAGGTGGACCAGAAAGCACGAGAGGCAGGGACAAGATGTCTGGGGACAGGGCGGGGGGGGGGGGTGGTAGAGAAAGCAAAGACAGTCATCTGGAAGTAGAGATGACAAATTTAAGTCAGAAGAGCAGGAATAAAAACGTACTCAAAGACCAAACAGAAGAGAAGTCTGAGCCAAAGAAAGACCCAAATTCGCAGAGCGACCAGGCTGAACACCTTCCAGGAGCCACTGACGAAAGGATAATGACAAGGGGAGAAAAAAATTCACACCGGCTTCGAAGCAGAGAAATTAGAAGAACAGATTCCCCATATGGAACCAGCTCCAGGCTGGCCTTGGGATTTGCACTGGGGGCTATTTGCAAATCTACGTTTCTGAAGGCACTGGAACGGCACCTCTGTAGGATTTTGAGAAAAAAAACTTGGTCCTCAAAAATCTTTATCTCCGTCACATTCCCTTTTGAATGTAAAGGCAACTGGGGATGTTTTGAGATGTTCAGAAGCTTAGAAAACTGACCTGTGTTCTGCAGCAAGCAAATTTTAAAAATTAGCAAAATAAATTCAATTCAATTCAATTCAATTCAATGTAAAGAATCTATGCAGGCTTCTAGGATGTGGCATTCACGGCCTGAAGGGACCGCTTGGCCCGTGCGGACCCTGCCAGGCCCACTGCCCACTGCATGGCCGTGCGGTGTTGCACGGCGGCCCCGGCGTGTCTTTTGCTGCCTGCACCTTCTCTGCTCCCTCTCGTTGTGCAATGTCAGGAAATGTGTGTTAGAGCCACATCCTTCACCAGGCGGCTCAGACGGAATCTTTACTGCACTTGGTGACCACTCAGAACAATGTTAGCTACCACCCTCTTCCTGAACTTAATAACAATGGCTCAACCGTTTACCCTCCGGGACACTTGTGGACCCTTGTGACGAATGAACGGCTTTTAGAAAGTTGTTTTGTTTTCTGTCCCCAGAAGCCACACTGCCCCGAGCAACATGACAGCCACTGTCAGGGACCAGGAACTGAGTCATGAGTCTCTCACCCCAGTGGCTTGAGCCACTGGGCTTTTTCTTCTAAATCAGGAAAGAAGACCGAAAGGGTCTATGAGGCAGATAGTTTCAAATTCCCTCTACACCTAAACTTGCGTTAAAGCTCGTGCGTGTTCCTGTCTTAAACAGTCCATATCCTGGATACAATCTCAACTGTGAGAAAAGACAGGAAGTTCACTGCGAATACTGACGTGACGGGGACCAGGCGCTGTTTTTATTTTCTGCTTTATTCTTCTTGGTAGGAAGGATGTCAGAACAAGAGCAAGGGTTGAGGGCTTGCAGGAATACAGTGAAGGCTGTGTGGACTTGGACTGTGGCATTGGCTTTGGGGCAGCCATTTATGTGACGTGTCACGAGCCTCCTGCCTCCCCTTGCTCACGCTCAGGCTGGCCCATCAGGACTACTCGCCCTGCTTCACACTTGTCTGTGATCTCCCAGGGAGGGGGGCCATTTTAAAAGCCATAGAGGCCTAACAGCTCATTCTGGAGCCAGTGCTCCTCAGAGGAGTGTCACTTCCCCTTCCAAGTCAGAAAAGGAGTTTGGGCTTTACAAGAAACCCAAGCTCTGGGCCCTGGAAACTCAGGCGTGAAGGGCTGAGCTGATGTGCCTTCCTTGGGCCTCACACAGGGCTCCGAGCGCTGCCCACCCCCGAGGACCAGAAGGTTCTCAGGACCTGGGGGTCAGAGAGGCTGTTGAACAACCAACAATTCTACGGGCCCCTGAGGTAACTGAGGCACAGAAATCCACAGCCCAAAGAGCAGCGCTGAGAGAGACTGGTCACCACCAGATCTGCCCCCCTTCCTGCCACCCCTAGGCACTTGCCTAGAATCTTCTAGAATACTGCCTGTCTCCCTCTCCTCACCTCCCCTTTCTCTGCTGGCTCTGCACCACACCTGTTTCCATGTTGTCTTCTGTCTCCATTCTCTCTCCATTGCCTTTCTCTTCCCATCTTTCCATCTTATTTTCCTCCATTTTTCCTTCCCTCCCTCACCTGAGCGCAAGGTAGGACTGACTCACGGTGGTTGTTCCCTCTCAGCGAATAAAGACAGCAGTGGCAGAGGTGGTGGCTCCCCAATGTCAGCCAGTCCCCCCGGTGGGTGTTTTACACGGTTTGTGCTTTCCCGCCTTACTTCCAGGTGCCTCACTGATTTACCGCAAGGCCTAGGCGCCATTGATGATCAACGTCATCAACAACCATGGGGAGGAAAAGGCCTGTGTGGCCCGGCCTCCACATCCTCCCTTCCCAGAGTCCACCCTTCCCAGGGGTCCCACACCCAGCCAGGTCTGGGCACACTTTCTGGGGTGAGGACCCGGGTGCGAGCTCCACTGTTTGCAGGCGTCAGCCACGTTCGTACTTAACAACGGTGGGGGCTGAGGGGTTGAATGAAGTTACAGTTTACACCCTTCCCTCCCATCTGGTTATCCAGAAGGCTGAGGAAAGTGGAAAGAGAGCAAGGTCATAGAGGGTCAGGGCTGCTCCTCTTGCCGGTCACGATGCACTCATCATGAGGTCCCTCTACAAACAACGGACCTATGGACGTGGAGTGACCCTTTGGTTTTGCCAAAAAGACAGAAGCCCCAGGAGAAGAGGGGATGTAATTAGCAAAAGAAACTGAGTAAAGCCTTTGCCGCCTCACTTGGCCAAGTTTTCCAGGCCCGGTTCTTATTTTAGGAGCCTCACATTCTGGTGGCAGTGAGCAGACTCAGGTGTAAGGAATGAGTTATTTAGAAACCGTGGCTCAGCTCAGAAAAGAGCATGAGGTTTTGCCTCGACGTGAAAAGAGGAACCAGAGTTAAAATAAGCGGCAGCTGGTAAGGACAGAGGCCCCATCGAGTCTCGGATTCCACCTCACTGCACATGTGCTTTAACTAGTAGTCAGATACTCTTTTATTGCAGCAAGGTGTTGTCTCTTTGTAGGAAGGTGTATCCTTAGGCGTGGAAAGTTCCGTAGGCCGCCCGGGCCCCCACAGATCTCCACACCCCGGTTACCTGCTGCTGGCCACCCAGGAGGTGGCAGGCCCAGGGCCGGGGTCGGGAGTACGCACGGCCAGTGGGGCCCCAGCTCTTCTAGGAAACCTGCCAACCCAGCACCCTGGCTGAGTGTGGCCTCAGGTAACCCTCTGTCCTCACACTCTGACTGGGGGGGCGGACGGTTGCTCAGGCAGCCGGTTCACACAGGCCCGCCACCCCTCAGTGGCCTGTGCAGAGAAAGCTGTTGGTGGCTGAGCCACCCGGATTACCCCTTGGGACTGGGGACTGAGACGCGCACCTGCTGGTGGTAGAAGAGAGGACCCACGGACAAGGGCTGAGTCGCGCCAGGTTGCACGCAGGTGCAGGGCCCCGAGCCCTCTGGTCCCAGGCCAGGCCTTCTCCCTCAGTGCTCCCCCCCTCCGCACCCACGCAGAGCCACACAGGCCACCCAGCATGAAGGGCGTGAAGGTGAGCGGCGGGGAGGACATGCTAGACGCAGAGCGTCTGTGTTCACAGGCCTTGGGTACAGCCGTATATACAAGAAGCCACAAAGTCGTGTCTTTTCCAGCGTCAGGCCTAGTCATACTTAAAGTCTTCTGCACTTTGAAGGAATAGAAGAAACCACAGGGGAAAAAAGATCAAAAGCATTGACCAACTTTTAACTTAAGAGAGTGTAGACGCCTTTCAGCAAACCACCTATCAAGGATGCCAACCCGGCCAGGAAAGTTCACACAGTCCTAGACATACCCTCAAGTTGTGGAGGCTGCTGAGGCCCACTGCCTGCCCCGCGCGGGCCTCCCCCTGCAGGTGAGGTGCCCATGTGAGAGACGACCATACCAGTGGGAAGCAGCTGCCTCGGACTTGAAAGGACCGTCTTACACTAGACGCGGTACCATTCATCCCCGGTGACCAAGCCGAGACATGTGTACACCCCACACCAGCCCAAAATATTCAGACGGATATTCTTTAGATACTGGTGTAGGTGCACATAAGGGAAGGACGAAGAAGCCCAACTCTTGGCCTGACCTCTATCGGGTGGAGCAGTTCCGAGTGAGCCCAAACTTGCATCTCCCAGAAGCCCCTGCATCAAACAGCCCCAGCTGCCCGAGGAGGCAGCTTCGCAACCCCCTGGGTTGGCTCAAGCACGCCCTTAGGGCCTTCCTTTGACCAAGTGGCTCAGTGAAGTGATTCCTTTGACCCACACAGCTTCTCCCCAGAGGCGCTCTACTCCACACAGCTTCTCCCTCTTGACACACTTCCAGTGACCGATGCCCCAGGGACTCGCCTGCTGTCCTGCCCTCGAGTCCAGCGCTGTTTCCACAACTGCATCTAGTTCCGGACAAAATGCATCCTTCCCTTCACGTTCTGGAATCAGTGACAGGGCCCCATCTCTCTTTCTCCACTTTTACTTTCTTTTCAACTAACCCCCACGGACCCTGCTGCTGCTCCTACTTGACATGGTGTCCCAGCCCTGCTCTGTCTCTCCTCTCTGCCCCACACACGGATGCACTCCATTTGTTGCTGCCTCTCGAGAACTGTCCCCGCCCAGTGTCACCTCCTTTGTTCTGACCACTCCCATGCTCTTTTAACTCAAGTCAGATAAAAATAGCTCCCCCGGCCTCCACGTCACTTGGTTGTCATGTGCTGTGGTCACACAGAACCTGGGGTGTTTGTCATGCAAACTGTGTGTAAGGTGGTCTTTCCAGACTTGTGCAGCTGATTCTTCGCTAACGTTGAGCGGCAAATTTGGCACACTTGGACTTCACCTGGTGTAGCCAGATGCCATGAGCATCAGCCTTTCCCAGAACAGGTGTCTACGAAGTGAAAGGTGCTGTCTCATGCTAACCCGCTGGGCAATCAGCTAGTCCCTCAGGAAAAACGGTCAGTTCTGCTGCAAATTCCCCTCCTCTCCTCCCTGGCCCACTGACCTTCACTCAGCTGAGCTCACTGAAGAAAAGAATTGACGGGCCACAGTCCCTTTGCTCTGCTCTGGGCATCCTTCCTCACTCCTTCACACTCAGGAACACAAGTTAATGTCTGTCGGGCCAGCTTCCTCGTGTCACGGAGCGGGTTACTCTGCAGGGTCACAGTTTAGCCACTAAGCCACCCCCAACCACAGACTTCTGGGGGAGAAAGAGGCTCAGCCAGGCCCTCATGTCCCGGCTGTTCAGGGCACACGCTTTTCTTCTCTTCTTCCTCTTTGTCACTTTCTCTGCCCACACAGGCTCCACGCAGGGCCAGGTGTCGGGGTTGGTTTTAAAGGGCTTACCTGGACAGTGAATTTATCGTCTTCATTGGGCAGAATCCTGTACGTGTAAACACAATTCCGATACCTGCAACAGACCGAAGACTGTATCAGAACCCGAGCAAGGGAATTCATTTCTCGGGGGACATCCTGACCTGACTGGAGGAGCTCGGGCCATGATGTCTCTGAACATCGGAGCTGATCATTCCGAGGTGGAGACTGGCCTTGCCGTCGAGCAGTGCTGGACTGAGCCCCCTTCCCCGCCCCCTCCACACCCAAGGAGCTTTAGGAAAAGGCGGTGGGGTCTTCTGCACATGATTTATGTTGGTGCTTGACAGCTCTGTGGTCTGATTTAAAGGAATCCACCATCTAAGACATAACTTCGTTACAGGAGTTTCACTTACTCAGCCCCTCCTGGGTGCCTGACACTTCACTCAACATTTATATGTGTTGTATAACCAGATGTTAAAATTATACCCCAATTTTTAAAAATTTAAAACCACACAGGGGCGCCTGGGTGGCTCAGTCACTTAAGCATCCAACTTCGGCTCAGGTCATGATCTCGCAATTTGTGAGTTCGAGCCCCACGACGGGCTCTGAGCTGACCGCTCGGAGCCTGGAGCCTGCTTCGGATTCTGTGTGTGGGGTGTCTCTCTCTCTCTGCCCTTCCCCCCCTCACGCTCTGTCTCTCTGTCGCTCTCTCTCAAAAATATTTTTAAAAATGAAAAATAAATAAATAAAAATAAAAATTTTAAATCATACAGAAAGATAAAAGATGAAAAACAAATGTCTCCTTTTGCCTCTGTTGAGCCACGCTTCTTAGATTTACTACTCCTTTTTGTAGGCCATTCCGGAACTCTTAAGCATACATGCAAACTTCGATACACATATCTTTTTAAATGCAAATAATATCATAGTATATATGTTGTTCTGAAATTTGCTTTTCTCACCAAAAAGAAATCTTAGAAGTCTTCCCAACTGATAGCCACCATGTGGTTGTGTGATCATTTATCTGACAGGCCTAGGGTGAGGGATGAGTAGTTACTTTTTAACTTTTTATTATCTCTGTGCTTACATCTCACATACACTGGTGAAATGACAGACTCAGCCTCCCCGTCAGTGCAACGGGGACAGTCACAACATCTACCTGCTGCTGTGTCGATTAAGTGAGTTAACGTATGAAAAGCATTTATTTATTTTGTTAATGTTTACCCATTTATTTACGAGAGAAAGTGCACAGACGCGCACGTGGGGCGGGAGAGACAGAGAACTCCAAGGAGCACGACGCGGGGCTTGAACTCACCAACTGGGAGATCATGACCTGAGCCAAAATCAAGAGTCGGAGGCTTAACCGACTGAGCCACCTGGCGCCCCTGGAAAGCATTTAGAACATGCCCGGCACACGCTAACCCCCGCACGTGCTGACACTTGGTCGTGGTTGTGGGGAGATCACCATCAGAAGGGCTGGACACGGGCTCTGTATTTCGAGAGAGAGGCTGCCGGCTGCCTTCCCGTGAGGCTGTGTCACTTTTTTCTCCCACTAACCGGATATGTCTATTTCCCCACGCCCTGCCAACGGGCTCTTATCAGACACTTCAATCTTCGCAAATCTGAGAGGTGAAAGAAAAATGATCGCTTGCTTTAATCTGCCTTTCTTTATGAGGAAGGTTGAACGTGTTCTCTTCTGTTTCATATCTGTCTTTTTCTGCGAATTTCTTTTTATGACATTACATTTTCCGTGAATTACATTTTTTAAAATCACCTTTTCTCTATTTGCAAGACTTTGCTACGTGCTACACTGTATTCTGGAGTTACTTATTATTGACAGTGCTCCTGGGACTTTTTTCTAGTTTTTAGCTCTGTAGTTTTACGATTTTATGAGGTCAATTTTACAATCTTTCTTGGCTTTTGGACCAGTGGATGTTTCAAGACAGTTTTAGAGAATGTTTTGGGTAATTTCACTTCCACCTGGTTCTTCAATGCGCACAGGGAAGTTTCTTTTCCTGTCTTGTCTCATCTTTGAATTCTCAGCTCCCTGCACCCTGTCTCCAGAGCCTGAGCCCACACCACACCTGGCTTGTATCAGAGGTGGCAAGGAGGACGGTCTAGGCCACTGCCACCTCACCTCCCGCAGATGTCCCAGAAACGGAGAACCGCCCCGGGACCCCAGTCCAAGCCCTCCCATCCCCATCCCCTCCAGCATCAGCACCACCTCCGCCCCCCCCAGCAGAGCCAGCAACAAATGCCAGAGGGTAGCTCCGCCCTGCTAGGCTCTTATCTTTCACTTCCTCCCGTAGATATGCAAATGAGACCGGGCCCAGAACAGTCTTACTTGGCTGAGGGCAGCTGATTTGTGGAAGAAGTTCAGCAGGCCCAAAACACCAGCCCCGTGAACCAAAAGAACAGGGTCACAAGGAGAGGGACACAGACAGCTGCACAGAACAGGAAAGGCCCTTCAGTTAATCAAGTGTGGCACACAAGCCTTTAAGGCTTTTTCGAAGAAGTTCTAGGAACCCTGAAAGACAGACCCAGCTCCAGGTTATTCAAAGAGACCAGAATTCACGGGGCCAGACAAGCCAACCCCGGAGCCGGGTCATTTCAGGCCTTTGTGGGGGAAATGGACGTCACGGCCCACAGGAGAGGAGCTGTGCCAGACTGCACGCAGTGGGGCGCCGGGGGGCTCCGCGAGCAGGCGGAGGGGGGCGGGGCGCTCCTTGGTGTCCCTCACTCCTCAGCAGCTACACGGCGTCCTGGTCCCAGACGCACAAACGTGTACAAACACACACACACAACACACAGATACGTGCACGTACAAGCGCACACACACACGGATGCGTCACCTACACGTGTACATATAGGCACACACGCAATTTCACTTGTAAAATGTCTCAAGGGAAGGTTCCACGACCCTGTCGGCGTTGACAATGACCGCGCGGGAACGGAGTCCAGACACCGTGCTTGACTGTCTCACCCAGCCCTTCCCAGCTCTTTGTGGTGACTCAGGAACAACGTAGGGTGCTACTCCTCCAGTGACCGGGTCGCATTTCGGGGTGATTGTGTTAGGAGCAGTCCCCTGGGGACCCACAATGGGATGGCGTCGGGCCAGGCACAGAGGAGGCTGCTCCACCTCAGATGAAGTGGGACTTACAGCAGATTTCCCGCGTGACTCCCGACAGCTGTGAGGTGACAGCAGGTGCCCATCCTGCTCTAAGAGGGAAGATGCTTCCTCTGGGCAGGGCATTTCCTGATCAAGCTTAATATGGCTGAGGACGTTCTACTGAAATGCAAGAGGACAAGCTGGGGCGCCTGGATGGCTTAGTCGGCTGAGCGTCCGACTTCAGCTCAGGTCATGATCTCGTGGTTCGTGAGTTCGAGCCCGGCGTCGAGCTGTGTGCTGACAGCTGAGAGCCTGGAGCTGCTTCCGATTCTGTGTCTCCCTCTCTCTGCCCCTCCCTCACTTGCGTGCCCCAGCAGACTCTCTCTCTCTCTCTCTCTCTCTCTCTCTCTCTCAAAAATAAACAAACATTAAAAAAAACAAAAAAAAACGTTTTTTTTTGTTTGTTTTTTTTTTAAATACATGAAGACAAGCAAACAGAAGTAGGAAGAAACATCCTGGCACTTTTATTCTCTCAGATAAATAGCACTATTTCTGCATGACTATTCCTAGCCGAATAAACACTGACAAGCTTGCCTAGAAACATCCTTTACCACAGCGAGCCCCATGGGGGGAGAGGGAGGGAGAGAGAGAGAGAGGGAGAAAGCAAACTCTAAAATTCAAGAACCTCGTGAGTGTCTCTGTCTCGCCCTGCTGATCGGCTTAGCGCGCTCTATAACTGTTCCCTTTGTAAGTCCTGTTACATATCAGTTCAATTTCTAGTGTTGTTTGGACGTGTTTTGTTTTTCTTGCTTGAGTGTTGTAGACAAGACGGGGTGAGAGAACGAGGGGTAGAAACCCTGTGTTCAAAAAAGCCACTTGGACCCGTATAGAAACAGGGAAAAATATATGTCAGCCCCGGAACCTGCGGCGTTTGCTCGCCGTTCACCACCAGAGCTTCAAAGAATCCCAGCCAAAGAGAGTAAGAAAATGGATGAATTACAAGAGGCCATTCGTTCAGAAGAGAGAAGGTGAGGGAAGGCCAGGTGGCCAGGTGAGAGGCAGAGGGGAGGCAGCCGGAGTGCTGTTGGGGGTCTGCTGAGCGCCCTGCCCCGGGAATCTGGGGGTCCAGCAAACTGTTCCTTGTATGAGACCCCTGGGAGGAAGCCCCCCTATCCTTGAGCCACACCACCGCTCATCACTTACCCGCATCAGCTGGATCTCCCATCAGGGCTCCCACCCCCACCCCTGCCTGGAAGAGGATTTGGGCAAAAACCCACTCTGATCTCCAAAAGAACGTGACCCAACGTTTCCTGACAGTTCTTTGTCAGAAAAGAAAAATAACCAGATGTATGAAAACATGTCACCACTCAAAAGAAGGGCATCATTTTTCTAAGGACTCAAAGGGATTACCTCCATGTTTCATAGAATCACCACAAAAAGAATAAAAGGCGTTCTGGAGAAGTCTGGTTTGTGAACTCAGCACATCATCGCGTTGCCGGGCTGGGAAACGTCACTTGCGAAAACTGAGCAGCATGAGACAAAGGAAAAGTGATCAGAAGTGAAAAACCTGGAGTTCACGAGTCAGCACTAAATACCACCACCGCAGCTCGTGTCCTGGAGAATGTTAACAGAGAAGAACAATTCGAGAAAGTCAGTACAGGAAAAAAAAGGCAGGGAGGGAAGATAAGAAATAGAGAAGATAGATCTCTGTCCTCATACATACATAAGTAGGGGTTTCTGAAAATACAGATGCTTTTTTTTAAGAGCTTTTAAAAATATTTATTTATTTATTTTGAAAGGGGGAGAGAGAGAGAGAGAGAGAGAGTGCGTGGGCACACATGAGCAAGTGGGGGAGGGGCAGAGAGAAGGGAGAGAATCCAAAGCAGGTTCCATGCTGCCAGCACAGCGCCTGATGCGGGACTTGATCCCATGAACCGTGAGATCATAACCTGAGCTGAAATCAAGAGTTGGACACTTAACCAACTGAGCCACCCAGGCACCCGAAATCAGTATTTAAAAATTATCTCTGGGGTGTTGGGCTGGCTCAGTCTGGCCAGCATATGACTCGATCTTGGGGTCATGAGTTCAAGCCCCGCGTTGGGTGTAGAAATTGCTTAAAAATAAATTTTCGTTAAATAAAAAATAAAAATGATCTCTATAAGTGGCTCTGAGGAAAAGCACCTCTGCCCAACGTTTTTTAATATTTAAAAAAACCAGATAATGATGATGCCACATAAATGTCGCCATATTTTATAAAACTTACATGACTCTTAAACCACAACCTGACTCAAACCATATAAATCAATCTCAGCTATGCACATATACACAAAAATCCTAAATAAAATTCAGAGTACAATAAAAAGTTAACATAATCAAGAACAGTTCATTTTAACCATGCAAACATGGTTAATGTTAGGGACTTTATTTATTTATTTAAAAAAATTTTTTAACATTTTCTTTATTTTTGAGAGACAGAGAGGGAGACAGAGCATGAGCAGCGGAGGGGCAGAGAGAGAGGGAGACACAGAATCTGAAACAGGCTCCAGGCTCTCAGCTGTCAGTGCACAGCCTAAAGTGGGGCTCAAACCCATGAACCGTGAGATCATGACCTCAGCTGAAATTGGATGCCTAACGGACTGAGCCACCCAGGCGCCCCAATGGTAGGGGCTTTATAAAATTAAGCTATTGTACTGAAATAAGGGAAACAACATATCATCTCTATAGACGTTAAAAAGGCATTTCATAAAATTCAACACTTAGTCATTCAAAACTACTTATAAAACTGGGAAAAGATGGGTCCTTGTTTGACATGACAAGGAGCAACAACTAACTTTTATCAAGTGCTAACATCACGCACGTATTGCGTCAAGTCCTTCCGAGGAAGGGTCACATTCGATTCTCACAGAACTTCCTGAGGTAGATATGTTCTCTTCCCAATCTCCTCTATGGCCATGTTTTAGAAACAGTGACCAATGTAATAAATTATGAAATCTAAATCAGAGTCCAGAGTATTTGGACAGTAGACCACAAAATGATCACAATTTATATATAACAGGATTGTCCATCAAGAAAATCCAGGAGAAGCAAATGAAAAACAACGTGAAATGATGAGGAGTAAGGTAACAGAATAAAAGGCGAATTGATGAAACCTGTAACTTCCCTGTATGTTCTCAGTTACCACAAAAAGGTAACTGCAGGGGAAAAGGTATCATTTACAAAAGTAACAAAATTGTAAAGTAGTCAGAAGTGATCATAACAAGAAACATGAAGGAGCGAGATGAAGAAAATTACACGATTTTAAATAGGGGTAGCTATACTTATCATTAAGACTCATACTGAAATGTTCCTTTTCACAAATTATGTTACGGATTTCATGCAATTCTAATGGAAGGCGCAATTGTATTTTTTTTCCAACGCAACAAAATTATTAGCTGGTTCACTTGGAAGAATACTTGAAAACAAGAGATATGAAAACTCTAAAATAAAACCGTTCATAAAATTGTGGTAATGCACTTCGTATGATAGTGATGGAAGACAACCAGACACAGGTGAAACAGGGTAAATAGGCAACAAAGAGATATATAAGACTTAACGTGGTGAAAGACGAATCAGAAAAGGAAAGGAAGCAAATCATTCAGTAAAAGTTTTCAAGAAAGATGACTGGCCACTTGAAAAATAGACACACACATCCTTGTCTTACACTATTCATCAAATTAATTCTAGAGAGATTAATGTGTTAAATGTAAAAAAGTAAAACAAAATGAAACAAAAATAAAACCAAAAAACTGGGGGCACCCGGATGGCTCAGTCAGTTAAGCATCCAACTCTTGATCTTGGCCCGTCATGATCTCACCGTTGGTGAGATAGAGCCCTGTGTCGGGCTCTGTGTTGACAGCATGGAGCCTGCTTGGGATTCTCTCTCTCCCTTTCTTTCTGCCCCTCCCCTCTCAAAATAAATAAATAAACATAAAAAAGGGAAACATTTATAACCTTTCCATCTGTTTTTGCCAAATACTTTGCATGTGATGTACGCCTAAATTCAATCCACCCACCAACACTACTACATAGGTATTCTTAGCCCTGGTTTTCAGAGAAGGAAACCAAGAGCCCGTGGAATTAGACAACTTGCTGGAGGTTAGACAGGCAGAGTCATCCTTAGCCCGAATCTATCAAGTTCCAAAGTCCCTGTCCCACCTCGCACTAGAAAAAACAGAGTATCTGTGAGCAGAGGGACTCTCTACATTTAAGACCAAAGGAGAAAAAAAATCACACAGGAAAAAGATGGATGGATTTTATGAAAATTTAGTCTCTGAATGTCAAGAAAATCACGAAGTTTAAAGGGAAACCACAGTGCAAATATTTGCAACAAGTGTGATACAAAGACTTCACGCAAAGAGATAACAAAATCCACAGCAGCCTCAAAAGCAAAATGGCAGAGAGAATGGACAGATGATTCACCAAAGAGGAATCATGAAGGTCAATCAACGATCCTATCAAACAAGTTTACAAGACTGCAATCAAGAAATGCAAAGGAAAATGAGCAGGTATTAACCACCTTTCGCCCTGCAACTTAATGATGTTTTTTTAAGAGCAAATATTCAGCATACGGCAACTGGAACGAGGTGGGCCCTCTCTTGTACAGCCGACCAGGGCACAAAGTGGAACCAAATTTCTGGAGAGCAATCTGTCTTTCCATATCAAGAATCTAAAAAGTATTTCTTTCCTTTGATCCAATAATTCCACCTCTGGGAATCTGTAACCAGAAATGTCACATTTCTGCACAAAGACCTTCATCCCCATCATGTTTATAACAATAAAACACTGCTGGTGACTTAAATGTCGTATCATACAAGTCATTTCATAAATTGTGACACATGATGTGCTAGAATTTTGGCGCCTGTTCAATAGATATTTAGGAAAATTTTTAACTGAGAACTTAATGTTGCTAGAAAACACAGACCCAAATTATGTGGGTATGGCTGTATATACATATTAGAGAGATTTATACATCTCTGGAGAAAGAGGAACGAAGAGAGAATGAGAAGGTGCACTTACAAATAAGCAGAATCCGTGTTAGTCTCTCAGTAATTGGGTGATTATCTTCCTTCTTTACACTTCAAACTCTTTGCACTTTATTCTTAATACTACTTTTTAAGATGTTTTTCAGTTTATTTATTTCTTTTGAAAGAGAGAGAACGCGAGAGAGCAAGTGGCGGAGGGTCAGAGAGAGAGACATAGAGAATACCAAGCAGGCTCCGGACCATCAGTGCAGAGCCCAGTGCGGGGCTCAAACCCACAAACCGCGAGATCATGACCTGAGCTGAAGTCTGAGGCATAACCGACTGAGCCACCCAGGTGCCCCTTAATACTATTTTCTTAAGGTTACTTGAAAGAACACTGCACTCTTTATCAGAAGACCTATTTCTACATTGTCACCGACGCCTGTGATGGCCTCAACAAGCCTCGAGACTCTAGAGAGCAGGTTCCTGGTGGGGAGTGCAAGTGAGGAGGCCGGACCAGGTGACACTTTGGGGACCAGCCCTGTCTGGGGTGATTTTTAAAAAGTAGCTGAACCCCAACGCTCTGGGGACCAGATCTTTCCTTTTTTGCATGCTCATTTCATACCCACTTTGTCCATTAGTTAGAAAAGCATTGTATTAACAAGTACTGGGACCCAAACAATTTGGATTCAACTCCTGCAGCCACCAGCGCTGATCTCCACCCCATCCACATGCTGGGCTCCCTCTTCAGAGCCTTAGGACTTTTGTCCCCTCGGTATCTCCCTCTTAAATGGGAACTAGTTAATCACTCTTAAGATGGCCTCCATTCCCTCCTGACTTTATCTTCAGTCTACCTGGTGGTTCTTCCTGGCATCCATGCCCCAGACCCTTCTGTCAGGCTTCCCGGAGCCCAACCCCGGCCCCCTTGGCCACTGGACACTCATGTGCCACTCAAGTGCTCTTCCTGCCTTATCTCTCTGAGCACTTCCTCTGAGGAGGCCCCACATGACAGCTCACTGTCTCCCGGAGGCTCCCTCAGGGCTCCAGGAAGTTCTAGAAGCCTCACTCTGCCTGTGCTCCCTTTCCTTCTGCTGTGGAACTTTCTTCACAGATGGGCCCTCTCCTCACTCCTCTGCCTCTGAGGTCTCACTACTCACTTTATAACTTGTCAAAAATAATGGCCAGTGTTCAGTGGGTGCTGACTGTGCGCCTGGCCTTGGGTCACACATTTTGCCCACATTCTCCCATTTTATCCTCTCAGCAATCCAACGATAACAACAGAAAGACAAATAAGCAAATTTTTTAAATGGGCAAAGGATCCGAAGAGACATTTCTCCACCTAAGGTAGACAAATGGCCAATAAACACATGAAAAGAAGCTCGACATCGTTAACCATTAGGGAAACACAGCCCAGAGTCACAATAAGATGCCGCTTCACACCCACCAGAATCATTATCACTAAAAAGGTTGGTGAAGATGTGGAACCATCATGGCTGATGGGGACGAAAAATGGTGCGGCTTCTGTGGAAAACCGTGTGACAGTTCCACAGAAGGCTCGCATCACCGTAGGTCCCAGCAATTCCACCCAAGACCACTGAAAACAAGTGTTCACACAAAACCTTGTGCATGAGGGCGCCTGAGTGGCTCAGCCAGTTAAGTGTCTGACTCTTGGTTTTGGCTCAGGTCATGATCATGGTCATGGTTTGTGCGTTGGAGCCCCACGTCGGGCTGCGTACTGACATTGTGGAGCCTGCTTGTGATTCTCTCTCTCTCTCTCTCTCTCTCTCTCCGCCCCTCCCCCACTTGTGCTGTCTCTGTCTTTCTCAAAATAAATAAATAAACTTAAATTTTTTTTAATGTTTATTTATTTTTGAGACAGAGAGAGAGACAGAGCGCGAGAAGGGGAGGGGTGGAGAGAGAGGGAGACACAGAATCCGAAGTAGGCTCCAGGCTCTGAGCTGTGAGCATAGAGCCGGACGCGGGGCTTGAACCCACGAACTGCGAGATCATGACCTGAGCCGAAGTCAGATGCTTAACAGACTGAGCCACCCGGGCGTTCCTATAAATAGGCTTAAAAAACAAAACAACGACAGAAAAACCTTGCACATGAATGCTCACAGCAGTATTATTCGTAATAGCCTAAAAGTGGAAACAACTCAAACGTCCATCAACTGATAAATGGATAATTAACAGGTGGTATATCCACACAACGGACTATTACTTCGCCAGAACAAGGGATGATCATGCTGCAACGTGGCTGAAGCGCAAAGCATTGTGCTGGGTGGAAAAAGCCAGACATAAAAGACTACATATTGTATGATTCCATTCACATGAGACACCCAGAACAGGTACCTGTTAGAAAGTGTATTAGTGGCTGCCAAGGGTCGGAAGGTGGCGGAATACAGAGTGAGTGCCAGTGGGCACAGGGTTCCTTTTTGAGATGATGAAAACGTTCTGGAGTTACAGTGGACATAGGTGCACAAGGTTATGGATGCTCGAAACACCACTGCATTGTCCACTGTGCAAAGGGGGATTTTATGGGATGTGAATTAGACCACAACAACAACAAAAAAAATTACCCTGGACGCCTGGGTGGTTCAGTTGGTGGAGTGTCCAACTTCAGCTCAGGTCATGACCTCGCGGTTCATGAGTTCAAGCCCCGCGTCGGGCTCTGTGCTGACAGCTCAGAGCCTGGAACCTGCTTTAGATTCTGTGTCTCCCTCTCTCTCTGCCCTTCCTCAGCTTGTGCTCTCTCTCTCTCTCTCTCTCAAAAATAAATAAACATTAAAAAAATTTTTTTTAATTACCCAAGGAGTGGGCATCTCACCAGGGAGGATGCTGGGTGGGCACAGGCAGGTGAGGATCTCGCAAACACTGGAACATGGAATGCAGCCAACCACGGAGGGCTCACCGCGAAGCCCTGGGTCACGGGGCAAGGACAGAGGCGGGAAGGGCAGCCCTCCTCTCACTCTCCGGGGCTGTGAGGAGCACCTGGCCGGGAGCACCATGGCCATTTCACCACCATGTCTGGGTTCGCACTCCTAGAGCACGGACCATTCAACGGGGAGGCACCAGTGTCTGCGCGCATGAGAATTTAACCCGTCAAGTGGGCAAGCTGGCAAAACATGCCAAAGCCAGAGCCTGCGCTGGCTCTGGAAGGGTTGCCCTGGTGAGCTGGGCACAGGCGCGGAAAGCCTGGGGACAGCATCACCAGGTTGTTCTGAATCACCCCGCACGGAAGACGCAGTGAGCCGCTGAACCCACGGGCCCTCGCGGGCACACCTCTCCCTCCTGTCTCGCACACAGAAAGAAAACCCCGGAGAAAAGACAACTTGGACGAACTCCGACGTAAACTGGATTTCAGAGCTGGTCCTCCAGCTCTGGCTAGAGGCCGGAACCCCCACTTTCTGTCCACCCCAGGCACGAAAACCAGGGTCTTCCTTTGCGTCGCACAAAAATAGTCCATGAGCAGCGCAAACTTGACTGAAACTTTGCAAGGGGATTGGAGGAAAGGGGGTTCCATCCACGCGTTCACACCACAGGAGATGGCTTTCCGCCTCTCCTGGACATTTCTACCCTCCCGAGTCCCTTCTCTGTGCTCCCCGCTCTCCAGGCCTCCCCGACCCCACACACACCCAGGCTTGATGGCTCCCCTCTTTCTCCTTCCCAGGAACGGCCTGAGTTCAAACCCTGACCCTGCCATTTACCAGTCCTGGAAATGTGGCCTGTGACCTAACCTCTCCGGGCCTCAGTTTCCTGTCTTTAAAGCGGGGATAATAACAGTTCCTCCTCCGAAGGCCACTGGGGACAGTGAGTGAATACACGTAACGAGCCTGGGACGGAGCCTGGAACACAGTAAGCCTTTGAGAGTCTCCTGTGGTTATTTTTAGGCAGAACAGGTTAGCAACCAGCTTTCTTTCGTGGGGGGAGCAAGGCTGAGGGCCCACTCTACCCCCAAGTGGCTTGTCCTGTTTCCCAACAAGAAGAAGGCCTTCTCTGAGGGAGCCGTGGGTGACTAATGTCCTTCCTGAGCTTCTTCATCTTTGAGGACTGTGCTGGTGGGGCTGCAATCCAGGCTGCCTGGTCTGCTGTCCCTGGAAAGGAGACCGTGGGGGGGCCTGGGCAGCTCAGGCAAGGCTGTCCCCGCTCCCCCCACCCTTCCCCCCAGCTGGCTGGACGAGGCAGCACATGCCTGCCCCTCCCAGCTGGGCAGACTGTACGAGCGACCATGCTGGGCCGTTGTTCCAGTTCTGCCTGTGTGGCCTGAGCGAGGGGACGCTGGCCCTGCCGACTCCGGGCTCTTACACAGAGGGCCCCCCACCCCTGAAGGCATATCTCCTTTCCGTAGCATAAAGCACCTGACAGGTGCACTGGCCCCATGTGGGGGTGCTGCCCTGGCAGGAGTGGGGGGGGCACGAGCTAGAAAGCCCCTTAGTATGCCCATCCAAGGGGGGCCGGATGCCCCCTCCGGGGACCCCTGCCGTGGGTCTGAGTGTGGCCAGGTGGGGATGACAGGGCCCCCAGCTGGAAGAGCCCTCTGTCGCTTGTGTTTCCAAGCCCCTTTGCCACAGGACGGCAGAGCTGCCCCGGGTCTTCCTCCTTGGGCTCTCAGGGCCCGAGACTGGCCTCCAGGGCCTCCCTAAAGCGGGGTTCCCTGCGCTGCTGGGGAGAGGGCTGACCTCTCTAGAGGAAATGTGGGTTCTCGAGGCTTGGGGTGAACGCGTGGGCTCATCGCGTGGGCGGCACTGACAGCCTTGTCTTGTGGCGTCTCCCTCACCCCACCCTCATTTCATTTAAATAGTCAAATCCTCTTCTCTTTCCTGAGCACCACGGCCACTGGGGAGAAGCTGTACTCAGTTCCTGGTGCTCCGAACACAGCTGCCTAAACCAGCCGTTGGAGACCCCCTGCGGTCCCCTCATGCACGGGAGGGGACTGGGGACAAGCTCCAGGCACTGGGCACAGGCAGAATGGGGTCAGGGCACACGGGGCCATGAGGTCTTTTCCCGTGGATACTTCTAGAGCAGGAGGGCAAGCTTTGGTGGCTTCCTCCTGCAGTCCTGGCTCTCTTTGAGAGCTCTGGCCCCACACCTGCACCAGCTGGGGTCCCTGCGCTCCCAGCTGACTTCCAGAGAGACGGCAGAGGGGTGAAACCCGTCCCTTGTGAAACTGAGGATATTTCGCCCAATTGCTTTTCACCCTGAAAGCCACGGACAGGATGGCATGGGGCAAGGTTTGCACCAGGCCATGGGGAACAGAGAAAACTAAGGATGGTCGGCTTTGATTCTCAAGGAGTTAAATCTATTTGATCTAAAGGACTGCTGTTTGCTTTGGGTTTTTTTTTCTTTTTTAATATTTATTTATTTTTGAGTGAGGGAGTGAGAGAGAGAGAGAGAACATGAGCAGGGGAGAGGCAGAGAGAGACAGAGACAGAGAATCCAAGCAGGCTCCGTGCTACCAGCACAGAGAGCCTGATGCGGGGCTCACACCCATGAACCGTGAGATCATGACCTGAGCCGAAATCAAGAGTCAGACGCTTAACCAACCGAGCCACCCAGGTGCCCCTGTTTTGTTTTGTTTTGAAGAGTACACTCTTCCTGCTTTCTGGTGTTAAAGGATGCTTTCTTCCATGAAATGAGCCTTTGGAAGGGGCCAGTCAGTCGTCACTCATTTAGTAAGTGTTTCACTTCTAAATCTCCTCCATTGGCAAAATGAAAGGTGGCGGCAGGATTTGTTTGTCTCAGGTTTGGGGCAGGTTTGATGGTCCGTGGCCTCCCACAGCCTGGAGCGGCTCCTGCCCCTGCGGGAAGGGTGGCTTCCCTCGAAAAGCAGAGGGGCTCGGGGAGCCCTGGGCCTGGCTGAAGGGCGGGGCTCCCGGGGAGGGATCCAAGCCCTGGGGTCTAGACTTAAAAGGGCTTTGAGGACAGGAGCTTGATGACAAGTCCAGGCCTCGGCGAAGGGGAAGGACAGTGGGCCTCTGGGCACCACGGGCGCCCTCCCTAAGATGCAGACGCCCAACTCTCTGCAGCTCGGAGAGGCATTCCGGGCAGAGGAGAGGAGGGAGGAGGAGAGGAGGAAGGAACTCGGGAAACCAGGCCCGGGTCCCAGCTTGTCCAGTTCGAAAGGGCAGTGCAGACAAAGGCCTCACCCTCTCAGAGCTCCTTCGGCTCCCTAGCAAAGCCAAGGGTCGTGGGACGAGAGAGAGGGTCCCTAGGCCTCCACCCCAGCCCCGGCTCGGGCTTGTGGCCACGCTGCCAGTTGGGAGTCAGAGATTGCATCTGTACCCGGGGCAGGGTCAGAGCCCCCCTGAAAGGGGGTCTCAGGGGGACGCTCGGCACACAGCCAACACCCACGAGAACCAGCCGTCCACTGAGGTGGGACAACCCACGCGGGCCCAGCGGAGTCAGTTTGGAGTCTCCCCACTATTTCCCAGGCCCCGTTGGTGGGTCCCCACAGGGGCAGTGCCTATGGGGAAGTCCTGGGTCCCCTCCCCTGAGTGTGGGAGTGGGGGGCTTGGGAAGTTGGCCTTGGGAGATGGGCCTCTGGTGCGGTCAGCGCTCAGGCCTGTTTAGGAGCGTTTTCTAATACTCCCAGCTGGTCCTTGTAGACACTCAGGCTTCTGCTGGGTCACCTGGAACCAAGGCTCACAGCCTGACAGGGTGAGGAGCGGGGTGGCAAGGGTCTGGTGGCCTGGGTGCAGCCTCTGGGGGGAGATGACCCTGGCTTCGACAGTCGTCGGTCACTTAACCTATCCGAGCCTCAGTTTCCTCATCTGCAAAGGGGGGCTGGTGGTACCAGCACCTGCAGTTCAGGCTGCCCTGAGGACGAAACGAGGCAAGGCCCAGACAAGCACTTACACTTAATGCTCACGACAGGTCTGTGTTCAGTGACCTACTTCCCTGCTGCCTGGTCACAGGGAGCTTCCTGCAAGCCCAGGGATGCTACCTGAGACGTGCAGGGGGACAGCCCGTTCCCCACTGTGCCCTGGCGCTGCCCGAGGCCACGCAGGGGTGGGGAGATGCCAGGGCCGAGGGCCTTCTTCAGACACGGGTCAAGAAGGGTGTTTTAAAAAGGAACCTTCGCCAAGTGGCTGGTTCCTCCATTGTTAGGAGAACTGCGGCCCTGGGCGATATCCCGGGGCCGGGAGTGGGGTGATGCGGGTGGCTGGTGGTGGCAGAGAGGCCGAAACGGGTGGGGGACACGGCCCAGTGCTGGGGGGGAGAGAAGGGGCTCTCTCCCTGTCACTGATGGTGACTTCCTCTGCTCTCAAGGCCCCGAGTGTAACTTCTTGGTGAACTGAAAAGTCCTTCTGGAGCGAACCCACCCCATATTCTGGCTTCCTCCAGGGACCCAAAGCCTAGGCGCGGGAAGGGTCCCCTCTTGCCACCTCTACCCCACCCCCCCAGGTCTGCACCCGGGGCCCCCAAGCTGGGCATCTAAGACTGACACCTGAGCTGAGCCAGCCGCTTGCTAACAGGGGCACCACCCTGGAGCCCCGAGCCTGCCTCCCAGAGCCTGCAGACCCTCGTCCTGGCCCCGCCGCTCGCGGGTGACCAGGCCCGGGACGGCTCTGCGGAGCTCGAGCTCGAAGGCCACGCAGGCCCCCGGCGGGCCTCGGCGGGCGCCACCGGCAGATCCGGGCGGCACGCGGGTCGGGTCCCCGCGTGCCGGGCCGCTGTCCCCCGCGGGCCGCCCCGCCCCGGGCCCCGCGGCCACTTACAGCACACAGAGCGCGTAGGCCCGGGAGATGGACTCGCTGGCGCGCACGAGGAAGCTCCCGTCCTTGCCCGTCCTGGACAGCAGCTCCTCGGCCTTGGAGCGGGTGATGTTGCCGTGGTTCCAGCAGGGGACCATGGCGGCCACGGGCCTCCCGGGCGGCCGCCCCAGCACCCACACGCCGCCGAGGGGAGCTGAGGCCCCTGCACCCGCCGCCGCCGGCCGGCCCCTCTCGGCTGCCCCGCCGCTGCCACCAGCTCCCTGCCCGACTTCCTGTTGCAGGAGCTCAGCGAGGGAAAGGAAGCCAGCAGCGGCCGAGAACTTCCTCATTGCGGAGACCCGCCGGGGGGGAGGCCGCGCTCCACCTTCCCACCCCGCCCACCGGCCGGCCGCCCCTCCCGCCGCCCCCCCCAGGCCTCCCGGGGGTGGCAGCTGCGACGTCGTCGGGGTCAGGAGGCTCACGGCTGGCTTCCGAAGACGCGTGGCCTCGCAGGTGTGGCCAGGCCAGGGCGGTGGCCAGTGGAGGCCTGTCTGGATGCTCACGTGGCATGGCCACGCCCTGGCCGGATCCCTTGCCTTCGGGTTCACCCTACCCCCGGGGCGACTCAGCGGGGACCACCGCCTGGCCGCCAGGGCCGGCCGAGACTGAGGGGCAGGGGCACAGTGGAGGCCTCGGCCCGTGTGAGAGGCTCAGGACACCACACAGGCCTGGGTGTGGGGAGGATCTTGAGTCACACCACCTGCGGGCTCCAAGGGCCCAGGTGACAGCTCTGTGACACCTTTGCACGCATCCCCACGGGGCCGGTCGGGGCCGGTGGGTGTGAAGGAACCCCGTTCCCCATGGTAGTCCAGCTTAGCCACACACACTAAGGGTGTGGAGGGCTCAGGACATTGACCCTGCACCGGGCGACCCGCAGGCTGGGTTTTCCCCTCTGGGTCTTTCCAGGACACTGGGAAATGACACCTCCCCACAGGCTGACCACCTGGCCAAGGGTAGAGAACGTGGCTTCCGGTGTCCCTTATCTCAGCAGAGTAGGGGTGCCCCGTGGGGCTTCAGCCCTTCCAGCTGCCATAGTTGCACTTGCTGGTGGCTCTAAGGGGCTGCCTCCTTGGGGCCACCGTCCCGGACCAGCGGATTCCGAGGCCTCCAAAGCAGACGTCCACTACTGGGGTGCGCTCCGTTCTTGGGCCAGGCCCACCAGGGTCAAGGGGCGCTGCTGACCCAAGGGGTGGTGCCCCCCAATTCCACACCCAGGCCTCGCCCCCCAAGACATGACAAGAGACCCCCTCCAGAGGCCCCGGGCTCAGTGAACCTCCGTCTGAGCCCCTCAGCTCTACATGGGAGCTGCAGGAGCTGATCAGATTCCTTTCTCTCAGCCGAGGTTTCCTCTTTTCTACCTTGAGGAAATGACCCCTAAAGGAGCTCGCAGGCGCTGAGAAGCCCTCAGCACCTCTACCTGCATGGACCTCCAGGTGATTCTGAATAAGCATGTCCTGATTCTGAGGCCAGAGTATGGCCTCTGGGCTCCAGGGGAAGTTCCTTCTGGAAACTCCTGCTCAGTGAACTCCCCAGTCCTCACTCCCACCTCCCTGAGCCACTCTGAGCTTCGTCTCCCCTGACCTCCGTCCCTGCCCACTCCTCCCAAACGCAACTCCCAAACCCTCAGGACGTAGGAAGCAACGGTCCTCTGGGCAGGCCCCGAGCTAGGCATGGGGACACAGTGGGGACAAGAGCTGGCCTCCACGCTCCGGCCTTCCAAAAGCCAGCTCGATGCTCCCATCACCCACTTAGCACCCTGCTTGCCTCCCTGCTGAGCTCCAACAACCTCCTCATTGGTCTCAGCCTCAAGGCCCCTTGGTCTCTCTAGGGGCCATCAGGAGGATCCACCTGCAATCCTGGCCCCTTAGTGCCTTAACCCACTTGTCCCTCCACCAGACGCTCCACCACGTCCAAGACTCTGGCACTTATCACTACCTTCCTGCCACATTCTCCAGCCGCCCACACTCCCTCTCAGGCCTCTGTCCCCACCGAGTCCTGCCTTTCAGCAGAGTTGGTGGCCAGTGGGACCACCATTGCCCTTTGTCTGCCCTGTGATTTCCCTGGGACAGAAGGACACATACATGACCCACTCAAGGCCCATCCCATTTCTACTTCCATCTAACTCAGCTGCCTGAGCCATCTGACATAGTCAGCGTCCCAGTCCCCCTGCCCTTCTGCTGCCCGGTTCGGAAAACCACAACATTTAGATCACGGTGCCCTATGGTGGGTGGGTGGGGCCTGGGTAAATATTTTCTTGCAGGGCCCGTCTCTATAAACAATGTGCTAAAAACTCGTATTATGAAATCCATGGACCCACGTGAGGTATAGTGACTTATCGTCGAAGATTTAGTATAATGGATAGAGAGGAGGTAATTCTGTATATGTTGTGTCCAGCCAGTGCACTGAAGAGTGTTTTGTGATGTCCAGACTCTTGCTTCCTGTTCAGATCCTGTTTTTTATTGTCTTGGGTTCACGGAAGCCCTTTGCTGTACCCCAAGGCTTCCCACAGCCCATCAGCCTGGGCAGATAGATAGGTGTCACCCATGGATTCCTACTGGAGGGTGAAGGAATGAAAGTGGTTATTCACTGAGTCACCAAAAGCAAAGGGAGCCGTGATAGTCAATTTTCTGTGCAATAATGGCTGGGCCATTATTCTAGATGTCTCTGTGAAGATACTTTTAGATGAGATTTGTATTTATTTTATTTTAAAATTTTTTAATTTTATTTTTTAAGTAATCTCTACACCCAACATGGGGCTCAAACCCACAACCCCAAGATCAAGAGTTGCATGCTCTGCCAGCTGAGCCAGCCAGGTGCCCCAAGATTAGTATTTAAATCCGTAAACTCTGAGCAAATTACTCTCCATATTGTGGGTGGGCCTCATGCAATCAGTTGAAGGTCTTTATAGAAAAAGACTGAGGATGGGGCGCCTGGGTGGCTCAGTCGGTTAAGCGTCCAGCTTTGGCTTAGGTCATGATCTCATGGTTCGTGGGTTCGAGCCCCGCGTCGGGCTCTGTGCTAACAGCTCAGAGCCTGGAGCCTGCTTCAGATTCTGTGTCTCCCTCTCTCTCTGACCCTCCCCAGCTCACGCTGTCTCTCTCTGTCTCTCAAAAATAAATAAAAAACATTTAAAAAAAGGAAAAGACTGAGGCTTCCATAAGAAGAGGGAATTCTGTCAGCAGATTGCCTTCAGCTTGAACTGCAGCCTCCACTCCCCCCACCGCCCAGCCTGCCAGCCCACCCTGCAGATTCTGAACTGGTCAGTTTCTGTAATCACATGAGACAATTCCTTAAAAATAAAGCTCTCGTATAGATGTACATACACATACACATCTGGTTGGCGGTGTTTCTCTGGAGAAACCTGGCTAATACAGAAGGAACCGTCTGAAAGCTGCCCAGGGGCTGGTTAATAAGGAGTGAACGTCCCTCACGCCCCAGACCTGATAAAAAGGCACGTTGGGCTGCGGAAGGAGATGCAGGGGCCATTCCCAGAACCAAGGTCTGATGGGGAGGCCTGAGCCTCCTGTGATCGAGCATCATGGCTCCCAGTGCGACGGGCCTGGGCAAGTGGGTCAGCGCCCCGCATCAGGAAAGAGTGACACCCTCTTCTGCTCTGAGAATATACCCTGCGCCCACTGGCCCCTCCCAAATCAAAGGTCAAGGAGTCCGGAGGCCCCTGAAGGGTGGGAGGGCAGGGTCTCTGTTCACAGCACACACACACCGTTTTCCCTTGTCTCTGGCAATTCTATTCCAGGGCTGGAACTCAGACCCCGAGTCACACACACAGGAGCAAGGCAGGGTCTGAGTCCCAGCTCTGCCCCAAGATCCAGCGTCCAATTGTCAGCTTGAGTCTCTGTGAAAGGGCTCGTGATCCCTCCGCTGCAGAGTGTCTGTGCAGTTACTGAAGGGTCTGGGGTGAGGCGGGTGCTCTCTGATGAGGCGGCTCGCCTAGGGGGCCCTCCTGACCGGTGCCGGACGACAGAGCCTTGGGGGGCTCCAGCCAGCCGCCAGTGTCATTGACGCTGGCCACTGATCTAACAACCCTGGTTCGAAAGAGACAGGATTCTATAAAAGTGCTCTTCACCTACGACTTAAAATAACCTAAAATAGGTCAGATTCTGAGCCTTGCAACTCCCCACCGCCAGGGGGAGCCTCCAACTCTTGCCTCCATCCCTGACTTCCTAAGTGCGTGTGGGGGGGCGTGCTGTCACTTTCCAAGAGCCCCGCCTCTCCTGTTCCCATAGTAACGACGCCATAGGGATGGAGGCGATTTACCAAGGGGTCCAGGGGCTCACTGAGCTCATAACTGTGCTCCAGGATTTCCTTCGAACACCAAAGGCCTGGCAGCGAGCAGCGCTCCCCTTGCCAGAAAACCAAATAGGCCTGAACTGCAACCAGGAGAATAGGGCTTGATTTGGGGGAAGAATTGGGTAAGAGAGAAAAATCACACTCACAAAAATAACTTGTGTCTTTTGCCAAGATTGTTAAGGACATAGTCAAAATACAATGGTAAGTTAAAAAAAAAAAAAAGGAAAAAATCAGGAAACCGAGTTGAGGATACAGCACGAATCCAACCGTGGAAAAAACTTTATCCTGGGAAATCACCGAATGTGAAGAGTGCTGAGTTAGGTGGCATCTCCATCAGCAATTTTTTCCTCCTTCTACTTTCCCAGATTTCCTTTACGACCACATGCTACTTTTATGTAATAAAAATTAAATAAAAAGATAACTTGGGTTCCAGAAGGTTTGCGTGAAATCTTTTTGGACATGTGAGGGGCTGGTCGCATCCCAGGCATGCATCCTTCTGGAATCATAAGAAAGAGAGAGGGACTTTTTTTCTGGAATCTTTTTTTTTTTTTTTGAGAGAGAGAGAGAGGTGGGGGTGCAAATGAGCAAGGGGCAGAGAGAAAGAGAGAGAAGGGGGCCTCATCCGAAGTGGGGCTTGAGCTCACCCAGTGAGGGACTCAAACTCATGAACTGTGAGAGTATGACCTGAGCCAAAGTCAGATGCTTAACAACTGAGCCATCCAGGTGACTTTTAACCTTTTTTTTTTTTTAAGTGAAAAACACATGCACATAGTAAAGATTCAAGCAGCACAATGAAAAGTAAGTGGTCCTGCCAGCCCAGACCCCAGGCCCTTTGCCCCAGGGCCAGCATCTTCTATTCTTGCAAAATTTTCAACGCTTAAGCAAGCATATTTTTGCAAGGCCTCATCTTTTTTTTTTTTTTCAAACCATGTTATACAGTTTACTTTTTCCACTTCACAATATTTCTGAACATTTCGTGGAGCTTTTTTGTTCCTACCATAGTCTTTAATTTTTTTTAAGTGTTATTTATTTCTGAGAGACAGAGAAAGACAGAGCATGAGCAGGGGAGGGGAAGGTCAGAGGGAGAGGGAGACACAGAATCTGAAACAGGCTCCATGCTCTGAGCTGTCAGCACAGAGCCCAACACGGGGCTCGAACCCACAAACCATGAGATCATGACCTGAGCCAAAGTCAGATGCATCACTGACTGAGCCACCCAGGTACTCCTCTAGCATGGTCTTTTAAAAGCTAGCATACCAGGGGCACCTGGGTGGCTCAGTTGGTTGAGCATCTGACTTTGGCTCAGGTCATGGTCTCAAGGTTCGGGAGTTCAAGCCTCACATCGGGCTCTCTGCTGTCGGCAAAAAGCCCGCTTCAGATCCTCTGCCCCTCGCTCTCTGCCCCTCCCCCACTTGTGCTCGCTCAGAAATAAATTAAAAAGTATATTTTTAAAATAGCTGGCATACTATTACATGCCATGGTACCATGCCTTGTACCGATCCCCTACTGGCAGGCCCTGAGAGTGTTTCCAGCATTTGCTATTACAAATCAGTCAGTGTGGATCCCTAGAAGGGCGACTAGGGTCCAAAGGCAGTGCACATTTTTCTTCTGGGTTAATTATGCCATACTGTCTTCTAGTTTTTAAAATATTTTTTGTCTTTATTTATTTTTATTTATTTTGACACCTCCACGTCACCTCCAGTCTCTCTCCCATCCCCGAGCGCTTCCCAGCCTCCCCTTGCCCAGGCCTGTCACTGCATTTCCCAAAAGCATTTTCTGCCAACAGCCGCTAGCTTTCCGTGGCGATCACACGTCACCTCCTTCCCGGCTCCGTGTTCGGTTCCTCTTCCTCTTGCCTCCACAGCCAGCAGCGCCCTTCACTCATGTGCCAAAACCAAAAGCAAAACCACGCTATTGGTTCTAGCTTCATTCCCAGCAGGATCTTCTGTCCACTGTTGTCTTGTGAACTTCCTCCTGCGCGGAGGCCCCTGGGTGTCGGGAAGCCCTGGGATTTCTTGACGGCATCCCTGCTCCCCGAGGGGCTCCCCGAGCTGTGTGAACGTTGTCCCTGAAATGCCCCTCTCAGGACCCTCCTCCTGGCTCGCAGATGGCTGCCTTCTCGCTTCCTCCTCGCTTGGTCTATACGAGACCAGGGAAGGTGGGAGACTTCTCTCTCTTCCTCTTCTTAGGTGGCCACCAGACCTGTAGGATTCGGACCCCATCTTTATGAACTCACTTAACCTTACTTACTTCCTAAAAGCCCCATCTCCAAATACAGCCACACTGGGGGGTGGGGCTTCAACACGTGAATTCAGAAGGGAAACGATTGGGTCCACAGCAGTACCTACTAAAGATTTGCTGCATTGTAACAAAAGCTAATGTCTACCTATCAGCTACTGTGTGTGAGACACTGTGCTATGCTAAGCTCTTGGCATGAATTACTTTCATTCGATCCTCGTGATACTCCATGCGAGGTCTTAGTATTATCTCCATTTAACTGGCAGAGAGATCGAGAACCAGACATTAAATAAATAATTCATCTTCGAGTTAGTGGCAGATCTGAGATTCTAGCTCATGTCTGCTTGACCTCATAACCACTATGCATGCCGCGCACTTTGAGTTACATGAGACTGGAATTCTGAGGTCGGAGCCTTTGCTCCATTCACCTAAGGGCTCCCCTGCATCCTCTCTGGAAGCCCTGTGGGCTCCCACTGTTGGGAGTAGCACAGGTGAAGGAGGAGCTGGGTTCCAGGCAAGGGTGCTGGTCCCCTGCTCATAAGAGTTTCAGAATCAGAACAGATTCCTGGTGGAGAACAGAAGTATGGTCTCACCCAACACCCCAGGTTTCTTTCTTTTTTTTTTTTAAGTTTATTTTGAGAGAGAGAGAGAAAGTGCATGTGTGCAAGTAGGGGAGGGGAAGAGATAGAGAGAGAGAGAGAGAGAGAGAGAGAATCCTAATCCTAAGCAGGCCCTGTGCTGTATGGAGCCCAACACAAGGGCTCCATCTCACGAACCATGAGATCATGACCTTGGCTGTTTGTTGAACCTGTCAACCTGCAAATCCCTTCCCATCTGGAGGTCCCTGTTCTCCTTGTAGTAGTGACCCAGCTGATCTCCCAAATCTGCAATTCCAAGCCCTGGGCTGCAGTCCAGACTGCAAAGAACTCCCAGGTTGATCTTCCTAAAGCCTTGTTGTGGTCTAGCCACTTCCTACTGAAAGTCCTCGAATGGCTCTTTCCATAGAGCAAACCCCCAAATCCTGCATTCGCAAAAACTCTAAGCTGGCTCACCAAATTAACCTGCCTCCCTTCTTCCCCCACCCCCACCCCTGGGGACTTGGTGGGAGCCCTCCTGACTCCGGACACATCTACTCCCACGCCTGCCTGTTGTAGCCGTGGCTGTTGGAAAGCGTGCAACCAAATCCTGACCTCCAGATCTCGCTCCACCCCTCAGACCACAACCTCCCTCCCTCTGTCTTCCACAAACCTCAGTCCTTACCCTTCCCCCCTTCCCTGGTCCCCATGACGGGCCTCTCTCTACCCTCGACTCCTCTCCCCACCCTGCTTCCCTGAAAACCTCCAGCCAGGCTCTTCCCTCGGATGGGGTGCTGACCTTCACCACAAAAACCACTTACCAGGCAGCTTAGCCTGGACACATGCCCAGCTCCCGACCGGCGTGGCGGCCAGGCTCACGCGGACGTGCCCTCTGCCTTCCCCCCTGGCCACCATCCCGGAGCTTGCGTTTTCCCCGCTGGCCTACCTCCCCTCCCCATGCTCCTCAGAGCAGCTCACCCAGAAGCCAGAAGCCGTCAAAAAATAAACCCCTCACTTTTCTGCCCACATACAGTGGATGGGCCTCCCAGGACACCTTCAAATGCATCTTCATCGGCCTCTGTGCTCACCATTCAGGGTTCCCGTGTCACCTTGCTCGGACAGCCTCTGAAGGCACCCTGGCCCGCCTGCATTTTCTCCCTCTCCTTCCCTTCATCCCACAAGGAAGCTTAAACATTTTCTATCATTAAAAATCAACAACAGGGGCGCCTAGGTGGCTCAGTCGGTTGAGCGTCCGGCTTCGGCTCAGGTCATGATCTCATGGTTCATGGGTTTGAGCCCCACGTTGGGCTCTGTGCTGACAGCTAGCTCAGAGCCTGGAGCCTGTCTTCACATTCTGTGTCTCCCTCTCTCTGACCCTCCCCTGCTCACGCTGTCTCTCTCTCTCCCTCAAAAATAAATAAAACATTTTTAAAAATGTAAAAAATAAAAATCAACAACGACCCTCCCTGCCCAGGGTTTCCAGCCTTGGCTGAGCATTTGAAAGGCTCCACCCCAGGCCCATTAAAAAGACATCTCTCAGGAGGGCCTGGACACCCCCGGCGAGTCCAGTGGGCAGCCGAGACTGAGAGCCGCGTCCCCACCTGCTTCCTTCGTGCCTGGGGATCGCCCTATTCTTTGCTGTAACTGGTGATCCTTTTGAATAAACTGTCCTCACTGTCACAGTGTCTTGTATTCCCATTGAAACCTTCTTGTCAAAATTCCAATGACTCCCTTCTCCCAACATTCTGGCTGTGGCACGCCGCCTTTCTGGAATCCTGACTGCCTCCCCCAGGTCTTGGTGTTCCTCCCTCCCACCCCGTCTCACCTCCACCCTGTAATACATGGAGGCTCCCCCCACCTTTGTTCCTGGCCTTCTCTTTTGTCTATCCGCTGCTCGCCCAGGGCCCTTCCCCCCCACTATGGCTTCCAAATCTGCCTTTGTAGACCTGACCTCATTCCTAAGCCTTGTCCACACTTCCTGCTGCACAGGTGGTTTTCCCATGGACACTTCAGCCTTCCCTCACCTGAGTTTTCCAGGTCTACGCTGAAAGCCAGTTCTTCCACGTGATCACTCAACTACCCAGTCTCCCAAGCCAGAATCCAAGTGATGTCTTCATCCCCACCCCCGTTCAACCCCTGCATCTGATAAATCACCCAGCTGTGGAACCCTCCGGAATCCACTCCCTTCGATGCAGCCTCTCTGGTCCTGGCTTCATTCACCCTGACATCATTTGCCCCCTGGACTTTTCAAGAGGACTGTCACTAGCCTGTCCTCCTTCCGGATCCCTCAAGCCCCAAACACACACACAATCTCTCACTCTGTCCTCCAAATTTCTACCAAGCTCTTTCTGAACTGCACATCTGCATCTGCCTCTCCTCCAGGTCAGACCTCCTGATGCCTTTCCTTTATCACAGGATGAAGGGCAAGGTCCCTGGTAGGTTGCACCAAGCCATTCAAGACCCACGCCTTGCCTGTAATTCCAAGGCTTGGGATTGCCTGGTCGTCTCCTCTCCCACACTCACTCTGGGCTCCAGCATGACCACATTGGTACCTTGATGTGTTCGTTCGTTCTTTCATTCATTCCACAAATAATGACTGAGAGCCTCCCATGTACCTAGGCGCTTAGACCCCAGGGATGTAGCAGGGGTCTACAGCCTACAGCCCCTGCCCTCCTGGACTTGCACTCTGTGTTGGGATTCCTCACTCTGTGCTATGATACTTGCTCATGGTTGAACTCCTGCCCAGCCCCCATTCCCCTTCGGCCACGCAGGAAAAGGGCAGACTCGGGAACCTGACCATCTGGTTCGGCCACTTACCGCCTTATAAGATCCTAGTCAAGGGGCTTCATCTTTCTCTGCCTCAGTTTCTTCCTCCGTAATATGGGGACGATAATAGTAACCTGCCTTCTAGGATTGGGATGAGGAAGAAATGAGTGGATGCCTGCAAAGGGCTTGGAATAATGCCTTGTGCACAGTCAGGCCTCAAGAGACATTCACTGTTGTTTCCTACCATCAGCTGAGGGCCTAACATGTAATGAGTACTCGATACATATTTTCTGGCTGGATTAAAGAAGAAAAAAGTATACGTAGTTAGCACACTGGAAGTTTGGTTCTCACTGGAAATCAAGTGGCCCTGGTGTTACAAAACCACGCTGTCACTGAAATATCTGGAAAGGAGAAAAATGCTACCCACAGGGAAATAACATGACTCAGGTACCAATCACTGAGCACCCACTTACCCAACACCTCCTTGGGCAGAAAGGAGGGCCTGCACGCTCAACCAGTGACCCTTTGGGCCCGAAGAAAAGGAAAGGAACTGACAGTTGTCTGGATTCCACCTGCTTTTGCTGGGACCCTGGAGCTTCTGGTCTAGGGCAGTGGGAGGAAGGTAGGGGGACATACAGGGGCCTTGAGCAAGTTACCCTACCTTCCCAGGACTTTGTTCCACCCCCATCAGAGGAACAAATTTAGACCAGAGAATATTCAGGGAAGGCCTTTCTTACCTCTGTGTTCTAGAATTTTCTGTATGTGTGTCTTCCACTGGCCTTTAACCCAGATTATAAACCATGTAGGGAGAAAGTAGGTACCATGACTTATGAATTAAGGACAAAAATGCATGACTTAATTCAATTTTTCTAGGAGTTCAGAATATAAATATAAAAATATAAAAAATATAAAAGAAAAAGCCATTTCAAGACATTTTCATTCAGAGTGGAGAGCTGCACTTTACATTTGCAAACAACACATTTCAAGAGACTTCAAATGTTTATCTTTGACTCAGTAACTCCTTTTAGAGGATTCAGTTTACAGAATAATTACAGATAAAGAACGAGGTTTACTCACAAAGATGTTCATCTCAGTGTTTTTATAACAGAAAAGAAGTCAAAGTACCTTCAATTTCTAATACTCAAGAATGATTACATAATTCACGGTATGTTTCTTTGACATATTATCTTTTGCAAGAATATAACATGGAGGAAATGCTTCAGATATAATGTCAAGTGGGGAGAAAAAGCACCGTCCCACGTTGATTCTGCAGCATGATCTCAGCAAATCTCACAGATAGAACACCAGAAGAAAATGTGCCTCTGGTTGGTGGGATTACGGGTGGTTTTATCCTGCTTCTTTGTACTTCCAAATGTTTGGCATCGATTCCCTTGAAACCCTTCCCTAAAAAGAGTACAAAAATGGAATCCGAAAAAGAAACACCTTGCCAAAAGTACAGTCAGCTTTCTCACCTTGTGAGCAGTGTGATTAAAGTATCACATTTAAACACTGGATTTCATCCTTTCTTCTTCACGGGATGGGGATTTGTGCAGGCGGTGGTGTGGTCCTGGCTCTAAAATCTCACGGCACAGAGCAGGGGCTTGGAGCACTAAGCTTTCCGACGCCTCTCCACTCTGCAGGAGTTGCTGCCTTCCCAGACACCCAGGCTGGCAAGTCCGTAGACCAGATCTGTCACCCGGGCTGCCATCTCCCCGCCCTCTCTGGTGAGACCCTGAGGGAATGCCAGCGAGGGAGGCATGGTGCCCAGGGCTAACCAAGGGCACAGGCTCCGGAGACAGGCCAAGCAGAGCTCCACATCCCAGAATCTGGACACACAGACCCCTTTGTACTCCTTGGATGGTCAGACAGGGACGATGGAGACAACTCAGAACAGATGTGGGGACACTGGTCAAGGCTCAGAAACCCAGTTGCTTCCTTGGCCCTGCCACTGGCTGTGTGGTCTTGAGGAAGTCATTGGACCTCATAGATCCTGCTGTCATCCCTGCCTCACTGAGGAGGATGGACTTAAAAGACTTCAAGTTCACTTCCATCTCTACAGGCTAACATGTTGTATCTCGCTGCATGTGGCCTTCCCTCTAAGAATGGACTAGTTCCAGTTATTCTTTGTGGCCACCATGTTGCCCTCAGCTAATATCGCTGTGCAGAGAGAGGGTCTCTCCTGAGAGGGGCAGATCTTCTCTATCAGCACCACAGGGTTTAGGCAGACCACCCTGCCTGCCCTCTCTGCAGGGCCAGGCTCTGGGCCTTCCAAGGCGACCACTCTGGATGGACCCCAAGCCTTCTTATCTCCTTGGCCTCACACGGTGAGTGAGGGCTGCTGGAACTGTGTATTAATCTGTGGGTATGTGTGTGTCTCCATGGACACAAATTATAGTAAAAATTCAGTTTCACTAAATGTACTAAATGTATCCTGGATTGGATCCAAGAACAGAAAAAGGACATTAGTAGAAACACTGGTGAAATCCGAATAAAGTCTAGAGTTTAGTTAATAATGGTTGTACCGATGTTAATCTCTTAGTTTTGACACGTGTACCACAGTTACATAAGACGTTAACATTAGGGGAAACTGAGTGTGAGATATACGGGGAACACTCCACAGTATCTTTGCAACTTTTCTGTAAATCTAAAATGGTTCCCCCTAAAAAAGTTTATCACAAAAATTCAGTTTCAAAGTTTTATTACAACCCAATTTAATATATTTATTTGGAGGTTAAACTAGCATATCTACTATTCAGTTGAACTTTGATTTTTTATTGCGGCATAATGTACCTACTTCAGGTACACAAATCTTGTGTGTACAGCTCATTGAACTTTCACATATGAATTAGCCCTCCTAACCAGCACCAGATCAAATAGTAGAATGTTTCCGGCACCAAGAGATTCCTTCTAGCTCCCCGTGAACAGCTCTCCTCCTCCAGAAATAGCTACTTTCCTGACTTATACACCACAGATTTGTTTTGCCTGTTCTTGAACTTCATATAAATAGAGTCATCAAGTATGTAGTCTTTTGAATCTGGCTTCTTTCACTCAATATATAATGTCTGGAAAACAACCCACGCTCTTGTGTGTAGCAGTAGTTCATTCTTTTATTATTGTGAAATATTCCATTGCGTGAATATTGCCCAATTTGGTTATCCAATATCTGTTTTCGACTGACATTTGGATTGTTTCCCCTTTGGGACTATTATGAATAAAGTTGCCGCAAACATCCTTATACGTGTCTTTGGCAGCTATATGCATACGTGTCTCTTAGATACATACTGCAGAGAGGAAGCGCTGGGTCATAGAGTATTTGTGTGTTCAGTTTTAGTAGATACTACCAAACGGCTTTCTAAAATGGTCATACCAGTTACACTTCCTCCAGAAATCCATCAGAGTTCCAGTTGCTTCATGTCCTTGCTAATATTTGCTGTTGTCAGTCTTTTTCATTGCAGTCATTCTGGTGGGTATCTGATGGTTTTAATAGGCATTTCTCTGAAGAGCATGTGTTTAGCGGCCTTCGTGATATCCTCTTTTGTGAAGTGCCTGTTCAAGTCCTTTGCCCATTTTTATTGGATTGTCTTTTTCTTATTGGTTTGTAGGAGCTCTTTATAGATTCTGGATCTACAAGTCCTTTGTCAGATATATGTGTTATAAATATTTTCTCCCCATCTATGGCTTTTCTTTTCACTCTCTTAGTGGTATCTTTCAATGAGTAGATAAGTTCAACTTTAACAAAATCAACTATTGCTTTTATTCATTCAAATCAGAAGACTTTGATATTTGTATACATTTAGAAGTAGAAGGAACTTTAGATATCATCTGTGCCAGGAGTTCTTGAGCCTTATGTTCACTAGAATAACTTGAGGAGCTTTTGAAAAAAAAAATACTCATCCCTGGGCACTACCATCAGAGATTCTGAATCAGTTGGTCAGGGCCGGAGCCCAAGCATCATCATGGTTTAAAAGCTTCCCAGGGAGTTCTAACGAACACTTGTAATGGAGACTCACTGACTTATGTGAACGGAGAGAGTCTAAGAGAATAATTTTCTGAGCCTGGCAGTGTCCAGACGTCTTATCCTATTCCCGACTCATCTCAAGACCCTTAGCAGATGATTGATTTTTCCAGAGTAGTTAGCAGAGGCCAGATCCTGATACAATCCTCCTTGGGTTTTTCTCTCTTAAAGCTCTCAGTTTACCCAGGACAGTCCTGGTTGATGCCCACTGTCTTGGTGTTATTATTATTAATAACATTCTCCTTTCACTCTCAAAAGGGTCCTGATTTGGATAATACACTCTGGGGCCACCCTACCTCTAAACCTCTTGATAGTGCACTGCCGCCGGCCTGCGTGGCCTTGTCCTCACTCTCCTAATAGGGCCTCTGACATCTGCATAGCTAACGTCACAGGGTTTAGAAGACAGCAGGTGGCACCCCCAAAGCAGAGGAGCTTCCTCTCCATCCCAGCAATGACCAGGACCTAATTCCTTATCCTTCCAGCTGGATTTCGTAAATCCCCACACAGAGAAGTAGCACCCAGACAGGAGGCCAGGGCCAGGAAACACCCAGAACAAAAGCCACACCTCCAGCTCCCTACACTGTGAAACTTCCATTTAACCACTGCCTGGCCACATGGAGACTCAGCTCCATTGCAAGAACCCACGACTGTTGTCATTGATCCCTGCCATCAAACTATTAGACTGACCCAATCTGTAGGAGGGGCTCTGATGAAGGCAGGGAGGGCAAGCGGACTTGGAACATATGACAAAGAAGTGTCAGCCCCCTCCACCCAGGCCGGGCCCCCTCTCAGGTTATCACCCTCGTGACAGCTGGGAATGGCCTTCTCCCTGCCCTTTCACACAGCAAGATCTACACAAGCACACCCTTGCCCCTCTCTCTTCCCGCACAGTGGCATACCTGTCATCGCAAAGACTGAATGCCCCAGAACAACTCTGTGCCACAGACGCACATCCAGAAGCCCAGCCCCTCCTGCCCCCTTCACTCTTCTGAATTCTCTGATCCATCTGAATTTCATTCCTACCTTAGGCCGCATCACCTGTACAAAAGTAACTTAATATGGATGACTGTAGCGGGTTGAGTGGTGGCTCTGAAAGATAGATCCACATCCTAACCCTCAGAACCGGTGAAAGTGACATTTTTTGGCAAAGAGTCTTTGCAAATATAATTGAGGGAAGGATCATCCTGGGTTACCCGGGTGTGCCCCCATCCACCGACAGGTGTCCTTATAAGAGACAGAAGAGAAAACACAGGACAAGGGGAGAAAGCCATTCAAAGACAGAGGGAGCCGAGAGCTGAGGGCTACCTGGGGTCACCAGACACCGGAAGGGGCAAGGAAGGGTTCTCCCCAGGTCCTGCTGATACCTTGATTTTGGACTTCTAGCCTCCAGAACAGTCAGAGAATAAACTTCTGTTGTTTTCAGCCACCAAGTTTGTATTGACTGGTTACGGCAGCTTCAGGAGTTAACTTAATTTTCCTAGACCCCCTTACCTCCCTGCAAAGCTGTCTCCCATGCGGTCTGCTCTAAAGCATCATCGAGAACACACATACACATGCACACACACGCATACACACGTGCACACACACGCATATACACATGCACACATGCATACATACATGTACACCCACACATACACACATGCACACACACGTGCACACACACACACACACACCCCTCTGCTAATTTACATCTTTGTCTCAGTCTTTTCCCAGGAACATGAGGAGAATTTACCAAGAAGAAAAGGGCTAGACTCGACCATTGACTAAGACCTACATGGAAGTGGGAGCTGGGGGGCAGCAGGCAGGCTGAGCCATGCAGAGCAACGTCTCCCCATCTTCCCTGTCGAGGGGCTGCGGGAAACCAGGTTCCTTCAACCTCTGGGCTGAAAATCGAATCCCTGAGAAAGACCAAAACATCAAAGAAGGAAAAGAGCCAAGAGGCAGACCTCTCCGCACACTTTGAGCGAAGGGAGCCGAGAGCTGGCCCCCAGACTGCAGGGGGAAACCATGAGCCTCTCGCTCGGGGTGTTCAAGAGGAAAGGGGGGTCTGGGCCAGCGGGAGCCCTTCCTGGGTGGCACACACCTGGCTCACGGAGCCGAAAACTCAGCAGGGAAGGCTTGTTTCAGGGTGAACATGAGGAAGTTGACCTCCTCGTAATTCTCCGACTCATACAGACACCCAAACTGGGGTGACCCATCGGGGCCGGTGCCCATGCTCTGGAGATCTGAGTAAGCGCAGCTGCCTGTGGCCAGCAGAGTGGGCTCCGACCAGGCCTCGGGGCCCGGGAGCCGCTTGTTGAGGTACGCGCCCAGGTTGACCCTGTGCCAGGGGTCGGTGGGGTGAGTGTAGAGCAGCCATCGGTCCGAGGCGTCGGCCCCCGCGCGGGGGTTGGGGAAACTGACGACGCTCCCTTGGCAGCCATGCGGAGGCTCCACGAGCTGCTCCACCAGCTGGGCCTCCTGGAAGTCGAGCCCCTCGTTGGTGCTCTCCGCCTGGACCCTGGCTCTGAGGGGGCTCCGGGCATTGAGATACACCACCCTCTGCTCGGCGCCCCCAACCTCAGCCACCTGGCACTCCACGGTGTCCTGGGCCACGAAGTTCCCTCTCTGCCATGTGTGCCCATGGTCGTGGCTGACGAAGCAGAAGGCGAATGGGGAAGGCCGCTGGAGGGGGTGAAGATTCCGGTAGGCGTAGGCGGGCACCACCAGACTCTGCGTCTTGTTGTGCAGCTGCAGGCAGTGCCCCGGACCCACCGCAAAAGTGGCCCATTCTTTGTGGTCTGCGCCAATGGCGAGGCCAGTGAGGTCTCGGGCGGGGCTCCAGGACTTCCCGTGGTCGGTGCTGGTGACCTGGCACAGCCGCGTCATGTTGACCCTGGTGTGGATCTGGTGGTGCTCGGACACCTGCCCCGGGATGGCGATGAAGAAGAGGAAGAGGGTTCCTGTTGTCTCATCGTACAGGGGGCTTGGGTTCATGGACCGGTGGCCCTCCAGCTGGGCTTGGGCCACCACCTCCTGGGCGTGCCACTGAATGTGAGGAGACAGGAAGGAGGAGAAGGACAACTTTGAAATGGCCGGTGACAGTGACAATGACAGGAACTGCAGCGTGGGGAGACGGGCGGGTGGCGCATCCCATGGGGTAAAAATCAAAGGTCGCGCAGCACTCATTCACTGGTACAGCATCTCCCCAGAGCGGCCGGAGCCCGGGTCCCTTCGTCCTCCCTCCAAGGTGGCACACTCCTCATTTGCGTGGCTACTGTGCTATTTCCAGCAACACCCGTCACAGAGCACCTGCAGCGTGCCCGATTGCAACACACAAAGAAGATTCAGGCACGGCCATTCCCAGCGTCATCCTGCTTCCTTCCGCTTACCAGCCTGCTCCAGTTTCCCAGTCTTGAAAAAATAAAGCCTTAGAGTAATTCCAGTAGTCTGACCAGGGCGGGGCAGAATATGACAATCACCTCCCATTTTCTACACCTCATAGTCTATTAATGCAGCCTAGGAGGGACGGCACCACACTACCGAGGACTCACAACGAGCTTCCACAGTTCCCGGGTCTGTGCTGTACACGCGGCAGCTCTGATGTCTCTCCATCCACTGATAGCTCTCCACCAATGAACAGTTCTAGGCGTGGACACCGTGCCAAGAGCGTGATGTCTGCTACATCATCTAACATAATCCCTAACTCCTGGGGGACATGCGTTACCAGGGGACAGGTGCTACTCTGTCTCCCGTCTGGAGAACGAGAGGCTTAGATAGCGTGGATGCGTTGCCCAAGCCCATGTCTCTGATAAGTGGTAGAACCAGGACTTGAACCTGAGTCTGTCTGCTTCAAACCCCACACTCTGGCTTGCTGTGTAACAAAGACCACAGGGTAATGACAAGAGTCCTATTAAGCCCTTCAAATGCGATCAGCCAGCCTGGGGTGTCTTCGTCAAAATTAAATACTTGGTCTACAAGCTGGAGTCTCCAACCTGGACCCTGTTCTGCAGGTGTAGTTTTACCGAAAGGAAACACCCCCCCCCCAGTCATGTGATACTAAACTACTCCTCCCTCGGGTTATCAGGGATGCAGGGAGCTTTCCGAACATGTTTCCCTGCATGACTTGGCCCGTCATGCAAGAAGGCAGATGCAGCCAGGCCAGCTGGATGTGCTCATGGGGACCCCATGTGAGATCTGGGTGATCACCTGGGGACACCTTCTCTGCCCCCTCTCTGAGGGGTCTCCGGGTCCCTCTTGGGGTTCAGCGTGTCTTGTCCCCCCCGTTCCCCAGACGCCAGCCATCTAAGGATGGAACGGTGCCTGGATTCCCTACACTTGCCGCCTCACCCTGCCCTACCTGGACGTGATGGGTGGCCGCGTCATAGCTTCCTCTGCGCAGGACCATCACCTCCGCGTGCTCGTCCTTCTTGCTCTTCCGCTGTTCCACGAAGGCCAACAGTGTCTTCTGCTGAGGCAGGTACAGCAGAGCGGGGATCCTGTAGGCATGGGCTCCCGACTGGAACACTGTCTCCTTCTGCAGGCTGGGGGAGGACGCCATGGGGCTTGGGGGAGCGCACAGGATAGGAAGGTGAGTCTCTCGCATCCTGAGACAGAGCCACGGTAACCCTCCCAGGCAGGCGCTGCTCACCCCACGGGCAAGCCGCCCGACGTTGGGGTGGCCTGTCCTTCTTCCCCCTGGGGGCTCATCCCCCTTTGTTACATTCCAGGACCCTGTCTGCCAGTCGTGCCCATGCCTCGCATAGAGTCTGGCAGCCGTGTATGCGCCAGACATCGGAGAGAAGGTCTTCGGAAGAGAGTATTCTGTGCCGTATTTTTATTATAAGTTAACAAACCTCCTTACAACAGATGCGTGATAACCTTCAACTGCTTTTCCCAAACCCAACGCATCCATCAAATGCTAAATCCTGAGTGGGGAAGGAGCACTTGCCGAGGGGCGCTCTGCTGCCGTCCGGCTGCCAGAAAATGACACATGGGAGTTTTTTTTAATAACTGCAGAGCCCTAGAAAATTGCCTTAGCAAAAATTTTTTAAAAAAGGTTGGAAAAAAAGAAAGCCTGGGTTCTCAAGGCTCACGTCCCCAGGCTGCCTGAGCTGAGGCGGGGCTGCACCCACCATGTGGGCTCTGTCCCTGGGGCAGAGAGGGGGTGCAGGGGATGGAAGACAGGCTCCTGACATGTCACCTGGGCTGGAAGGGTCTTCCGGACATAGAAGAAAAGAAAAGAAAAAAAATAAGTATTGGTCATAAAGGGTAGGGAGAGCTGGAGATAACTTGGTGACAGTGGGTGACAGGGGTCCCTGTGCTGGGCCACCTGGTTCCCCCTTCAGGGGGCCTTCACCCCCAGCTTCAGAGAGAGCTGTCAGCTCAGAGGAGGGACGGGACTGCCAGTAGGTGCAAAGAACCAAGTCATACCCCAGGAAGGGCTCCATCTGGAAGCCCCAGCTCCAGGGCTCCCGTGGCCTCCACTTGAGGCTTCCCAGAGACTGTGTCACAGCCCCCCTTCGCTTCCTCCCCCCTCCTACTGCCCTCCCCTCCCTTCCACCGAGCTGACCCCAGGAGGTGCGCCCATAAAACCTCCCGTCCACTTCAGAGCCTGCTTCCTGGTAGTCCTGCCTGCAACAGGCCTTTGGGGAGGGGACATGGGAAGTGGGGTGAGCAGGAAGCCGCCATGGCCTCTCCTCTCTATCCCCGTTTCTACTGCTGGTCTTCCTTCCTACCACGTACAGGTGCTCTCTATCTAAAAATTAATTCAACATTTTCCAGAAGTGAGTGCAATCCATCAGTATTTTATTCAGTCCGCAATGAATATTATTGTTAGGCCAATATAACAAAATAAAACCAAAAAGGGCAAATGCTGCACAACGTGAAGATGTGTGATTGCCTAAACGTGGGTGGAAGACCATAAGTCTTCATGATACAATCTAGACCTGTTGGACAGAAGGGTGGCTAAATTGAAACCTTGTTATGAAATGTAGATGGGAGGGGCGCCTGGGGGGCTCAGTCGGTTAAGTGTCCGACTTTGGCTCAGGTCAGGATCTCATGGGTCTGAGCCCCACATGTGGGCTCCGTGCTGACAGCTCAGAGCCTGGAGCCTGCTTCGGATTCTGTGTCTCCCTCTCTCTCTGCCCCTCCCCCGCTCACTCTCTGTCTCTGTCTCTCAAAAATAAATGTTAAAAAAATTTTTTTTAAAGAAATGTAGATGGGAAAGAATCAAATATGATTAAAAATAAAAATGAAATGGGGAAGAAAGATGCGGTAAAGAGTGTTCTCTAGAAAACTGATCAACAGTTTATTGGCTGTGTGTCTTGGGTATTTACCTAGGAGGGAAGCTGTTGGGTCATATGGTAACTCTGTGTTTACCTTTTTGAGGAACTGCCTGACTGTTTCCAAATCAGCTGCAACACTTTACATTCCCACCAACCATGTCAAGATTCCAATCTCTCAGTGCAACACTGGCTATTGTGTTTTTTTGGTAACAGCCATTCTAAGGGGTGTGAAGTGGCATCTCGCTGTGGTTTTGATTTGCATTTCCGGGATGACAAATGATGTTGAGCCTGTGCTCATTGCCCTTCAGAGCTGGATTTTAGCCTGGAGGCAACGGGAAGATTTCAGATTTGTTTAGGCAAGACAGTGATCTAACCTGATTTATTTTTTAGGAAGTCCCTCTTTGGGCTCCAGGGAACTGTTGGGGGGGGGAGGTGGGATGAGGGGGGCAGAAGATGAATCTGTTACAAGCTTTCAGGCTAGCACTGTTTCCCAGATTCCTTCAGACTCTGCTCTCCTTTAGGGTGGGGACAATTTATTCATTCCTATAGCAAATATTTATTGTGCTTCTACCTTGTGCCCTGCATTGTTCTAGAAACTCAGGATGCTTTGTGAATAAAAAAATAAATAAATAAACGTCCCTGGACTTGTGGAGTTTGTGTTCTAGTGGGGATGGGGAGGTTAACTTTATCGCCAAATGCCAAATAGCGCTCACTAGGACCAGGGCCCATCTGAGCACTCCACAGGGTGGCCTTACCTGACCTCACAAATGCCCCCCATCAATGCCTTGTCCTCTGAAAACCTGTGAGGCTGAGAGCCATGCCCCTGTGGGAAGACAGGCTGGCGTGGAGGGGGCGGCTGTGGACACGTGCTAACCCAGCCCCCCACGAGCTGCTAGCCTAAGATTTTGCCCCATGGGTACTTCGAGCCAAAGCAGACACAGCAGGGCAGGTGCGGAGGCAAAAGAGAACCTCTGTGTGAACTTGAGGGTTCCTCTCTATTCTCAGCAACTCAGCGCCGGCCCCAACTGGCACACCCACTGACAATACCAATCCCCAAATGTCTTCATAATCATCATAACCAACACTTACATGGCCTTTATGAAGGGCCGGCACTCTTTTAAGTACTCTGCTATATTTTCGAAATTTTTTGGTAAATTGTATTTATAAATTGTATTTTATTTTTAAAGTTTATTTATTCTGAGAGAGAGCATGCACACACGCACATGGGGGTCGGGGGTAGGGGTGGAAAGAGGGAGAGAGAGAATCCCAAGCAGCCTCTGCACCATCAGCACTGAGCCCTACGTGGGGCTTGATCCCAAGAACAATGAGATGATGACCTGAGCCGAGACCAAGAGTAGGACACTCAACCGTCTGAGCCACCCAGGCACCCCTGCAAATGTTAATATTTACAATACTATTTATAAATATTGACTTATTTAATACCCGTGACACCCCTACTAAATAGACACGACTTTTATCCCATTGTACAGATGAGGAAACTGAGCTCACTAACACTTATGTGTCAGAGCTGGGACTAAAGACACTTCTAACTCCCCACAGTACTGACTCTGGGTGGAATTCTGGAAAATACCATCTTCTGGCACCTTTTTACACTTCTGGTGCCTTAGTACCTTGTGTTGGTACCTGGCTCATCTGGACCCAGCTCTGGGTCCCATATCATGGCAGCGGCTTGAAACCAACATAGCCGGAAGAGAACTGAATTAGGAGTCAAAACATCAGATTCTAGTCCTAGGTCCCTCCTTGTGTATCTTTGGGCAAGAACCTACCTCCCTGGGTTCCATCTCCCCACCTGGCAAGAAGGGAGCTATAGGAAGTGACCACGCAGGCCCCTCCATCTGTAGCGGGGCCAGACTCCTTGGGGGAGGGGAGGACAGGGTTAGCACAAGCCAGCCTAGGTGCCAGCATCCAGGCGGTCGGCGAGGTGACAATGTCAGGCTGAGCCATGAGAAACCACCACATTGTCGGCCAAAAACGGTTGTGTTGCAGTGATTTCAGATGGTCCCACCCAAAGGAATGAGCGGCTGACATGGCTTGTGGTCTTGTGGGGCCCAGGCCCAGAGCAAAGCATCTTACAGGAAGAAGCTCGCTTCTCCCCACCCAGCCCAGGAGGCTGGCTTTCATGCTGCTATCTTGGATGTAGGGAAACTGAGAAGTGGAGGCTGGGAGGCAGGGGGTGACCTCCTGGAGTGGGTGGTGGAGGTGGATAGGTGTGAGCCTGGAGCTGCCAGATTCTAGAGCCCACACCCCTACCCACTGCTGCCAGGAGACCCACGGTCGAGACGCAGATCGGAAAGGCTTTCTCAGAAAAGGCAAGCCGTCCGGCCGGCCTTCTCTCTCTCCTGCTCGGAGGACAACTTTATGAGCTCCTTTCAGATAGAGGCCTCCATGTGCTCACCCCGGGAAGATGCTTTTTGGCAGCTTACAGATTTGCACTGAGCACCTTCTAGGAGCCAGGAAACAGATAAGCAGATAAGCACTGGTCCCTGCCCTCCAGCAGCCTCTAGGAATAAGTGAGAACCAATAATTTTGGGGACGAGGCAAGAGACACACTTTGCAGCTTTTCCCAGAGGAACAGGCCTTGTTCTTGGGGGTTAGTTTTGGGGGGAATGTTTGCCTGTTGGCTACCATGTTGAAATACCAGCTCTCCAAAGAGCAGGAAGTTACCTGCACCTGGACCACCAACAGCACCAGCAAAGCCAGCATGTGGGGCCACAAGCCTGGCAGCTTCTTTCCTAAGAAAACCCTATTTCCAATGGGTTTAACAACTCAGCTTGAGCCCAGTGCCTTGCTGGGATTCTTGCCCCCCAGGCCGAAAAGAGCTTTCTTGATTCCCATGCCAGTACAGGACCACTGAGTTGCCTTCTAGAAGTCCAGACCAGCAATAACCTGGGGGCAGAATTAGGAGTTTTCCTAAACTGACAACTGGACCCTTCTCCACATCTTTCCCCATCCAGCAGGGACTCTGGGCACTCCAAGAACAGAGTGGGCGCCATGACAGGGGGGCTGAGGGTGATGAGCTGTCCTGCTCATTAGAACTGTCATTGTCTAAGACATTCTCAATATTGTTCTATCACTTCATAATTACCTTGCACAGAAGAGCTCTTGTTTATGTTAACAAAGGAACCAGTAGGTCAATTCCAAGAAAAGCTGTTCGTCAGCTTTTGGAGAAGGTTCCAAGTCAGATCCTGGCGCCTGGGTGGGAAGTCAGTGTCTGTAGCAGAGGCAGCTTCTCGAAGAACAGTGGGGCTCCTGCGTTCCTCTGGGCTCATCTCGAGTCTCAGGGCCTCCTCTATTGTGCCAGTGCCTATATATATCTCTGGGAGGCCCTATTTCTGTCACCCACTCATCTGCCAACGAGCTCCAGGGTGATGCCAGTTTACAGGCCCAGCCTTGGCCCAGTTAGGACGCTGGAACTCATTAACCAGGAGGAAGTCTGTCCAGGTCTCAGCACAGTCATCGTGAATCAGAATGAGCCATGGACAGCCTGAGTCAAGCTTGCTTCTGAAATGGATGCAGCGAGCAAAATGCGTGCACAGCAGGGAACAAGCTTCCCAAGGCTGGGATGATTTGGAAGTGCAGGCAGGGCACAAGCAAAGGCTAGAGTCAGGCCGGACTCGGCTCCTTTTCTTGCTCTGCCGGGGCCAGCTGGGTAAAGAAGGCAGCTTTCTTCACCCCTTGGACCCCAGTTTCCTCCTCTGAAAAATGGTAGAAAAAATATCACAGTAGATTCCAAGCTGCATGAGAACAGACCCTGTATGTCTCATCTGCTACTACAACCCAGTTTCTAGAGAAGTTTCTGGTATATCACTGGTGCTCCATCAGTGCTCATCAACTGAGCGAATGGATGAGGCTCCCTTTCCAGGCAGGGCCAACACCGTGAAGATTATACAAGATAAACCCCCACCTAAATCTCCTAATCCAGCCTCTGGCATGTGGCAAGGACTCACTAGGTGCTGGTACCTGGCAAAAAGCCCTTTTCTTCTGCACCCACCATAACCAAGCCTAAGACTCCACGGACCATGGGTTCATTCCCAGAAGGATGAGTCATTTGCCATTACATCCCAATAAACCCATCATCAACTGAAAACACCGTAAATTGAAAATGCACTTAATATACCTAACCTACTGAACATCTCAGCTTGGCCTAGCTCACCTTAAACGTGCTCAGAACACTTCCATTAGCCCGCAGGTTGGGCTGATCATCAAACACAAAGCCTATTTTATAATGAGCTGCTGGCTCTCTCATGTCATATATTGAATACTGTGCTGAAAGTGACAGAATGGCTCTGTGGGCACAGAACGGTGGTCAGCGTGCCAGTCGTTGACCTTGGTGGTTGCTGGCTGGCTGGGAGCCGCTGCCGACCTGCGTCACGAGAGAGGATTGGCTGTACATCGCTAGCCCGGGGAAAGATCCAAATTCCAGACTCCATGTATGGTTTTTACCAAATACATACTGTTTTCCCACCATCTGGAAACCGAACAATCCTAAGTTGAACCACTGTACATCAGGGACCACCTGTATTGCCCACGTCATCAGACAGTGTGGGTGAGGCTGAAGGAGCTAGAAAAATCAAAAGGCAGTCCAGCTCAGTTCAAGGGACACTCTCTGTCGTAGTCTAGGACCGGGGGGTGAGGAAGGTCTTCCTAATTCGTTCCCCTTTCCTCCACGGAACAAAGTCTTTTCACAGTTACCACCAGCTCCAGACGGATCCAGTAGCTCAGAGCCAGGTGCAGACACACCTTGACACATTCTCTCCCAGGGGGTCAGCTGTCTCTGTCTGCTTCACAGTGGAATGTCCCCTGGGTGGCCGGTTCTGGGCTCCCTCTCCTGCCCTAGTCTAGAGCCCTCTCACTGTTCTCAGAGAGACAGTCATGGTCTGACCTTGAATTTGTCCTTGAAAAAAATCCCACCTGAAGGTCGGCCTATGTGAAAGGCCCAGTAAACCCAGCCTCCTAGCTCTGACTCACCCCAAGTGTGGGAGGCCTGGGAATCACCTTGAAGCTGATGCCTTTACTCTTGTCTCCCAGCTAACTCACTGGGCCACAGAAGAGGTGTTTTAAAAGTGGGTTAAGCATAGGCATAGTGACTGGCTGATGAAATTGTTATCCATCCATAAAATGGAATATTAGGTACCGTTTAATTAAAATCGTGTTTTAAAGGGGCCCCTGGGTGGCTCAGTCAGTTGAGCGTCCAACTTCAGCTCAGGACGTCTCATGGCTCGTGAGTTCAAGCCCTGCGTTATGCTCTGTGCTGACAGCTCAGAGACTGAAGCCTGCTTTGGATTCTGTGTCTCCCTCTCTCTCTGCCTCTCCCCCACTCACACTATGTCTCTGTCTCTCTCTCTCTCTCACCAAAATAAACAAACATTAAAAAAATTTTTTTTAAATGGTGTTTTACAGATTAGGTAATCCATCAGAAAATGCTGGGATGGTGTGAAGTATAAAAAGCAGGACACATGATGGCATACAGGGTAGGATCCCACTTTTGTAAATGTGTTTATTGTACACTCAAAAATCTATATAAAAATAAACAAAAATTATATCAAAATACGTATTGCTATTCCCCCCAAACTTAGCACACTGCATGGAACAAAGCTAATTAATTTTAGTTCATTTTAACTAGTGGGATTACAATGATATTTACTTCCTTGTCTTCTTCCAGGTGCATATGAATATTATTAGTTTGAAAAGGTATTATCTTAAAAACAATAGTAAGTAATATAATAAAAGACTTTAAAATGTGGCTTAAGGGTAGCTATTAACTCTATCCTGGCCAGATCACTGAGTGTGGACGTGTGGTTTTAAAAGGACCCTGAAGAGCTTATAGAAATGGGGTTGAGGCCCCTTGGTGGCTCAGTAGTTTGAGTGTCCAACTCTTGATTTCGTCTCAGGTCATGATCTCATGGTTCATGAGTTTGAGCCCCGTGTTGGGCTCTGCACTCACTGCACAGAGCCTCCTTGGGATTTTCTCTCTCTCCCTCTCTGCTCCACATGCCCCAAAATAAATAAATAAACTTTAAAAAAGTTTAAAAATAGGTTTGATTCAGCATTCAAATTTAACTTACATTTGATTCCAAGGGATCCATTGATTAACTGTTCAAAAGTATTCATCAAATACATCTTATGTTGGGGCGCCTGGGTGACTCAGTCGGTTAAGCAGCCGACTTCAGCTCAGGTCACAATTTCACAGTTCGTGGGTTCGAGCCTCGCGTCGGGCTCTGTGCTTACTGACAGCTCAGAGCCCGGAGCCTGCTTCAGATTCTGTGTCTCCCTCTCTCTCTGACCCTCCCCTGCTCACACTCTGTGTCTCTCTCTCTCAAAAATAAATAAATGTAAAAAAAAACCAAAAAAAAATATATCCTATGTAGCTAACTCCATGCTAACCTGGGGAGGAGATGATGAGGGGTCATGGATGAGGTCCCAGAGCTCCAACTGCTGATTATTCGTCTGGGGGAAAAGACAAGCACACAAGCTACAGAGGCCAGCGAAGGCAGATATATTGCCCAAATGACCAAATCTAAAGTTGTGTCTAGCTAAGCTTTTTTTTTTTTTTTTTAAGATTTTATTTTTAAGTAATCTCTACACCCAACATGGGGCTCGAACCTACAACCCCTAGATCAAGAGTCGCATGTTCTATTAACTGAGCCAGCCAGGCTCTTTATAGCTAAACATTTTTTAATGCAACATCTTTTTTTTTTTAATTTCAACAATTTCTATTTAGTTCTTCTTTGAAACTACTATTTTTTAAAAATTGTTTTCTTCCACCCTAAGAACAAATGAGCTATCAAGCCATGAAAAGACATAGAGCATATTATTAAGTGAAAGGAGGAAATCTGAAAAGGCTCTACACTGTGTGATTCCAACAGTATGACATTCTGGAAAATACAGAACAATGGAGACAGTAAAAAGATCAGTGGTTGCTAGGGATTGTAGAGGTGGGGTGAGTGAGTAGGGGAAACATAAATGATTTTGTTTCTGCAGTGAAAATGCTCTCTAATGTACCATAATAATAGATACATCTCATTATATATTCATCCAGACCCATAGAATGTACACCACTAGGAGTGAACCCCCACGTAAGCTATGGACTTTGGATAATAATGATGGTCTGTGTAGATTCATTGTAACAAACATACCACTCTGGTGGGAGTTGGTGATAGTGGGGGAGGCCCTGCATGGGTGGGGACAGGGCATAAATGAGAAATCTGTGTACCTTCCTCTCAATTTTGCTACGAATCTAAAACTGCTCTAAGAAATAAAGTCCTAATTTTAAAAATTAATTTCCTATTCTTGTTTTATATAGTTTACTACTTTATCTCTTTAAGCACTTGAAACAGACTTCCTTTTTTGTTTCCATCTCCTCATATGTCAACTGTCTCATTTTTATGGAATGCGTTCCTTCATATTGGACTTCTTCAAATGTTTTATGATTGGTTACACTAATGTTTCAATCATTTATATTCATTTATTCCTTCATATTGGTCTTCCCCAAATGTTTTTATAATTTTTGTGTATGAGCTCATCCTCACTGGGAATTATCTTTCGGGTGCGGTGGTGGAGGTGCCCCCAGACGTCCCCAGATGGTGGACACCTCCTCATAGTCGTCTCCACCTAAGTCTTAAGGGTTCACAGTTTCTCAACATTTTTTCTCAATTTCTTTCTTAGGGTTTCTGTGCTTTGTAAGTGGCAAAAGCTTCAACCTCACATACAAACCCACCTTGTTCTCTATTTTCTTGCCAGTGATTCTCTTTCTGCCCATGGCCTGGGACTTTTTTTTAATTGTTTTACTTCTGAGACATAATTATTTTCTAAACTTTCTCCTGTATTCAGGTCCAGAGTTTTTATTCTTGTCCCCCCTTGCTGGGACCTTAAAACAAGCATATACCCTGGCCATGTGTGTACAGTCCCTAATAAACTATGTCGCCAGGGTAGATATAGAATTACCTAAGAATTACCTATTTATTTATGGCACCTGGAGATTTACCTTTCTTACTTTTGAGATCAAATATGTATTTGAGATCAAATATGATATATGTAATATATATATAGTAACTATATATATATTTTTTCAGCATTTCTGTATGTTCAGGAAATTTCATGTGACCTTGGGCAAGCTACTGAACTTCTGTAAACCTGGCTCTTTCATCATAAGGCCATACTGACGATACCATCAACAAGGCATATCATAGTCAAATTCACAAAATACTCAGGCAAGGAAGGAATCATGAAAGCAGCAAGGGAAAAAAAAAATTCCTTAACCTACAAGAGAAAACAGATCAGGTTTACAGCAAATCTATCCACAGAAACTTGGCAGGCCAGAAAGGAGTGGCAGGATATATTCAATGTGCTGAACTGGAAAAATACACAGCTAAGAATTCTTTATCCAGCAAAGCTTTTGTTTAAAATAGAAGGAGAGATTAAAGGTTTCCTGGATGAACAAAAATTACAGGCGTTCATGACCACTAAACCAGCCCTGCAAGAAATTTTAAGGGGGACTCTTTGAGGGGAGAAAAGACAAAAAAAAAAAAAAAAAAGACCAAAAGCAACAAAGACTACAAAGACCAGAGAATGCTACCAGAAACTCCAACTCTACAGGAAACATAATGGCAATAAATTTATCTTTCAGCCCTCATTCTAAACATCAATGGACTAAATGTTCCAAACAAAAGACACAGGGTAACAGAATGTATAATAAAACAAGATCCATCTACATGCTGTTTATAAGAGACCCACTTTAGACCTAAAGACACCTTAAGATTGAAAGTAAGGGGATGGAGAACCATCTATCATGCTAATGGTCAACAAAAGAAAGCCGAAGTAGTCTGATTATATCAGACAATCTAGACTTTAAAATAATGACTGTAATGAGAGATGAAGAAGGGCATTATATCATAATTAAGGGGTCTATCCACCAAGAAGACCTAACAATTGTAAATATATATGCTTCAAATGTGAGAGCACCCAAATATGTAAGTGAATTAATCACAAACATAAAGAAACTCACTGATAATAATACCATAATAATAGGGGACTTCAACACCCCACTTACAGCAATGGACAGATCATCTAAGCAGAAAATCAACAAGGAAACAATGGCTTTGAATGACACACTGGACCGGATGGACTTAACAGATATATTCAGAACATTTCATCCTAAAGTAGCAGGATATACATTCTTCTCCAGTGCACATGGAACGTTCTCCAGAACAGATCACATACTGGGACACAAATCAGCCTTCAACAGGTACAAAAGGATTGAGATCATACCGTGCATATTTTCAGAACACAACTCTATGAAACTCAAAATCAACCACAAGAAAAAATTTGAAAGGGTATCAAATACTTGGAGACTAAAGAACATCCAACTAAAGAATGAATGGGGGGCGCCTGGGTGGCTCGTCGGTTAAGTGTCCGGCTTCGGCTCAGGTCATGATCCCACGGTTTGTGGGTTTGAGCCCCGCGTCGGGCTCTGTGCTGACAGCCAGCTCAGAGCCTGGAGCCTGCTTCAGATTCTGTATCTCCCTCTCTCCCTCTCTCTCTGACCCTCCCCCTGCTCGCGCTGTCTCTCTCTGTCTCTCAAAAAATAAAAAAAAAATTAAAAAAAAAAAAGAATGAATGGGATAACCAAGAAGTTAAAGAGAAAATTTTAAAGTACATGGAAACCAATGAAAATGATAATACCACAGCCCAAAACCTCTGGGATGCACCAAAGGCAGTCATAAGAGGAAAATAAACAGCAATCTGGGTCTTCCTAAAGAAGGAAGAAGGGTCTCAGATACACAACCTAACCTTACACCTTAAAGAACTTGAAAAAGAACAACGAATAAAACCCCAAAACAGCAGAAGACAGAGAATAATAAAGATTAGAGCAGAAATCAATGCTATCAAAACCAAAAAACCCCCAGTAGAACAGATCAACGAAACCAGAAACTGGTTCTTTGAAAGAATTAACAAAATTGATAAACCACTAGCCAGTTTGATCAAAAAGAAAAAGGAAAGGACCTAAACTAAATAAAATCAAGAATGAAAGATGAGAGATCACAACCAACACAGCAGAAATAAAAACAATAATAAGAGAATATTATGAGCAATTATACGCCATTAAAATGGGCAATCTGGAAGAAATGGACAGATTCGTAGAAACATATAAACTACCAAAACTGAAACAGGAAGAAATAGAAAATTTGAACAGACCCATAACCAGTAAAGAAATAGAATTAGTAATCAAAAATCTCCTGAAAAACAAGAGTCCAGGGCCAGATGGCTTTCCAGGGGAACTCTACCAAACATTTAAGGAAGAGTTAATACCTATTCTCTTGAAGCTGTTCCAAAAAAAATAGAAATGGAAGGAAAATTTCCAAACTCTTTCTATGAAGCCAGCATTACCTTGATTCCAAAACCAGACAAAGGCTCCACTAAAAAGGAGAACCATAGACAAATTTCCCTGATGAGCATGGATGAAAAAATCTTCAACAAGATATTAGCCAACCAGATCCAACAGTACATTAAAAAATTATTCACCACGACCAAGTGGAATTTATACCTGGGAGGCAGGGCTGGTTCAATATCCCCAAAACAATCAATGTGATTCATCACATCAATAAAAGACAGGACAAGAACCACATGTTCCTCTCAACAGATACAGAGAAAGCATTTGACAAAATACAGCATCCTTTCTTGATAAAAACCCTCAAGTAGGGATAGAAGGATCATAGCTCAAGATCATAAAAGCCATATATGAAAGATCCATCGCTAATATCATCCTCAATGGGAAAAATCTGAGAGCTTTCCCCTAAGGTTAGGAACACGACAGGGATGTCCACTCTCGCCACTGTTACCAACATAGTACTGGAAGTCTTAGCCTCTGCAATCAGACAACACAAAAAATTTAAGGCATCCAAATCAGCCAGAAGGAGGTCAAACTTTCACTCTTCGCAGATGACATGATACTCTATATAGAAAACCCAAAAGATTCCACCAAAAAACTGCTAGAACTGATCCATGAATTCAGCAAAGTTGCAGGATATAAAATCAATGCACAGAAATCAGTTGCATTCCTATACACCAACAATGAAGCAACAGAAAGAGAAATCAAGAAATCAATCCCATTTACAATTGCACCAGAAAACCATAAAATACCTAGGAATAAATCTAACCAAAGAGGTGAAAAATCTATACACTAAAAACTATAGAAAGCTTATGAAAGAAATTGAAGAAGACACACACAAAAAAAAATGGAAAAATATTCCATGCTCTTGGATAGGAAGTACAAATATTGTTAAAATGTCAATAATACCCAAAGCAATCTACATATTCAATGCAATCCCCATCAAAATAACACCAGCATTCTTCACAGAGCTAGAACAAACAATCCTAACATTTGTATGGAACCAGAAAAGACCGCAAATAGCCAAAACAATCTTGAAAAAGAAAACCAAAGCAGGAGACATCACAATGCTGGATTTCAAGCTGCATTACAAAGCTGTAATCATCAAGACAGTATGGTAGTGGCACAAAAACAGACATTCAGATCAATGGAACAGAATACAGAACCCAGAAATGGACCCACAAACGTATGGCCAACTAATCTTTGACAGAACAGGAAAGAATATCCAATGGAATACAGACAGTCTCTTCAGCAAACGGTGCTGGGAAAACTGGATGAGACATGCAGAAAAATGAACCTGGACCACTTTCTTACACCACACACAAAAGTGAACTCAAAATGGATGAAAGACCTAAACATAACACAGGAAGCCATCAAAATCCTAAAGGAGAAAGCAGGCAAAAACCTCTTTGACCTTGGCCACAGCAATTTCTTAACTCAAAATGTCGCTAGAGGCAAGGGAAACAAAAGCAAAAATGAACTATTGGGACTTCATCAAAATAAAAAGCTTCTGTGCAGTGCAGTGAAGGAAAGAATCAGCAAAACTAAAAGGCGACCAATGGAATGGGAGAAGATATTGGCAAATGACATATCAGATAAAGGGTTAGTATCCAAAATCTATAAAGAACTTATCAAACTCAACACCCAAAAAAACAAATAATCCAGTGAAGAAATGGGCAAAAGACATGAATAGACACTTCACCAAAGAAGATACCCAGATGGCCAACCGACACATGAAGAAATGCTCAACATCGCTCATCATCAGAGAAATACAAATCAAAACCCACCTCACACCCGTCAGAACGGCTAACATTAACAACTCAGGCAACAACAGATGTTGGCGAGGATGCGGAGAAAGAGGATCTCTTGCACTGCTGGTGGGGATGCAAACTGGTGCAGCCACCCTGGAAAATAGTATAGAGGTTCCTCAAAAAATTAAATATAGAACTACCCTACGACCCAGCAACTGTGCTACTAGGTATTTATCCAAGGGATACAGGTGTGCTGTTTTGAAGGGACACATGTACCCCAATATTGATAGCAGCGCTATTGACGATAGCCAAAGTATGGAAAGAGCCCAAATGTCCATTGATGGATGAGTGGATAAAGAAGATGTGGTATATATACAATGGAGTATTACTCGGCAAACAAAAAGAATGAAATCTTGCCATTTGCAACTACGTGGATGGAACTAGAGCGTATTATGCTAAGCGAAATTAGAGAAAAATAAATATCATATGACCTTACTCATATGAGGAATTTAAGATACAGAACAGATGGACATAAGGGAAGGGAAGCAAAAATGATATAAAAACAGGAAGGGGAAAACCCATAAGAGACTCTTTTTTTTTTTTTTTGAGCATTAATGAATGATGACATTTTATTTTATTTTTTTTAACTTTATAGTTTATTGTCAGATTGGATTCCATATAACACCCAGTGCTCTTCCCCACAAGTGACCTCCACCAAGACCATCACCCCCCATTATCTTTCCCCCTTCCCCTTCCCCCCTCAGTTTGTTTTCAGTATTCAAGAGTCTCTCGTGTTTTGTCTCCCTCCCTCTCCCTAACTCTTTTTCCTCCTTCATAAGAGACTCTTAAATATGGATAATAAACAGAGGGTTATTGGAGGGGCTGTGGGAGGGGGGATGGGCTAAATGGCTAAGAGGCATTAAAGAATCTACTCCTGAAATCATTGTTGCACTATATGCTAACTAACTTGGATGTAAACTTAAAAAAATAATAAATTAAATTAAAAAAAAAGACTGTAGTGATGATTAAACAAATAAATTCATGTAAAGTGCTTAGAACAGAGCCTGGTCCAGAGGTGGTCAATAGATATCATGATAATTATTTATGCTTCTGCTCAGTTCTATTCCCTGATCAGGCCTTTATATATTTCAAATGTACTTTTAAAATAACCACTACAACTTTTTTTTTAAATTTAAAACATTGAAATTCCTCTCCTCTCTCCATTCCCAAGAGCAAACTCAACACAGGAAGTTGGATAATCTTAAAAGAAATTCTCTTAATAAGGAATTTAACTTAGTACACTTGAATATTCAATTCCTGCCAATGCACATTTGTAATAGTCACTCTAAAATGATCATTTTGTGATTATTAACTCCATTAATGATCTATCAAAAATTATCACCCAGAAAACATCACAAAAGCTTCTGATCAAGGACATCTCAGGTCTTGAAAGGGATTTCTCTGTGCCTTAGTCCATTTGGGCTCCTATAACAAAATACCACGGACTAGGGGTGCTTACAAACAACAGAAATCTATTTCTCACAGTTCTGGAAGGTAGGAAGTTCAAGATCAAGGCACTGGCAAATTCAGTGTCTGGTGAGACCCCTCTTCCTGGTTCATATATGGCCATAGTGGAAGGGCAAGGGAGCTCTCCAGGGTCTCTTTTGTAAAGACTCGATAGGTCCCTCATAGACAGAATTCTCATGACTTAATCACCTCCAGAGACCCCACCTCCTATATGATCATTTGGGGGTTAGTTTTCAACATATGAATTTTGAGGGAAACAAACATTCATTCCATGGCACTCCATATCATCCCAGAATATTCTTACAGCAAGTAGTAGCTGGTCATTAAGGAGTGAAGGACTCCGTGTGCAGAATTGGAAAACCACCAAGACAACATGGAACAGTGTGCACATGCTGTGACCCCACCTAAGGAAAATACAGGTGTGTGTGTGTGTGTGTGTGTGTGTGAGAGAGAGAGAGAGAGAGAGGGAGAGAGAGGGAGAGAGAGGTTATATACAGAGTGAACATTTCTAGACTAATGCTCATGAAACTGTTCGCAGAGGTTATGTAAAATGTTTTTGAGAAAGAAAGTGACAAGATCAGGGCTGTTAGCAGACTCACATGGCGTACTGAGTGGGATGGAGTGGGAAGGACTGGAAGCAATTGAGCCAGGAGACCTGTTTAAAGGACGTTGCACTAGTCAGGATAAGAGCTGCTGGAGGCCTATCCCGAAGCAGTGAGACGGAGTGGTGGAGAAAAAAAAAAAGAAATTAGATTCACCTTCAAGATGCTCCCAGTGGTATCCCCAGTGCCTAGCACAGTAATTATGTGTACTAGGTGCTCACCAAAGGTATGAAATAAATGGTTTCCCATATGAAAGATTTGACAGTTCCTCTCCCAAGACATCCACTAGCTTCCTCAAGATGTAAATCCCACAGACCTGGTCATCTCTCTTGAGAGCTACTCACTCAGCGCTGGGCCCTGGGAAGCAGAGTCAGGAGATGGGAGCCATAAGGAGGTAGGGCCAGGGCCCATGTTTCCCTTGTGTCCCTGGCCCTGCCCACCCAGGAGTACAACCTTCCTGCTCTTCCCCTGCCCTCACTCCACCAGGCAGCCCACCAAATGTCTGCTTTACTGCAGACACAGCCCTGCACTGGGCCCTGGACATATGTGGCAGAAGCGGTATCTCCAAAAAGCTTCAGGCCCACTTCCCTTGAGAGCTAAGGGAAGACAAGAAAACTGCTAATGAGGAAGGGGGAAAGCATGCCAAGAAAATCAGATGTAACCCTACACAGATGCGCGCGCGCACACACACACACACACACACAGGCATGCATGCCCCCAGTTACCATAACACTTTGCACATAAGATCTGCTTAAGATAAGGGTTTTAAATGAGCGCAACAATGAAAGGAGACTGAGCGGGAGGGAAGGGCGTTGCAGAAGTGTAGCATACGAGGACCCGTTGAAGAAAAGGTGCTCCTGAAGAACTGCTCAGTCGGCGGACGCTCCCTGAAATGCCTATATATGTGGAAGCTCAACTGGGAGCCTTTGATGGTGGGGGACAAGGCAAGTGGGAATAACTGCGTTTATTCTGGTATCTTCTGAGCCTAATGTGGGGTCTGGCTTATAGTATCCTGCTGAAATGTCTGTTGATTGAATGAAGGATGTTTGGATGGATGGATGGATGGATGGATGAGTAGATGGACAGACGGATGGATAAGAGACTAGTTCTATCTGGTTTTCAGAGGCAAAATAGAAACCAATGTTTTGTGGCCATTAGGTAGCTGTGGTATTTAGCTTTTCAAAGAAGGCCTGATTTTTCTTTTCTTTTTTCTTTCTTTCTTTCTTTCTTTCTTTCTTTCTTTCTTTCTTTCTTCTTTCTTTTCTTTCTTATTTCCTTCCTTCCTTCCTTCCTTCCTTCCTTCCTTTCAGCAATCCCTACCTACTGGTATTCATGCCTTTGTGTAATCCCCTACCTTTGAGTGTAGGCTGCACCTGACGACTTTCTCCTAATGAGTAGAAGAAGGCAAAAGTGACGGGCTGGTTGTTTCTGTGAGTAGACTACAAATGACAGTGACTTCCATCTTCCTGGTGACAAGGTTTATAGTAGAGAGGCCCATGTGGTAGCCTTAGGCCAAAAGTCAGTGAGGAGCTGAGGCCCTCAGCCCGACAGCCCACAAGGAACTGAATGCTGCCACCAACCTCATAAGCACGGCAGGAGACCCTTCCCCAGCAGAGCTCAGACATACAATCCCAGCCCCACCAGTACCTGGACTACAGACTGTGGGAGACCCTGAGCAGAGAACCTTCTAAGCTGTGCCCTGATCCCTGACCCATAGAAACTATGAGATGACAAATGTGTGCTGTTTCAAGCCACCATGTCTGGGGTTAATTTGTGGTCAGCAATGGCTGATTTGAGTTTACAAAAATGAACATTCTGACAATGAAACCTGGAAAATGATGGTAGCAGGATAGAATCCAGGTTCTAGTACCAATTGGGCTCGTTTGAATCTATGTGACCTTGGGCAAGATGATCAACTTCTCAGAGCCTCTGTTCTGGCTTTCTTAAAATGGGTATAATTCTTTGCTCATAGAGAGTACACAAGGATTACATAAAGTGCTTACATAAAGTACTTAGCTCCGTACCTGTCACCGAATACAAGGTAGCTGCTAGTAATAATAACAACAACAACAATAATAATAATGGAGGAAGCTCCCTCACAAAACAGAGAATGTCCCTCACCTGGAAGTGAGCAAGCTGAGGCATGACAGCAATGTGCAAGAAGTGAATGGAACCCTGGGGGACCTCAAGCCCAGTCCTAAGTTTCAGATTTGAGTGCTGTGTGGCTGCCTAGCCAATGCTGGGGGGGGGGGGTCAGGAGTGCCAGGGGACCTTTGGGGTTACCTTGCACCTGGGTTTGGTAGCAGCTGTTCCTGGCCTTGACCATGGGTAGCACCTGCATTCCTGTATCCTCTGGGCAGGTGTTCAGCCTCCACCTTGGCTGGGCCCCTGGAGCCCAGGAAGGTAAACACCCAGCCAGGAAGTGATTGTCTTGGGCATGGGGCCAGCTCTGGGCCGAGGCGGGTCTGAAGGTCAGGAATGCTTCACAGGGAGCCTTCTCCAGGAGAGGACAAAGTACTTAGCTGCAGGCTCTCTGAGACAGAGTGGAGGGTACTGGGACACGGCGGCCTGCTCGGGGGGCCTGGACAGGACCAGAGGACGGGAGAAGGAGTCATCCACGGGGGCCCCAACCCCCAGGAGCACCTCATTGGCAGGTGAGCAAATGATCTTGGTATTTTTAATGAAAGAAAATGAAATAAGAGATGGAATGGGGGTTTGGGGAAGATTGGAAACACTCCAGGCAGGTGTGTGAAGGGGAAGGAGGCGACCACCCATCCACTCATCGAGAGAGAGCCCTAAGAGAGAAGACAGCCCTGGACTTCACTGTGGAGACCAAGTCTAGTCTTGGCTTCACCATGCCCTGCCGGGGACTCAGTTTCCCCATCTCTGAAGTGGGGGTAATGATCCATCCCAGGATCCTCTCCTGTGATGGCTCTGGGGGGCAAGTGAGACAAAAAAAAAACAGGACTGGACCACATAATTTGCAAGGCCCCATGCAAAATGAATTTGTGAGGCCCTGTGTTCAAAATTAATTAAGAATTTCAAGAATTAAGAATGTAAAATTATTAAGAATGGCAACCGCTGCGCGTTAAACCGAGTGAGGGGCTTTTCTAAGAGCAGAGCCCTGTGTGACTGCATAGGTCACTTGCCCGTGGCTCCAGCCCTAATAACAAAACGTGTATGTAAACTGTGAAGTGCCAGACCGTGATTACGATGCGCTGTGGCTCAGATCTCAAGGTCAGGAAGCACACCTGGGAACGGAAGTCTTAGCCCCAAAGTGATAGCCCATTGCAGTGCTGTCCCCCCTGCCGGGGCCTCTGCTGCTCCGGATCCCATCGCAAAAGGACAAAAGCCCCCCCCCCCCAACCTTCCAGACTAGTACACCTGCCTGGTGTCAAGCCAAAGCATGGTGTGAGTCAAATGTCTGGGGACATCATGTTCTTGGATGTGGTGCTGTAGGTCCTTTCATTCTCTCTCGGTTTAAAGTTTGGGATGTTCACAGTCACTGGCAAAGCTGAGGTCAGACCTGCAGCTCCCGCACGTGTGACCGTTCTGCCATGTTCTGCCGATTACCCACGCGTGTTTGCTTTTTGGGAAAATGCTCATGTTAGTGCAGTGAGACCATTGGTTGGAATGACCCCCCCTTCCCCGCCCATCACATCTCTGTCCTCCCCTCCCCTCTCCATTTCCCGCTCAGACTTCCTCTTCCTTTTTCATTCCTGCCCCTTCTCCAGTGCCCTGGCATTGCACGGCTCGCAGCAGTGGGAACCGTGAGTGTCTCCCTGGGTGTCCCAAGCTTTCTGGGAAATCAGACAACAGACCGTCTCCCCAACCCCACTCTCAACCACACCCCTTCCTGGAATCCAAAGTGTCCTGTCTTGCAAACTCCTCCCTTGGAGAGGACCCCCTCCTCCGGCCCCTGGAGAGGGGGGTTAATACCAAGGCAGTGTGAGTAGGGGCCACAGCTTTCTCCCCGGTGGCCAGAGATGGAGGAAGACAATGACGAGGAGCTCTGCCTTGCCTGTGGGAGGCCTCTCTGGCCTCAGCCGGGTGGCCCAGGGGGCTGACGCCAGTGGGCAAAGCAGCCCAGAGGCTCACCCGGGGCCGGATCTAACAGGACACTGGAGCGGCTCGGCGAGCCCACCAGCCCGAAATCCAGCATCATCCCCCACGCCCATGCGCCCCTTGCCTCCCCAAGTAAGGAGTCAGCTCCGCCCGGAGGCTACCCCTGGCACCCCCACAGAATGACACAATTCTCTCCTTTATTCCTTTATCAGACAACTGCCCAGCACCTTGGGCAGGTGAGGCTTTGCGGGGGGGGGGGGGGCTGGGGGCACAGACATGGCCAGGGTGGCACAGGAGAATCAGAACCCCCAAGGCCAGGTTAGGGGCCCTCCCTCCATGAAGGGGGCACAGAATACCCTCCTCACTCCAGGGACGGTTATGGATTGTGGGGCTCAGAGGCATTTTGGTGCGCTGAGCCAGGAGGTTACATCTCTGAGCCCACCGGCCGTTTCTTTCTGGAACTCCCCTTGGCATCTCAGGGAGCTGCTGGGGCAGAGCAGCCTGGGCCTCCTCACCTTGGGGTCACCTTTCCCCACTTTGGGAGCCATCAGACCCGCTTTTGGAAGCTGTGGAGTTCTGGACAAGGAGGAAATACCCAAAGGAAGACGGTCAGCCTGCACCCGTTTCCTTGGTTGGCAGTGGTCCTTGAGAGTCCCCAGGGACCACACTGGGTCAAGGCAAAAGACTGAGTACTGGGGGCGCCTGGGTGGCTCAGTCAGTTCAGCGTCTGACTTCAGCTCAGGTCATGATCTCATGATTCGTGAGTTCAAGCCCCATGTCGGGCTCTGTGCTGACAGCTCAGAGCCTGGAGCCTGCTTTGGATTCTGGGTCTCCCTCTCTCTCTCTGCCCCTCCCCTGCTCGTGCTCTCTTCTCTCTCTCTCTCTTTCTCAAAAATAGATAAACGTTAAAAAAAAAAGAGGGGGATTTGCCTGGAACCTCCCTTTGTAAGTTTCTTTGGGAGACTAGTGCGGGTGGCTAATTAAGATCCTGGTGTCTGGGAACCTGGGTCAGGCCGTGTCTCAGTCTTTCTCCCTCAAGTGGCCCACCATGAAGGTGGGGCGTTACCATCAAAGGGATGGCAAGGGGGCCTGCATGGAGGAAGTGGCCTTGGAGCATCATTAAACAACCTTACACCCCTTCTTATTTACAAAAGGAGAACCGATGGGTATGGTTTTATGCATTATAAAGCAGGCTCTCTAACCTGAAAATAAGGTAATTTTTTTTCACACTTACCCTAATTGAATGTCGCAAGCTCTTCAAATAGCACACTCTCGGGAAAGGGACAGCAGCGTTTTAAGAAGGTGGTGCGGGAGCCCCACAGGGCGCTGGGACGGAAGAGGCAGAGGCATGGACCTGGTGAAGCAGGACAGATTTGCCAGAGCAGGGGTAGGGGCAAGGGAGGCGGCCCGCCACCCACAATGCCTGGACCCCAAAGCCTCCTGGAGATCGCAGTGGGGGTCTGCACGGCCAACACACCCCACGGGGAACTCACCCTGTCATACCCCAGCACTAGCTGGCTTTGCCTCAGTCGCCTTCATTTTTGGCTGGAGGTTGACGCAAAAAACAGGTGTTTCCCACGGCCAGAGGCTCTGCCCGTCAACTTTCCAGGCCTTCGATGAGTCTAAAAATGGGGTGCTGATTCATTATTATTTAATGAGTATGTTTCCTCTAGAGGCAAAGCCTCCAGAACAGGCTTCCCAGGGAACAAGCAGATCGGATGATGCCTTCAAAGGCTCAGAGAAGCTTGGGCTCCGCTGGGGCAGGGACCAGCTGGGATAAGGAAGGAAGGCAAGCTGGGCCTGAGGACCCTGACCCCCAGGTCCTGTCGGGAAGTGGCAAGGGTTTTTGCCTGTGGTCGACTCGGGAAGCGTGGCTCAATCCCGAATACAAGTTCATACGGCCTGCTTGTGTCAGTGTTTCAATCCCCCAGGGCAGTGAGCTCCCGGCACCCTGACCTCTTAGCACCTCCTTCAGCTGGTCAGTGTTTGCTGCACACCTGCCCTGGGGCCGGCAGTGGTAAGATGCGACAAGGTGGACACCCCCTGCCCCTTTCCCAGGGCCCTTCAGCTGTCTCCGCCCCCCACCCCTTACTGCTGTCCAAACAGGTAGGGTAGGAAAAACCAATTTCCCACTCACGGCTGATTCACTCGGCGTCCCTGAGCCAAAACAGATTCCCATTAAATCCCATTAATGGGACAAAACACTTCCAAGCATTTTTACGTTTATAAAACCCTGGCATAATGGGCTTTAGTTTCATGATGCTCTACAGACCTAAATCCACTCGTGAAAGTAAGTATGTCTGTACAGATTTTTTTTTTGCTCTCATCTCAATGATAAAGGCATTCCTTGGTGGATTCTCGAACGCCGGACAGCCTTCTTTTCTCGAAGTTCCTTTTTAAGGCAGTTAGCTTTGAACTTCAAAATGAGGATAAGGTTTTTTGTTTCTGGAGTAAAAAAGGCAGCTGCCACTTGGACAGTTTTTCCTAGTGCCTCACATATCAGAACTGTTCCTGGAACATTCTTTCTACAGTTTTCTGGCCTCTTTGGAACCTGCCAGAGTCAAAGATCAAAGTCACTTGCAGGCGGCAAACTGGGGTTCCAAGTCAAGGGTGAGACGTGGAGAGATTCTAGCTCTGGGTCACAAGGAAGCCATCTTGAAACCCAATCTAAGATAAACAGACCCACCTAGGCTGTGTTTGGAAAAACATTATTATTTGTGTATCCCTCAGAGAAATATCACGGAAACTGTCAAAATAAAGGAGCATGGGTACATATGCAGGCATCTTTTAACTGCGGCCGTTGGCGGGGGTGGGGTTGGGTAGGGGTGGGGGGAGGGCCCAGGCTATAGAGGCCAAGGTGGCTATACTCTAACTGCTTGGCCCCAGGCTGGGTCATTGTCTAATTTTTATCTTTCTCTGAATTCTTTATAATTTTATAAGGCTGTTTTCTCAGGGAAAAGGCTGTTTGCTCTAAGTCAGACTGTCCTAAATTAAAGGTGGTAAAGAATAGTTTAGAAAGCATGCTCTTTGCCAGAGTCAGGCTGCCTCCACCACGTTCTGGCTGTGTGACATTAGCTGAATTAGTTAACCTCTCTGAACTTCTACGTCCTCCATGGTACAAATGGAGGAAATGGGGCAAAGATAGTGATGATCACTAGGATTGCCCTGAAGTTTCCATGAGATGATGACTCTATTAGGCGTGGCTTTCACTGCTGTTATCCCAATAGGCCCAGAGAAAAAAAAGCATAGATCCTCTTTTCTAATATAAAACTTGACTTTAAGCGGTAGAGAATTTATCAGTTCACGTAGAAAACTGAGCACTAGCACGAATGTACATAAGAACCCTCCAATGTAAAGAGAACCGATGTCCCTTGACGAGTTCACCCACCTGCTCCAAGTGCTCAGAGCCTGGCCAGCTGTGGGAAACTCCCTTCTCTTGATGGTACCACTCAGGTCTGCCTGTTGTCTGCTGGGGAGACTGTACACCTGCCCAAGGTGTCTGCTCGTTGGACCCGGTGATTATTTCCCTCCGGTGAATATTTCCTGATGAGTGAAGGCACTTTTTCTGGCAAAACCATAAAGTTCCAATTAAAAAAAAAAAAAACTGAGTCTGGTAACTGCTAGTATGGAAAGAACTTGAGGATGGAGCACCTGGGGGGCTCAGTCTATTAAGCATCTGACTTCAGCTCAGGTCGTGATCTCACAGCTCCTGAGTTCGAGCTCCACATTGGGCCCTGTGCTGACAGCTCAGAACCTGGAGCCTGTTTCAGATTTCTGAGCCTCTCTCTCTGCCTCTCCCCTGCTCACGCTCTGTCTGTGTGTCTCTCTCAAAATTAAATAAACATTAAAGAAAAAAAGAAAGACAAGAAAGAATTTGAGGAAACCAATGGTGGATTGAACCTCCTGGGTTTAGGGCTCCACTTGGAAGGAGAGTGTATTAGCTTCATGTTGCTGCTGTAACAGATGAGCACACACTTAGGGACTTACAACAATACAGATGCATCATCTTACAGTTCTGGAAGACAGGAGTCCAAATGGGTCTCACTGGGCTAACAGCAAGGTGTCAGCTGGGCCGCTTTCCTTCTGGTAGCTCCTGGGGAGAACATTTCCTTGTCTTTTCCAGCTTCCAGAGGCTGCCCACATTCCTTGCCCCGTGACCGCCTCCTCCGTTTTCAAAGCCAGCAATGGCAGCACCTGCAAATCTCTCTCTGCCCCTCTTGCCCACCTTTTATAAGGACCCTGGTGATTACCCTGGGGGGTGGGCACATAGCAGCGGCCAAGTTGGAGACACAGACCCTGGCCTGTGATTTGAGCATCTGTGGTATGTGCCAGGTTCTGCAGGATCAGAGAACCCCACCAGGTGGGGTTTGGAGTGGGGGCCGGCCAGCTGAGCCCCAGGAGACCTCAGCTTGGCATATAGTCGAGTGCTCTATCGACCCGTGCATCCATCACCCCAGGGCCGAGGGGCATGTGGGTGCTTGGCCTTTGCTGGATAGAGGAAGGGGTCAGGGGATGCACAGGAGTCTCTGTGGACTTCACTGTGGACTGAGTGGGCCCAGCCCCCCGGGGGGAGCCCTGGAGGACGGAGCTCTGAGGAGCAGAAGGGTGGCACCAGGTGAGGCACCAGCACAGACCCAAGGGTCGGTCTAAGCTGGAAGCAACCGCCAGAGCCCCATCAGGAGGAATAAAGGGAGAAGCCGAGAGGGACAGAGAGCATGGACTCGGGGAGGGGTCAGAAGCACAAAGAGATCCAGGCTCTGGGGAGACAGCGCCAGTGCTTCTGTGATTTGGGGAGGGGGGTGGGCAGCCCCCAGTTAGGTCCTTGAGGGTCTCCTTGGTGTGGGGAGGTCCCAAATACCCATCAGCCATTCGGTACATACTGGATGTGCCCTGCTGACGGCCCAGCCAGGTTTGGGTTATTTATGACTAAAGCCCATGGATTCACGAACACAGCATTGAGTGGCAGAGAAATGGGGTGGCAGGAACTTCAGGGAGCAGTGGTCTTTGCTCTCTTGGGGCCGGAGGAAAGCCATGGACAGCCTTGCCCCACCCCACCTTCCAAAATGTACCAACACACACTCCTACACTCGGTTTCGGGAGACTTTCAGCCTCACTGAGGTTGAGGAGTAGGATTTGTCAGAGCCCCTTGAGGGCTTGTCACCACACGCCACTGTCCCTGCCCCAGCCTGCCCAGGGCAGCTGGCTGAGCGGGTCTGGGGGAGAGCCCAAGATTCTGCACGTCCTAAAAGCTCCCAGATATCGCTGCTGCTCAAAGTGAGTCCCGTTCTGGGAAACCCTGTCATATATCAGAGAGGGAAGAAAGCCTTAGTTGGGAAGACAAATGATTTCTGTGGTGTCTGGTTCACCCAGGTAATTTCAAAATGTCGCTCATCTACTTTGCACATTTACAATTTTTAACATATCCATGTACCATCTGTGCTATTAATATATTCCACAGATTGGCTTTTTACATTATATTCTCCATTTATTTTCATCTTAAGTATTAATACCTATGAAATCACAGGTCTGATGTGCTAATTGGAATTTTTCTAAAATACATAAATTATGTAACTATTAATTTTTTGATGTTTCGTTGTACTTCTAAAAATCAGCTCACAGCTACTGGTTCAAAATCCCATGCAGCTCGCAGAACAGGGGACCATCTGGATTCATCCCAATCCTCTGAATATTTTAGATGAGAAATAGGTGAAGGGAACCAACTTGAATAACTCACTTGCCCAAACCAACACGGAAATCCTAGCCCTGGGGCGCCTGGGCAGCTCAGTCAGTTATGTGTCTGACTCTTGATTTCGGCTCAGGTCATGATCTCATGATTCTGCGTTGACAATTGGGAGGCTGCTTGGGATTCTCTCTCTCCCTCTCTCTCTGCCCCTACCCCATTCACTCAGTGTGTGTACGCACTCACTCTCTCTCTCAAAATAAATTTTAAAAACTTAAAAAAGAAAGAGAGAGCTCAGGGCTCTCTCACCTTCACATCCCCCCAGCATTCTGCTCTTTTTGGCTGTTCCTACTCCCCTCTCTGCCCAGGCACAGGCAAATGGGTGTTGATCTTGACAGCACACGCCTCCATACACCTCAGTTTACCTAACCTCCTTGGTAAGCCTTCCTCAGGGTCTGAGTCACCTCCCTCCCACCTGCAGGCCTATGGGGAGATCACAGGACTCACCAGGAGGCACACAGAGGCACTTAGAATACTTCCAGCACTGCACAGATGACAGAAGGTTCTAGAAGGAAAAGAGAAGCCAGAGGAGTCATGTTTGGAATGATGAGTGATGTTGGGGAATTCCCTCCTGCCTGCTCTGCTGGGACCCCAGGGCCTAGCATAGTGCTGACACCAACGTGTGGGTGGACAGAACCCACCCACAAGACAAGGACACAACGGACCCAGGTCAACCTCACATCCTTAGCCAGAGAGCCACAGACATGGAGTCCAGTGTTGGGCCACTGGGAAGTGATGCATGAGAATCCCTTCAAGCTAGGGTAAGAAAAAAATTTTAAGAGATTTTATTAGGAAAATACGAGTAACTTAAGGGCAAAACTATCACCCGGTCTGCCGAGGGCTGGGACCCAAAAATGGGAGATGGGAATGCTACACATCTCTCTCCCTGGGCTTTCATTCTCTCTCTCTCTCTCTCTCTCTCTGTCCCCACACACACACACACACTGGCTGCACTGCTACACCTATACATGACTTTTCCTGGACAATTAAAAATACCTCCCCCACCCCCGTGGCCATCCAGCCCAGAGCCTCCCCTGCTTTACTGGCCTGGTCCCCACCTCAAGCTTCATCTCTGGGAGAGTGAATCTGATTGGCTCAGCCCAGCCTCCCGCTTGATTCCTCCTGGGTCAAAGGTCCACTCTCTTCTGGGCAGCTGTGGCCAGGGGGCTGGCGCCAGGGCTGGGGATGGGGCGTCCTCCCTTCCCGGGCTGGGGACGGAGCAAACCCTCTAGGAAGGGGTTCCGGAACAGGAGGGAAGGATGGCCGCTTTCTGGTAAAAGGGCTGGAACCCCAAGGCCCATTTTGAGAAATCGGGTTGGAACTGAGCTATTCCCGACCAGCGGTGCAAGCACCCCCTTCATTCTTTTGCCAGTTGTTATGCACCGAATGTTCATGTTCCCCCCAAATTCATATGTTAAAGCCCAAACCCCCAGTGTAATGGCAATTGGAGAAGGGGCCTTTGGGAGGTAATTAACAGTAGATGAGGTCAAGAAGGTGGGGTCCTCATCCTCAAAACAAGAATTTAAAAAGGGGGGGGGTGCGCCTGGGTGATGAGGTCAAGAAGGTGAGGTCCTCATTGTTAAAAAAATTTTTAAAAAGTGGGGGGCACCTGGGTGGCTCAGTCGGTTAAGTGTCCAACTTCAGTTCAGGTCATGATCTTGTGGTTCATGTGTTCGAGCCCCGCGTCAGGCTCTGTGCTGACAGCTCAGAGCCCGGAGCCTGCTTCAGATTCTGTGTCTCCCTCTCTCTCTGCCCCTGCACCACTCGTGCTCTGTCTGTCTGTCTCTCTCAATAAATAAAGATTTTAAAAAATTAAAAAAAAAAAAACAAGCTGCGATCCTCCTGACGAGATTAGTTGCCTTCCAAGAAGAGGAAAACCTCTCTTTCTCTCTCTCCCTCTCCCCTTCCCCCTCTCTCTCCTGGACACACACCAGGAAAGGCCATGTGAGGACATATCTAGAAGGTGGCTGTCTGCAGGCCAGGAAGAGAGCCCTCAGCAGAACCCCGCACCCTGATCTCACACCTCCAGCCTCCAGAACGGTGGGAAAAGAAATTTCTGCCGTTGAAGCCACCCAGTCTGCGGTATTTTGTCAAGGCGGCCCGAGCTGACTAAGACATCAATACCGGTCTTGTCATTTTTAGCAGGCCTTTTTATAAATCCTCTAGAATGTGGGTTGGTAGATGAGTTCGCAGCAACTGCAACATGCAAATGGCCCCACAAGGAGACTGCCACAAAGCCCCAGTGTTGAGTGTGCAACTTCCTGCATATAAATATCCCTGTTTGGCTCTGGAAATGACATGCCCACTTTCATGCAGCGCCTGCTTCGCTCTGTGACTGGGAGCCTGGCTGCCCCGGCCGGCCTCCCTCTGGCTGCGTCCAGCGGACCTTGGCCCACTGGCAGGGCGGGAGCTTGCCAAGGGCGGTGGCCAGCTGAGGCCACTCGCCCAGTAGGAGTGGTCCTTGTCCCCAGCTCCCTCCCTTCTCTTGCTCACAGCCTGCCTGAGGACTGGATTTGGAAAATAGTGAAAGAGGGTCAGCTTCCATTAATTAGGTAAAAGTTCTCTTAATAAGGGAAAGCACTGCAGGAGCTCCCTGGGGCTTCACTTGCCAAAGTAGGTTGAGCCCTCCCCTCCCCCAGCCAGCTCACAGTGACTGCTGTCACCCATGTGCCCAGGGGGGACAGGACTTTCAGGAACTGCCACCAGCCAGTCCCCAGGGACAAGGCATAGATTTCACTCACTGGGACAGAGCCAAGGCTCTGATGATCCCTGATTCCTTTTTTTCAACCCCTATCCCTGCTTTTTATATTGAAAATTAAAAACATTTTAAAATCTTGAATTCTTTTTTTACTAAAAAGTAAAGACAATTTAAACAAGCGGCTCATTCCTTCACTCTTTACTTGGAAGGAGTAAAAAGAGTAGCCTTTTTAGGGAGCGCCGCTAGTGGGAGGATCACTTATGAGATGCACCCTAATCTCGTTGAGTGCTTGCCCCACCACCGCAGAAGTGGGAGATGTTTCCAGAGGGAAAGAGAAGCCTGAGGATGGGGTGCTCTTGTGTTTGGGATGATGGCAGGTGTCAGAATGCGGCCCCCGCTTGCTCCACAGGGGCCCTGAGCAAAGGAGCATGTCAGTCTTCTGACCCCGGGCCCAGCTCGGAGTCAGACAGAGCCACTCTCAACGGGTGGATAAGTGGAACCCACTCATGGCACGACGGACGATTCAACCCCGTGTCAGCTAGGGGTGGCCCAGCCCCGGTAGACGGGGAGAGGAGGGTGGAAGCTATGTCGAGAGCCCAAGGAGACCCATCCCCGGAGACTGCCAGGGCGAGCTGGGAGGGGACCTTGTGGTCCCCTCCACTCCCGGGTCCCTTGGCTTCAGCCTAACTTGGGCTTTGGGGAAGGAAGAAGACCACCCAACGTTGGCTGGGCTGCGCAAGAGATGAGCTGCGGGGGGCCACCCACCTCCACTCACTAGGAAGCCTGGGACTGGCCGCCATTCTGATACCTGAAGGCCACTGCCATGCACCTGGCTTGAGCCCCTGCCGCCAAACTGCCCCAGGGTCCCCATGAAGAAGCCACCACACCACGTGGAGGGAGGGGCTTGCTGCACAGGCCCCCGGGAGCGGACGGCCCAGCCCCCAGAGGGAACAGGGCTGGTCTGGCCTTGCTTCCCGCTTTGTCCCTGATGTGCCCTGTCTGATCTCTGCTCTCCAACAAGGGCTGCACTGCCTCCTAAGCTCATGCTTGGCCTTCCCCCATGTCCACTGCAGCTACTCTTTCCTCTCAGCAGCACGGCAGGGCACTGGGACCCGCAAGACCCGGGTTCGAATTCAGCCTCGGCCACTTACTGGCTGTGTGATCTTAGGCAAGTGACTGAGTCTCTCTGAGGAGGGCATGGCCGCGAGAAGAGCAGCCAGTTAAGCCCCTGAAGCAGATGAGGCCTCGAGAGAGGGAGCGGGAAGGCCTGGCAGGGGATCCAGACTAACACACAAGTGTGTGTGATACGTGTGCGGGCTGACGGGCAGCACAGAGGCAGGGGGCTGGGAGCCTCGCCCGCATGCATCTGAAGCCGGAAGGATGGCCGGCGTTGGAAAGAAGGAGAAGGTGCTGTGTGTGCAGCTGGATGCTGGGGGCCTCTGGTGTCTGACCAGTTTCTGTGCCAGAAACCCCCACCGTACCCCGCCCGCTCCTGAGGGAGCCAGGGAGCCCTGGCGAGGCCACAGAGATTCAAATGTAACAGCCTCCTGTCAAGAACAGGACAGCAGAGAAACTAAACCCCTCCGACCCCAGCTGACAACTCACCACAGAGGCCAGCGTCAGCTCGGGACACTGGCCTGGGTTGCGCCCTGGGCCTGGGAACGCCGGCTCTGGCCTCCGCACCGCCCTCCACGCCGCCTGCCGCTCAGCGTTGCCCCACAGTGATTTCTGGAAACAACGGTAACAAGCCCAGACTCCTTTTCCAGAGGAAAGGGGATGTGCCCCAGAGGTGGTGCTCAAGGTGCGCCCTCCAGACCACCAGCAGGAGCAGCCAAGAACTTGCTGGAAATACAAATTCTGGGGCCCTAGCCCAGCCCTCCTGCACCAGGAACTCTGAGGGGGGCACCCAGAAATCTGTGTTCTAACTCCCTGAGGCCCACGTCAGCGTGAGAACCTCACAGCCATGAGAACAAAACTCTCCGACGACAACATGGAACAACGTGCAACGGTGTAGATGGAGCTCACACTCCGATGTCAGGGAAGAAGTCAGACACGAAAGAGAACATTCTGAACGATTCCATTTACATAAAGTACCAAACCAGGCCAAGAACAATCCACACTGTTCAAAGTCAGAGGTTACCCTCAGGAGCAGGACAGGGGAAGGGACAGAGAGACTGTCTGGAGTGGCCGTGACGTTCTCCTTCTGGGGGGCGGAGTGCTGGTTACACCAGGTGTAGACATTTGGCAGTGTGTACACCTAAGATCCGAACACTCTCTGTATTCTACTATAATTACACTGAAATGTTTTTGGGGGGGTGCCTGGGGGGGTCAGTCGGTTGAGCATCTGACTTCGGCTCAGGTCATGATCTCACAGTCGGTGAGTTCGAGTCCCGTGTCAGGCTCTGTGCTGACAGCTCAGAGCCTGGAGCCTGCTTCAGATTCTGTGTGTCCCTCTCTCTGCCCCTCCCCTGCTCACACTCTATCTCTCTGACTGTCTCAAAAATAAATAAACATTAAAAAAACTTTTTTAATGTTTTTCTTAACTACATGAAAGGCAAAATAAGACTGCCACCTCCCTCCTCCTGACTAGCTGAACACTTGGTTGCAGTCACACGGGATGACCTGGAGTTCTGTCCTTCTAATCCAGAGAGCAGAAAGTTGGGCATTCTTTTATCCTTGACCAAAAAGGTCTTATGAATTCAACCTAAAAATGGCCTCGACAGACGTCAGAAGAAGCAGGCTAATTAAAACCAGAAAGAGCACATCCACAACTAATGCTGCCATTTTTGGTAAACGCTGTGTCTCCGACCTTGTCTTGGGTTTGTAGATAATGTTTCCAGAGGACAAGCCGCCTCTTTCAGTTAATTACCTTGGTGGACATTTCACAAAGGGTTTACCTTGGAAGGGATACCAGGAAGTGCACAAGGCAAGACATTCAGTGGATGTTTTCCTCTGGTGTTGGGAGTGGGATGGGGGCCAAAAGGAGGATCTCATCTCACCTGCCAAGGAATTTTCCAGGCCAGATGTGTCAAGGCCTTGCCACCACAGAATGGAGCTTTGTGGCTCCATGGCCTATCTGCCTGTGGGCTAGAGCGGATTCGCAGCAATGTTCCTTCTGAGCAAAGTCTTGGCCCAGCTGGAGGGATAACGTGGGCTCACTTTCCTTCAGGATGTCGACTCGCCCCCACCCCGGTCTCCCAGAGTGGGCAGTGCACACAGACAAACCACCCCTCTGTGCGTATGGAGGAGCTGTGCCTGGGGAGGACCCAAGATGAGTCTGCCAGACCTTCACCAAACACTCCACGGAGAAGATGGAGAATCCGGTCTCCTTCCAAAACTCCCTCTAGAGCCTCCCCTGCTCAGGCAGAAGTCACCCCGCGGAATGACTTGTGCTTGGTTGTGTTTTTATGTGAAGCCGTCAGTTTACACGGAAGGAGGCACAGAGGAAGCCTTAAGAAGCCTGCTGGCCTGTGCGTGTGCAACCTTGTGGGTCCAGGAGAAAAGACCACTGTACTGGATCAAATAAACTGGAGTCCATGCAATACCTGAGACTCCCTCTACAATGCACGTTCCTGGGATCCACTTCAGCCTTCCTCGGCCCAAAATCTGGGCATAGAGCCCGGGAATCCATATATTTAACAAACTCTTTAAAGTTTAAAAACCACTGCGCTAAAGCTCCTTCTTCCATAAAAGCCCTTGAGAGACCAACTGGCTAGTCTTAGTGCTGATGCAATTCCTCCTGAGCTCTTGGTCAGTTTTTATCCCCGACTGCAGTAGAATGAGTCACTGACACATTTCCCCTTTTCACCTTGGCTACTAGGAAGCTTAGGCATAATTTGACCACACCCAGAGCAAAAGTCTTTGTAATAGGAATTTTTTAAACCTCATCCCCCATTAAGTTTTATGTTTCCACTCCTTCATTCTTCTTTCTGTTGTCCTCTTTAATTTATGCCCTGCTGGATAAGTGGGACATAAGTAGAAATAATATTACATTTATAGATGGAAATATTACTGGTATTGATTTGCATAATTCTTAGGAAAAAACCAGCTACCACACAATGTGTGCCAGCACTGCGCATCCTCACATTAGTCCCAGTACTTAGCTAACATCTGTCCTGCCTACCTGACGAGAGAGGAACAGGAGGCCGAGGGGAGGCCCCGAGGACCGCTCATGCAACCTGTACGGGGCTGAACAGGGTCGGCAACCCATTCTTGGTTGGTGCCAATCAACCAAGGTGCTCAATGCCTACACTGCTTTCCCCGGCGTGCAACAGCAAGATTTGGAAACCGTGGACTTCCTTCTCCAAATGTTCTATTTTCTGACCCCGGACAGGTGGAGGGGCCCGTCCCCATACTGCCTTGACCTAGTTTCAGCCTTGTGTATCTTTTCTTCAAGCAACCTGAATAATTGTGTCTTTCTCTAACCAAAAAAGAGCCTAACTTAAACACGCATTAAAAGAAACAATGAAAACAAATTAAATCATAGTAAAATAAAGGAAATGGAAGTGACGTATTGTAGAATATTATCCTAACATGAAGAGGGGATGTATATACCTAGTTTATTGGAAGGCAACACTTTCCAAAACTAGTTGTTTAAGGGGAGGAAAAAGTAATAAAACCATATGCAACTTTTTTAATGTTCTCTAGTTTGAAGGAAATATTTAATGTTTTAATTCTGTTGCTGTTTATTTAGGGAATTTATTTTGAGAATATAAACCCAAATACTTTTCTCCAAACTGCTTACCAGCATTCCAAACTTCTACTGACACCCCTCCTTTCTTAATAACAATTTTATGAAGATATAATTCACATTCCACACAATTCACCTTTTTAGAGTATACAAGTTAACGGTTTTTATAGTACAACATCACCACAACCAATTTTAGAATATTTGCATCATCTCAAAAGAAATCCTGCCCCCATTAGCGGTTCCTCAACCCCACACTCCACAATCCTTCCAGCCCTAGGCAACCACCAATCTATTTTCTACCTCCATGCATTTGCCTCTTCTGGATAGTTCTCATACATGAAATCAGACAGTATGTGGGCTTTTTTTTTTCACGTAGCAAATTGCTTTCAAGGTTTGGTTCATGTTATAGCATGTGTCAATACTTAATTTCTTTCGAGGGCTGAATAACATTCCATTGTGTGGACACATCACGTTTTATTTACCCGTTCATCAGTTGGTAGACACTTGGATTATTTCCACCTTTTGCCAATTATGAATAATGCTCCTATGAACATTCGTGTACAACTTTCTGTGCGGAATACATTTGCGTTTCTCTTGGGAGTGCACTTAGGAATGGGGTTGCTAGGTCATATGGTAATTCTGTGTTTAGCCCTTTGAGAAACTGCCAGACTTTAAAAACAAAATTTTTTTTAATGTTCATTTATTCGTGAGAGAGAAAGTCAGAGCATGAGTGGGAGAAGGGCAGAGAGAGAGGGAGACACAGAATCCAAAGCAGGCTCCAGGCTCTGAGCTGTCAGCACAGAGCCCAACATGGGGCTCGAACCCATGAGCCATGAGATCATGACCTGACTGAGGTCAGAAACTTAACCGACTGAGCCACCCGGGCGCCCCAGGCACTGCCAGACTCTTTTCCGAAATGCCTGCACCATTGGACCCTTCCCTCAGCAGTGTATGAGGGCTCCTACATCTCCATATCCTCACCAATGCTTGTTATTACCTTTTTTTTTTTTTTTATCACAGTTACCCTAGTGGATATGAAAGAGTATCTCATTGTTGTTTTGATTTGCAATTCCCTAATTAGTAGTGATGTTGAGCAAATTTTCATGTGCGTTTGTATAACTTCTTTGGAGAGATGTCTATTATTTGCCATATTTTGGTGTTATCTAAAACACCATTGTCTAATCTGATGTCAAGAACGTTTACACCTATGTTTTCTGCTAAGAGTTTTATCGTTTTAGATCTTGCATTTAGATATTTGATCCATTTTGAGTTAATTTTTGTCTATGGTGTGAGGTAGAGATCCAATGCATTCTTTTGTAGGTGAGAACTCAGTTGCCCCAGCACCATTTGTGGAAAAGACTATTCTTATCCCACTGAATGGTCTTGGCACCTTTGGCATCTATGGTCAAAAATCAATTGATCCTAGGGGTGTCTGGGTGGCTCAGTCAGTTGAGCGTCTGACTTCGGCTCAGGTCATGATCTCACAGTTTATGGGTTCGAGCCCCATGTCAGGCTCTGTGCTGACAGCCCAGAGCCTGGACCCTACTTCGGATTCTGTGTCTCCCTCTCTCTTTGCCCCTCCCCTGCTCATGCTCTGTCTCTCTCTCTCAAAAATAAATAAACATTAAAAAGAATCAACTGACCATAGATGTATGGGTTGATGTGGATTTTCAATTCTATTCCATTAACCTATATGTCTATCCTTGTGCTGGTCTTGATTACTATTGCTTTGTAGTAATTTTTGAAATCAGGAGACATGAGTCCAATTTTATTCTTATTTTTCAGAGTTGTTTTCTCATGAGTCCCCAGAATTTCCATGTGAACTTTACAAGCAGTTTATTAATTTCTGCAAAGAACCCAGTTGGGATTTTGATTTTGATTGTGTTGGATCAATTTGGGGAGTAATACCATCTTAACAATATTAGTTCTTCTGATCCATGAAAATGGAATGTCTTTACATTAATTAAACTTCTATAATTTAACTTCTTTCAATAATATTTTATAGTTTTCAGAATATAAGTTTTGCGCTTTTTCTGTTAAATTTATATTCTGAAATATTTTTTTGACATCCTAAATGGAATTCTTTTCTTAATTTCACTTCTGGTGTGTTCATTCCTACCATATAGAAATACAGTTGATTTTTGTATATTGACCTTATATCCTGAAACCTTGCTGAACTTGTTTATTTCCAACAGTTTTTTAGGGGATTCCCTAGGAGTTTCTAAACACAAGACTGTCATCTGTGAATAGAGTTTAACTCCTTCCTTTCCAATCTTTTATTTCTTTTTATTGATTGATTGCCCTGCTAGACCCTCCATTACAATGTTGAATAGTATCAGTGAGAGTGGGCATCCCTATCACCTTCCTGATTTCATAGGAAAACACTGAGCCTTTCATTATGAAGTATGATATTAGCTGTGGAGTTTTCAAAAATGTCCTTTATCAAGTTGAAGAAGTTTTCTACACCTGGCTTGTTGAGTACTTTTATTGTGAAGGAATGTTGAATTTTGTCAAATGCTATTTTATGTCAGATGCCTTTTGAGATGATCATATAATTTGTGTCCTTTATTTCATTGGTATAGTGCATTATATTAATTCACTTTTGCATGTTAAACCAACCTTGCATTCCTGAGATAAATTCTACTTTGTCATGGTGTGTAATCCTTTTATATATCAGTTTCCTGGTATTTTGTTAAGGTCTTTTTCATCTATACTAATAAGAGATATTGGTGTATAGTTTTCTTGTGATGTTTTTGTCTGCTTTTGTAATCCCTCCATCTTTTGTTTGTGATGCCTCTTCCATAAAATAACATTTTTATAGATAAGAATTCACTTCTGGGCTGGCCATTCTGTCCCACTGATTGACTGCCTTGGGGTAATACCACATTCTTGTATTATTGTAGCATTTCATGATATTTAGATGAAGTAGACTCTCTCCATCGCATATATTTCTCAAAAAGCTTGAGCTAATCTTCCCCGTCTATCCTACAATGAATTTCATAATCATCTCATCAAAACATTCCAATAGGTTTTTTTAAATGGATTTTTCAATTGGAATGTCACTAAAACTATATATTAACCTGAAGAGAATGGACATTTTTAAATTTTCCAATCCAAGAAAAACCCATGCTTCTCTAAAGATGCGAGTCTCCTTTCATCTCTCAAGTTTTTTCTTTATATAGGTTGTGGTTTTTTTTAATTTCTTAATGTTTTATTTATTTTTGAGAGAGAGAGAGAGAGAGAGAGAGAGAGAGAGACAGCGTGAGCAGGGGAGGGTCAGAGAGAGAGGGAGACACAGAATCCAAAGACGGGCTCCAGGCTCCGAGCTAGCTGTCAGCACAGAGCCCGACACGGGGCCTGAACCCACGAACTGTGAGATCATGACCTGAGCTGAAGCCAGACGCTCAACCGACTGAGCCACCCAGGCGCCCCTAGGTTGTGTTTATTAATATGGTTATCCTTTGTTTTCTGATTTTGTTACTCCTATGATTGAAATCTCTCTACTTTCTTGTTATTGTTGACATGTAGTATATCTATCCAGGCTGAATTCTCTGTAATTCCAATTGTTTCAATTGGTTCTTTTGGGTTTTCTAGCCACACAAATCATATCACCAGCAAATTATGATTATTTGAACTTCTGATAACATTTGTTTTATGTCTCATTACTTTGGCCAACCCCCATGAAACAAGATAATAATGATGAGAGCAGGATCCAGCCTGATTTTCCAGCATCACTGTTTTTTTGATATGCACAGTACTCTTTATCACGATAAATTTTCCTCCAAGTCTCACTTTTAAAGATCTTTCTTGGAGACTGGTATTTAATTTTGTCACTAACCCACTGATGTGCTATATTGTATTAAGATTGCTTAATGATTATGAAATTGCCTCTTATTTAAATCACTCTGAGGGGTGCCTGGGTAGCTCAGTCATTTGAGCGTCCGACTTCAGCTCAGGTCATGATCTCACAGTTCGTGGGTTCAAGCCCCGCGTCGGGCTCTGTGCTGACAGCTCAGAGCCTGGAGCCTGCTTCCAATTCTGTGTGTCCCTCTCTCTCTGCCCCTGCCCTGCTCATGATCTGTCTCTCTCTGTCTCTCAAAAATAAATAAATGTTAAAAAAATTTTTAAATCACTCTGAGAACACTTTAATTAGAGAAGTAAAAGATCTCATTTAACAACTCATTCTTCTTCTGTATCTGATTTTTTGGGAAAAAATTTTGGATTTTTTGAAGGTGTAAACATAAAACGGCTTTATTTTTCCCCATCATGGCTACCAGTTCTCCTTTCCGAACTCACTTCCTGTCTGTATAGCAGGATTCTCGGAGGCCCCTGGTCAGATTCCATAACGTCTCTGATTCCATTTTCAGAACTGATTCCTTTTTTTATTTTTTTAATGCTTATTTATTTATTTTTGAGAAGGAGTGCAAACGATGAGGGGCAGAGAGAGAGAGACAGAGACAGAGAATCCCAAACAGGCTCCACGCTGTCAGCCCAGAGCCACCGCTGGGCTTGATCCCACAAACCGTGAGATCATGACCTGATCCGAAATTAAGAGTCAGACGCTTAACCAAGTAAGCCAACAAGGCAGCCCAGAAGTGATTCATTTCTGCATTTAAGATCTATCCTATACTTTTTTTTTTCTCAAAAGATTTATCTATTTATTTCTGAATAGGTTAATACATTGACATACCTTTAAAATTTTTTTTAAAATATTAAAAGGTATGTACTTTAAAGTCTCCTTCCCTCCAGTCCTGCTCCCCATCTGCCCAGGCTCCCTCTTCTAACTGATTGTTGATACTTATTTCTTGTAACTCCTTCCAGAAGTTTGTAGGCACATCCAAATAAATTTGAATGTATTTCTCTCTTTTACACTGATGGAAACACAATACATACTCTTCTGCCCTTCTTTTTGTTTTATTAAGATATCCTAGGATCCTTTCTTTTTTTCTTTTTTTAAGTTTATTTATTTGTATTGAGACAGAGGGAGAGCACGGGGGAGGGGCACAGAGAAACTGAGAGAGACAATCCCAAGCAGACTCCGAGCTGTCAGCACAGAACCCGATTTGGGGCTTGATCTCATGAACCGTGAGGTCATGACTGGAGTCAGACTTGTAGCTGGCTGAGCCACCCAGGCACCCCAGGAGCCTTTCTTGATCAGAATTTAGAGCTGCCTCTTTCTTGCTTTTACAACTGCATCTTATTCCATTGATGGAAATGGTTAGAAATTTCTAATTGGCGTGACCCATTCCTGACTGAGACATTGTAGTGTCTTCAACTGTCTGCTGTTGGACACATGCGCAGACCACTCCTCACACGTGTGAGCAGATCCTTGGGCCAAATCCCTGGGGGTGGGAGCTGCAGCATATCTGTGTTTCACTTTGATAGACATTCCCAAACTGCCCGCATACAAATGGAATCACTGTAAGATCCTGCCAGCCATGATGGGGGGCTTGCCCCTCGGCTTCACCAATCACTTCTCAAACTTTTGATTTTTTTGCCACTGTAGTAAGTGAAAAATGGGATCTCGGAGTGGTTTTTGGATTTCCTCTCTTCTTATGAGACATGAGGTTGAAAATCTTTCACAGGTTTCTGAGAGTGATTTGTATTTCATTTTCTGTGAACTGTTCATAGCTGTTGCCCATTTGTCCTGTGCAGATTTTCCAAAGTTCAACTTCACATGACTCAAAGTTTCTCTCCCCACCGTCTAGCACAGGCTAGGATATTTCGGGGGTTGGGAGACTTGGCCTAGAGAAACTGCCTCACCCTCCGCCCCTTCCTCAGCGGTGGGCGACGGGCAGGGATCAGTGAGCTGAGGGTGTCCTTCTGTGGCCGGCTGTGTGTCCATGGTCGGAGGCATCCCTCTGATTCACCTGCCTCTGATGCCTTCTCTGATGGGGTATTTGAGGTGGCCTTGGGTTAGAGTTCATCTGCACCTCTTCCCCTTTCCCCCCCTTCCCCCACTGGAGACCATCCCTCCCAGAGCGGCCACCATATCTCCCTCTGGTCCTAGAGGGACACACATGCTCCCAGCCCTTTCCCCAGCTTGGACAGCCCCTTGCTCGGCTAAGTGGCCACCTGGGCAGCCTCCGACCCCCAGCACTTGCTAACCTCTGGGCTCCAGGGAACCTCAAGGAATTCTGGGCCCGTCTTTGCAAAGGCTGTTCTGAAGGCCCCAAGAACAAAGACGAGGCCAGCATGCTTCATCTTCCAGGGCACACCAGGCCACAGTCCCCTCAAGCCTCACAGCACGAAGCCCCCAGCAGGCCCCCGTCTTCAGAAATTCTTCGACGTGAAGCCAACGCTAGTCCCATGTTCAGTGTATCCCAGGCCTCGGGAAGCATGGGGAAGGGGGGCAACAAAAAAGACAGGACACCATAATCTCTGCTCTCAGAACCCTCTCCCGGGAGACTTGGGACTGGGCGTACAGGCTCCATGGCCCTGTGACTCCTGGCTGGAGCCTCCATTCTTGAAGGAACACAGGGATTTTTCCAGGGCCCCCTGAGGACCACGGCCCTCCTTTCATGGAACATGGCACCCCAAAAAACCAAGCTCTCCCCCACTTCTTGCTTTATCAAGGTGGGGTGCAGGGAGGGGGCCGCCCTAAGCTGCAGCAGAAATTGGAATAGAGCTAAGCTGTGTCTGGCCTCAGCAGAAATTCCAGAACAGGTGGAAAAACTCCTGCTCCACAGCCTACAATGCTTTCATCACCTGCTCTGAGCTTTCTCCTTTAGATATTTCCCTTCTAATTTTGCCTTTTGGTTTATAAACTATGTGCACAGTTTTTCAAGAACTTTAAAGTATAAATCACTCATCGGCGATGCTTCTTAATCTTAATTAGTGTATTTAGTGGGTGAGCCTGCTGGCATTGCCATAAACTCGATTCTTAATTTCAGCTTATGGTGCAATGGTGGCTGTCACTGGTTTGTTTGTTGTTTTTTTAATTTACATCCAAGTGAGTTAGCATATAGTGCAACAGTGATTTCAGGAGTAGATTCCAGTGATCCATGCCCTATGTGTAACACCCAGTGCTCATCCCAAGTGTCCTCCCTAATGCCCCTCACCCATTTAGCCCATCCCCCCCCACAATCCCTCCAGCAACCCTCAGTTTGTTCACTATATTTAAGAGTCTCTCATGTTTTGTCCCCCTCCTTGTTTTAATATTATTTTTGCTTCCCTTCCCTATGTCCGTCTGTTTTGTAATTTAAATTTCACATATGAGTGAAGTCATATGATATTTGTCTTTCTCTGACCTGTCACTGGTATTTTAGTGGGAGCTGACAGCTGAGAGTACCTCATCCAAGAGTTCACTCTGGTCTCCCACTGATAAAGGACAAAGGCTCAAACTCCCCACACGGGCCAGTCAGAGAGCAGGAAAGGGCACATGGCGTGGACATCAAGGAATGGGGGAAGGTTCTACTCCTGGCCATGTAAGTTCTGTGACCCCAGCAAACCCCTGTCCCTCCAGCGAATGGGGATAGGCTGGGGGGGTCTTGGGAGCCTTCTCAATTCTCCCCACCCACTCTCTCTGACTTTCACATCCTAATTCCTTGTTGCCTGTTTACACTGAATACCTGCTATGTGCAGAAATGGTGAGGACTTGGGCGTGTGGGGGGCTCAGTCGATCAAGCATCTGACTCTTGGGTTCAGCTCAGGTCATGATCTCTCGGTTGGTGAGTTCGGGCCCTGTGTCAGACTCTGCGCTGGCGGCATGGAGGCTGCTTAGGATTCTCTCTCTCCCTCTTTCTCTGCTTAGGCTCCCCCCCCCCAAAAAAATTAAATAAACAAAAAAGAAATGGTGAGGACTTCCAAATGATTAAATACTTCATCTTGTTCTCAGAGCCCTTTGGTTCCTTGACGAGCTTCTTTAAATTCCAGAAATCTAAAGTAAAAGGTTTATTATCATTATCATTATTATTTTAATTTGCAATATCTGAGGTTTGTCTGCCCTCCCTTGTGCCTGCCATCACCCGCAGGCCTCTTCCTCTGCGGTCCTTTGAGATGACCTTCTCCTTCCCCATCACACACAATGACATGGCTCCAGTCGTGCTCCGGCCTCTGCCATCTGTGCTCCATGCATGGTCCTTCTGTTCCCTGGTGCTTGTCATTTGCCATGTTCTGCCAATAGGAATGTCTACTTTGTCCTTTGGGCCTCTGGTTTTCTTTTTCTTTCAAGGGCTTTCTTCATGTTGTAAATTATGTACAAGATAGATAGATAGATATGTGATAGAGAGCAATAGGATAGATACGTTGATAGATGATTGATAATGATAGATTGATTGATAAATATGATAGATACAGACGATAGGTACATAGATAGTTACACAGATAGATGGATAGATAGAACAGGTAGATCGGTAGGTAGGGAGGTAGCTAGAGAGCCAGAGATGTAGATGAACATCTCACCACTCTCTGGCATTTGAACACCTTCCTGTGGAAAAGAGACGCACTCAACCCCTCTATATCACTGCCTTGTTTCCAGGTTTAAAATTAATTTCACTAGTTTCTGTTGCATCATCAGCAAAGCAGTGTCATGCACACTTGATCCACTACAACCTCTATCATGATGCACAGATTGTGTCTGATGTCTAACCCCCCTCCTGTCTTTTGTGTGAGTGTCCCGGGCTGCTAGGATGTACCGCTGATGGTGGCGTGGCTGGGAAGCCAGTGGCTCCAGAGGACCCCGGGCCTGGCTGGCACTCAGCAGCTACGTGGCCTTGAGGACGTTCCTCATCTTGCCTCTAAAGAGATGTTGCTTGGATTAGAAACTTATTAAGTCGATGCCCAATGAGCTGTTACTGTAATTAGTATCTAGCCTTCCAGGTTCTGATGGGTTCAGACTCTGTTGCGAGGACCATGTTCAAATGCAGTTTCCTGCCAAATGTGCCACCGCTCTCTGACCGTAGGGCCAACTTTCCCCTCAAATTCCTGCTTCTTTTCCCACTGTATCAGCTCAATAGCCCTAAAGGAAAACCAGGGTTCGTCTTTACTTTTCTCCATCTTGAGTCAAAAGCAAACCAACAAATCCAATTTGGAAGTCCTGCCTCCCGTCATCCTCAGGGCTTTGCTCTCTGGCTTCCTTCCGGCCTCTGCTTAAACTTCCTCGCAGAGAAGGCACCTGGTTGTCTCTGGTACCCTCCCACCTACCTCTCCCTCCGTCCCCCCTTAGTACTTTCTGTCCCCTCCCCATCAGTTAATCATTTGGAGGTACACCCATTTCTGCAAGTAGTAGGTGTTCGGTGTAAGCAGCAACAAGGAAATTAGGATGTGAAAGTCAGGGAGAGTGGGTGGGGAGAACTGAGCTGGTGCTCAAGATCACAAACCGTGTCTCCACTTGCTGGAGGGGCAGGGGCTTGCTGGGGTCACAGAGTTTAAACACGTGGGTTGCTTCCCTATCTTGGTTATTGTAAATAATGCTGCAATAAACAGCAGTGTTTGTATCTTTTTGAATTAGTATTTTCATTTTATTTGGCTAAATACCCAGTCGTGGAACTACTGGAGCATAGGTTAATTCTGTTTTTAATTTTTTATGGAACCTTCATTCTGTCTTCCACAGTGGCTGCACCAGTTTGCATTCCCGCCAACACTGCACAAGGGTTCCTTTTTTCCCCACATCCTCGCCAACATTTGTGTTTCTCATCCTTTTTATTCTAGCCATTCTGACAGGTATGAGTTGATATCACATTGCGGTTTTGATTTGATTTCCCTGATGATGAGTGATGTTGAGCATCTTTTCATGGGTCTGTTGGCCATCTGGATGTCTTCTTTGGAGAAACGTCAATTGCCCATTTTAATTGGGCTATTTGGTTTTTTTGGTGTTGAGTTGTATGTGTTCTTTATATATTTTGGATACTAAACCTTTCTCAGATATGTCATTTGCAAATATCTTCTCTCATTCAGTAGATTGCCTTGTCATTTTGTTGACACTTTACTTTGCCATGCAAAACCTTTTTATTTTCATATAGTCCCAATAGTTCATTTTTGCTTTTGTTCTTCTTGCCTGAGGAGACATATCTAGAAAAATGTTTCTACAGCCGATGTCAGAGAAACTATTGCCTGTGTTGTCTTCTAGGATTTTTATGGTGTCAGGTCTCACATTTAGATCCTTAATCCATTCTCAGTTTATTTTTGTGACAGTGTAATAAAGTGGTCCAGTTTCATTCTTGTGCATGTGGCTGTCTAGTTTTCCCGGCACCATTTATCGGAGACTGTCTTTCCCCCATTGTACATTCTTGTCTCCTTTGTTGTAGATTAACTGACCATAGAAGCATGGGTTTATTTCTGGGCTGTTTATTCTGTTTCATTGGTCTATGTGTCTATTTTTGTGCCAGTACCAGACTGTTTTGGTTTTCCCCTCAGTTACTTCCATCCCCCTCCCCCTCAGTTATTTCTATACAGTTGTATTTCCTATTCAGCCACCGTCTGGGTTCCGCAAGAACTAGGGCCTCAGAGAACCCCCTCCTCACCACCACCTCCTGAGGCGAGTGCTGCCCCCACGCGGCCACGACGCGCTGGGGCTTTGCCCCGTGTGCCAAGCTGGCTGGCACCTGCACCTTGCCCCCAATTCCCCTTCTCTTGTCGCCTTTCTGATCCTGCCCTTCCCACCACTCACTCCCCAATTTCTGAATTTCCACTTCAAAAGTCCCTAGGGTCCTTCTCTCCTCTGAGTATTCCATTCCCTTCCTCTCCTTTGCTCCTGCTGAAAACCCCTAACTGTTCCCAGTGGCATGTCTGCAGCAGGGCAGCAGGTGTCTTCCTCGTGGGCATCTCCTTTTCTCCATGTCCTACAACGAACACGTGGCGGCGGATCACCCTGACCGCAGAGCATCTTCCAGGACAGCTTTACGAGCTCTTCCTCTTGCTGGGGCTTTTCTACCACCACTTCATCACTTTCCCTCTACTACCTGACCCCTCCTCTCCAGCTTTCCTCCTTTCCTGGTGGGGGTGGGGTTGTGGGTGTGCTTATAGACAAAGGCAAATGCTGCATGTACTTGGGATTCTAAGGTGCGGATTCTAGGACCAGGAAGAACAGTTGAAATGACGCTGCTGACCTGGGATAGGCCAGGCCTGCCTCCCTCTTAGGGAACCCATGTTCTCATGGAGGCCCACCTGTCCCTTGAGACAGCATTCAAGCCCTTCCTGTTGTGAGGTCACAGCTAAGGCACCTTAACTGTTCCCTCTAGGCCACCTCCTCCCACCCCCTGCCTGGATGGCTGACATACCCCACATTCACCAGCACCATGGGCTCCTTCCTGAAGACAAGGTGGGGTCTTCGGTGTGGTCCTGTTGACAATCCTCCCCAAGAGTTTCTTCCTGGAGTTGCCAGGGCCTGCTGCCAGATAACCCATGCTCTGCCCCCAGCTCCAGGCAGTGACCTTGAACTGCCCTCTGTGATGTTCTGATTGACCAGAGAGTAAGCTCCCTGACTCAGGGCTCCCCATGATCTGCTGCTCACCCCAACCCTTCCCTGCAAATACCCTCCCCTGCCTCCCCTGTCCATAATTTGCCTTCTCTTCTTTGTAGTACTTGCTCTTCGCTGTGGCTCCTATGAGCTATGCAAAGGCCAGGCCTGGTCTAACAGGCCGTCCCTGGTGCTCCCAGGGGAGTTCAGAGCAGGTGCCCAGATGACTCGTCTAGATTGATACATGTCCTCAATCCCTGTAGAAGATTCTTCCCTACAGCACTTGCTGCAGCCCCCCTCGCCTGTCTCCTGACACCCCCTCCTCCCTCCCACCCCAGCTCTGCTCTCCATCAAGACTTGTGTCTCTGCCCAGTTGCAGACATGACCCAACCTGGCCAAAGCAAGGGGCAGCATGGGGCTGAGCTCCCGGGTGGCCCCAGCCCCCACGCCTGCCCAGGATGCTGTGGTTCTGCTCCATAAGGACCTCGCTCAAGGCTGCTCTGCAGACTCACTGCATTGGCATCCCGGGCCTCACCCTGGATGTCTTGAGTCAGACTCTGTGTCTTAACAAGAGCCCCAGGTGACTCCGCGCATGAGCATCTGAAAAGCCCTGGTCTAGGGGACGCACCTACCCGTGCCCACCATGCCATTGGCCCCGCCCCCACAGCTGGCTTGGGTTGCCACAGCTGGGCTTGCAGCCAGCTTTTTCCTCCCCTCCCAACCTCTGTCTCCCATGTGCCCTGACCTCACAGGCCACTGACTCATTCAGGGAGGCTCCTTCGCCCTCAGCCCAATGCTGGGAGGTTTAACAGTCACCCTTGGCTCCTGTGCCTGAAGCCACAAAGCCACAGAGAACAGACTAGAACCTCCCCTCCTGCCTCTGATTCATCCCTGCCAGCCTTTGACCCGTCTTTACAATGGCATCTTTTAACCACATCACATGGATTCCACGTTCCTCCAACAAACAAATCAGACAGATGGGGTGTGACCCTTGCCATACCATTTACTGGCTGTGCGATCCCCAGCAAGTTGCCAGAGCTCCCTGACTTGCAGCTTCCTTATCTGTAAAACAGTGGTAATTATCACATGGGCCTCAGGGAGCTAATTCATCTGTGTCCATCGTTGTAAATGATCAAGGTTTACAGAGTGCTGCTGTGTGCCCAGCACCAGAGAAACCACGTCCTGCCCTCCAGGAGCTTCCTAAGAAGGAAATGTGGGCAGACATGGGGCAAAGATGTGTCAACGCTGCCAGCAGCTGCCAGGCGTGGACAACACACCAGCAGTGCTCAGTGAGTGAACGAACGAGTGACACAGATGCGGCTTCTCCACAAGCCCTCCCCGTTCCAATCACAAATGTGCCCTGAGCTTTTCCACCCTGAAGCCACCTGAAACAGAGAGACGTGGGCTTAAAGCTACCGAGGAGTTCAAGAAAATCAGGAGGAGATGGGTGGAGGGCTGTCGGGCTCTCCAGCAGTTAATGGATATAGAAGAACTGAAGTCATTATAAAAATATTTCAGATGTAGAACACATTCGCCTGAAATAGGCAATAACTGAGGTGGAATTAGAGTTGTTTTTCAGAGAGTTCCACCGAATCTCTGGGTCTGTGTATCTGTGTGTGTGTGTCTTAAAGATGGAATATATTTTCTCAGGGTTTCTGAGGCCTGCCATTTACAGAACACCAAAGGGATGGTTTGAGAACAACCCCAGGGCTCTTGCCATGCCGGGAGCTTCCCTCTCAGGGCTCTGAGCTGCCCTAGATCTCAGATTTGGAGAGCTAGCTAGGTGCCCCCAAAACACCCACCTACACCCACACACTGAGGCCCACACCTGCCCAGCGCAAGTAGGTGATTACAGGCAGCAGAAAATGGATATTCAAATCCGGTCGCCTGCTTCCCAGCCACATGCCCTTCACTGTACATTCTGCAGGCGTCCATGAGCTCACAACAATGCGCAATCGACACTGGCAATCAGCACCGATACACAACCCGGCTAGATCTCCAGTGGATCACGCCAAGCAAAGGGAGCCAGACGCCAAAGGCCGCATGCTGTGTAGCTCCGTCTACAGGACAGCCGGGAAAAGGCAAATGGGCACAGCCTGGTGGTCCCCGGAGGGTGGGTGTGTGTGTGTGTGTGTGTGCTGACTGCAGTGGGGCACACGGAACTTTTGGGGTGATGGGGTGTCTGTATCTTGATCAGGGTAGTGGTTACACTACCTGTCTGCATTCGTCAAAACTCACAGAACCACAGACTAACAAGGGCCAATTCGACTGTGTGTAAATTAGACCACCATTTTTTAAAAAGCAACCTAAAATAATACGTGGTGATGATCATAATCATCATCTTCGATGCCAAAACCCACTCTGTGTTCAGGGCCACGACACGGAGGCCTTGGGGATGCTCTGGGTCAGAGCTGGGAGATGCCCCGTTCAGAACAGTCAGCTTCGGACACTCTTCCTGGGAGGCTTTTCAACTGCACACCCCCAATCTGCATGCCCCAACCCCAAGCGGGCTTTGCTTCCACTTACCTCACAGGCAGCGAGTGGCATTGACCTGCCCTGTCGCCCTGGCCCATCGCCTGCCACTGGGACAGCCCCTCCCTGCTGCTCCCCAAACCACCGTGTGTCACCAATCCTGTCATTCCTCTTGCACACCTTCTCCACCCCAGCCCTGACCTGCCACACCTAGTGATACCTGTGTGATACCTGCCCCCTGGCCTTGGGCCCCCAGCCCAGCCTCCCCAGAGCTTCTGGGATCCTGCCACCTTCTCACCCACAGTCATCAAGGATGCAGTCGAGCTCCCTGACCCGGTTCAGAGACCTCCACGGACTGGCCCCAGCACACAATTAACGCCTGCACTACCCGTTCCTCTCCCCAGCTGCGGCCCCGGGGCCTCCACCCACTTGCTGCCCCCCAGGTCAAGCTGAGAACAGCCATAGTGCCAGAGTCGGGACCCTTAGGAGGCATAAAGGCAAGGGAAAGGGGAGAGAAGGAGATGTCAGTGAGTCAGGCATCCTAAAATCCTAAAAATCTCAACAGCTTCTGTCTGGACACCTCTAGCAACGGGGAGATCACTGCTCCCCAGAGCAGCCACTCCGCCTTCAGCCAGCTCTGAAATCCAGAACTGAAGTCTGTTCTTGGCTATGGTCTGAATTCGCCCCCTCCCTGCCCCACACCCCAGAGAGCAGATGTGGGATGACCCTGACCTCAGCCCTCCTGGGTTTTCTCTTCAAGCCAGAGGGCAAGGCAGACAGCCTCCCCATTCATCTGGCCAGAACAGAAGCCTCTCTTTCTCTCTCTCATCCCCTTCCTGGGAATGGAAACCGCCCCTCCTGCCTGCGGGCTCTGGGTTCCTTGCCACGTTTATAATAAACTCTGCCCTCCCAGGTTCTCCTGAGAGGGATGTCCCCCCAGATGTGACCTCTTGGCCACTCATCTCTGGCCACCTGAAATCACAGCTTTACTCTCGGAGGCAAAGGACCAGCCAGCAGGACGGGACCTTTCCAATAGATCCCTGCCATGTATGGATCAGGACCTGAACGCTGGGACTACTGGGGGCTTGCTGGGGTCCACAGCTGGCCTTGGTGCTGAAGGAGCTCCCCGGGCCCCCACAAGCTAGGTCAAATTGCCCCAAGGCAGGCCCTTGTTTTAGTGCTCCCTGACCTCTAATGCCTTAACACCCATAATTATGGATGAGGGCATTAATCAAATATCCCCAGACTTGTAGGCAGGTAGGAAAGGAGGCAACATCCCAAGACAAACCTCCTGTATCTGTGTCATTAGGTAAAAAAAAAGATTTAAAAAGGTAAAAAAAAGATTTAAAAAGATATGCTCTGCCTGGAGCAAGGGAAGCCACCCTTCCTGAATATTCTAAGATCACCTGACCACCAGCCCTGAAAGGGGTTTGGACTGGGGTGAGGGGAAGAGTAGGGGGTTGGGAACTCACCCATGATGAACTTCGAGGGCAGGGCTTGGGGAAGCCAGGGCACTACTGTAAGCAGAGGGGGGTGGTGGGAAATGGGGTGCCTCAAGTCCAGCCCCCCCATTCTTTACATTTTACAGAGGAAAACAGAGGCAGAAAAGGTGGTTCTTAAGCTTTCCTGAGTCTCTGAACTCTTTGAAAACATGATAGAAGTTCTGCACCTGTAATCAAGAAAGATGTATCTGTATATAGACTGCCTCCGCACACAATTTAAGGAGTCTGTGGGACTCCAGGTTCTGAACCCTTGGATGGACAGGAAGCCACAAAGATCACTAGCGTGGCTCTCCTGTCTGTCCCGCCATCTGTCCCACCATCCTAACCTAACCAACTTATGCTCTGCTCAAGATCCACCCGGTCCCTCACCGCTCCGAGAGCCCATTCCCTAGAAGGCCCGTGTTGGGAGGAAACTGGAGTTTGCTTGGACATTCCTGGTGTAATCCTATTATACCCCATTTCCTGTGAAGAGTGCCCTGGTTCAGATGGTATCCACTATGGTCACCCCAGAAGGAGGTAACCATTCTGTTACTCAAACTGGTGGGGTGGGGAAGGGCTTGTCCCCACAGCAGCCATATATCATCCCATCAGAGAGGCCACTAATCCACCAACTAGACCCAGCCACCAGAGGACGGCAAGAGATTTGTCCTCACAGGATTCAAGTTTTCCATCTCTGAATTCACTACTGTGTGACCATCACTTGCTGATAGCCCTTTTGAGTCTCCCCAAGACTTTAGTTTTGTGTCAGTCCATACATCTTCCCTTTGTCTGCTTTGGTTTCCTGGAGTTCTCCTTACTATTTTTGCTACTCCTCTTGAATGACTCAGAAGATGTTTACTTGAAAGCGAGTTATACAAGCCACTTGAAGCATTTTCCCCAAAGCACATACTATGAATAGAATAAACAAACTTCAATTATAAAATGATACATGAATGCATCCAAATTGCAGTGGTTAAACTGTAATTTTCATTGACAAAGACGCGGCCACCCAGATGTGCAGATTACTCCAAATTTCATCAAATCCAAATGGGAGTGGAACACCAGACTCTGAATGGAACATTTAGCCTGATGACCCTAACTAAAAATTGTTCTCTTTCTATCCCAAAGCGCTCAAACTGGTGAAGCTGGAGAGGCTATCCATCTCTAGTCATTCTGTTGAGAAACAACTTGACCGATTTCCATGGCGACCAGGATATCTGAAGGTTTCAAAAAGCCCTGGAAGAAACTGATGAGTGGTTCTCAGGAGACTGATAATGAACGAGTCAAGGTGAGACCCGAGGTAGTCTCAGAAGAGAAAATGCCCCACGCCCCCGACCGAGAGACGCAAGACGAAGAACCCTGCGGCTTCATCCCAATTCAGAGAAACTCCATCTTCAATCGCTCCATAAGACGCAAAAGCAAAAGCAAAGCCAGAGACCCTCCCGAACAGAACACCCACCACCGGGCAGGTCAGTACCATGGACAGCTGGCACCGCTGCCCCTGGACACCCAGGTAGAGTCAACAGGGCTGAAAGGCCCTGATTAAATGAAAGAATAGGGGCGCCTGGGTGGCTCAGTCAGCTCAGGTCACGATCTCACGGTTCATGGGTTCGAGCCCCGTATCGGGCTCTGTGCTGACCACTAGCTCAGAGCCTGGAGCCTGCCTCGGATTCTGTGTCTCCCTCTCTCTCTGTCCCTCCCCTGTTCGTGCTCTCTCTCTCTCTCTCTGTCTCTCAAAAAATTTAAATGAAAGAATAAAAGGCCTTGAAACTTATCAAGGACAGGTCTAATAAAATGAAAGCTGTTAGCTAAAGAATTCAAATTCCCCCAAGATGATGACATGGGTCCTTCAAATTATACAATAAGACTGGCTTCTATTGAAAAGAGACAGCTTGCTCTAGGACTCAGCAAAACACCCAGAAGGACATGCATTCCAGCAGGGAGGCTTGGAGCTGTCCACATTTGGGTGTATCTGGGAACAGGAGTTTCCTGAGTGGTGATGTCTCACCCTCGTTCTCTCACTGTTGGTGCGAGGGCCAGAGCTTCTGCTGCCCTGAACACATCCGAGATGAATACCTTGGGAATACCAGCTTTGCAGCTGGATCCCTTAATCTTTTAACCCAGCTCCTAGCACTTATCTGCTCAAAGTCTATTTCTTGAGCAGAATGAAGTTCAGAAACTTTTACAAATATCAGAGCTACGATTGAAATACTATACTTGTGGAAGCTAGGTGAATGGTACATCATATTATTCTCTTGACCTGTGTGTGTGTTCAAAAATCTTAATAAATTAAAAGTTAGAAACATACACACAAAGAAAGTTAGAGTCTCTGCCCTTGAGGGACCCACAATATTGTAATGATGTCATTCTACTCCAAATGAAGCATCGAAGTTTACAAGAGAGGTGACAGCAAAAAAACAAGACCCTTCTGGTGGGGTTTGGAGAGCTTCCCCAAAGAAGATGATATTTAAGATGAGCCGTGAAGGGTGCATAAGGACATGGCCAGAGAGAGAACAGGAGCTAACTTGGCTGAGCACGTGTAGGTACTTAGTGCTATGGGCATCCTTCTTCCACCCATTTTACAGATTTACAGATTAAAAAGAAAAAAACTGAAGCAAAGAGAAATTGAGTCACTTACCCTAAATGACACAGCTAGTGAGTGACCTGACTTGAACTGGAGTTCAGATCCTTCTAGCCTAGTCTAGTCTAGTGCATGTGGAGAAGGGGTTAGGGTGGCTCTCACTAACAGAAATATAATGCACGCCACATACGTCATTTAAAAATTTCTAGGGGCCACGTTAACAGAAGTAAAAAGAAATGGCTAAAATCCACATGTTAACAACGCATGTTATTGAACACGATACATCCAAAATATTATCGTTCCATCATGTAGTCAATAATCAATATAAAGAATGAGTAATGAGACATTTTGCATTTTTCGCGCTCAGTCTTTAAAATCTATTAAGTATGTTACACTTACGGCCCCTCTCGATTTGCATGCTCAGTTTTCACTGGAAATATTTGATCTGGATTTAGCTTTCATAAAATGTACAGTCAGAAAAAGATTTACATATTCAGATTGTTCCAAATATCTTTAAAATTTTTTCCAATAACTGAACTATCAGTTTTTACATTTCAATTTTAATTAATGTAAGTTTTTTTAAAAAGGAAGAATTTACTTCCTGGGTCACACCAGCCACGTTTCGAGTGCATAATGGCCACACGTGGCTGGCAGCAGCTCCACTGGGTGGTGCAGGGTTAGACCACTGCAAGCAGACGGAAAAGCAGGTACCGCTGCCCAAGGCCAGGGGCCGGGGGCTTTTCTGAGCGGGAACAAAGGCGAGTATCTGGGATGCGGCTGGAGAGGGGACCCGGGTCAATGAGGAAAAATGTCTGTGGTTTCTCAAAGCCAAATCGGGACCCCTGACACTGGTACCGACCAGAACAGGGTCACTTCACTTCTTGTCACCCTCAGAGATGCCCTTTATGTCCAGACCATAATGTTTTCATCAGATTCAGCGTTGTGTTTTTAAAATGACTCCCTGTTTCCCTTCCTGCAGTTAACTCCGAAGACAGCCCAGAGCTTCCTTATCCAGAGTCCAAGGAGAAAATGCTCCCCCTGCTCCCCCTGGGAGGAGCGCTGGCCCCCGCCCCCTCCCCCCACAACAAAAGAAGGCTTGTGCTCTGGGTTCACAGTTTGTGACTGAGGTGTGGAAGGCCAGCTGAACAGTGACTCACAACCCACCTACAGGCGATCGGACGCCCCAGGGGAGGGAACTTGACTTATTTAATATGGACTAGGACTCGGACTTCGCTAAGTGAGATGTGAAAAGATTGATACATTGTAAATGATTTTTGTCCAGTAGAAACAATAACACAATGGTTCTGGTTTTACTGCCCTCTCAGACATTAACCAGGTTTGTATCTAAGTTTGCAATCTCATTTCCAATATTCTTTTTTCCACTGGGTGCACCTATCTGCACACGTGTGTGTGTGTGTGTGTGTGTGTGTGTATGTGTGTGTGTGTACACGCATATGAAGTTTCTTGCATCATAATATTATAATTTTTGTAGAGATGGCATGCCAGGTCACCAAATACGTGCAAGCCATGGTGAATTCACCTCCAGGGGCGTGACTGGAAGGCCAGCCCTCTGCCCTCCTACTACTTCCCTCCGGGGGTGAGAGAATTGCCTGAAAGGGGGAAGAGGCACATTTTCTAACTCTCTGCCTTTCTTACACGGCACAGATTCACTGGAAAATGGACAATCTGTAGATAAGCCCCTGACCTCGAATGTCCCCCAGATCAGAATGCCTCGGTGGAAAACCCCAATAGACCCAGACCCAGGAGCCAGGAGAACAAGGTGAGAGGCGGCAAATCGGAGGAGGGGCCGGTTCATGACCAGATGTATCAGGACCAGTTGGTACAAAGTACGGACAGCTGCAAGGGTGTCTTATGCCCGTGTTAAAAAAAAATTCACCATCTCCTTTAAAAAAATAATAACCTGCTATTTCTGTTCCATCACAAAACTAGGAAATTGTAGATATTACAGATGTCGAGAAGCAGAAAAGGAAAATCACTGTAAGGTGCCACCACCCAGAGAGGCTTTAATATGTTGTAACTGCTGCAAGGTGCTTTTTCCCTGTATGTTTTATGCCTATTTCTCTTCATAAAGTGGGATCTTACTATACTCCCTGTCTTCAAACTTACTTAATAGTATATCACAACCTCTTCTGCATGTTACTGAATATTTTTCTACATAATCATTCAATGCCATAAAATAACCTATAGTATGATAGGCTTGTAATTCATTAATCATGTTCCGGTTGTGGGATGTTTGAGTACTGTATCAGCTAGAACTAAATTTGGCTGCTTGTAACCAAAAGAGCCAGATGACACAGCTTAACGAGACACAGATCTATTTGATTCTTGAGTGAAAGACTCTTGTGACAGCAGCCACTTCATGCCTTCAGGGTCCCAGGCTCCTTCTGCTCAGCTCTCCACCAAGGTGACTGCCAGGGCTCCGGCCATCACAGCCATAGTTCAGATGGCGGGAAGAAGAAAAGCAGAGGGTGGGGGGGACTCACGGCAGCCTACTCTGTTCTTTTACGGGGCTTCCCTGAAGCCCACTCAACAACTGGTTCTTAGATCTCACTGGCCCAAACTGACCGGGTCACGTGGCCACCTCCACTCGCAGCGGAAAGCTGGGAAATGCATCTCTTTCAAACCAGGGCTGTTTCCACCCCCAGGAGACTGGTTCCATACTAAGGCATAAAGGAGAATGGATACGGGAGACGCAACAGCGATCTCTGACCCAAGGGAGTTCCAGTTTTTCGCTGGTCTATAAGCCACACAGTGATAAATAAAATTGTGGTGAAGTCCTGATACCCATTCCTCATTATTTCCTTAAGTTAAATTCCTAGAAACTCCACACCTTCTACAAATCTCTGGTTACAGGGAAACCGTATTCCTGTATTTGTACTGGGGAAGTATGGGATAGACATCCTGTCCTAGAATCAGGTGGTAGGCATCCTTTTGCTCCCTGTTACTGCTTTGACCACAGGCCCTTGATTATATATACAATTTAATAATAATAATAAAATATATATGGACCTATTTCACTTACATGAGATTATATATTAAAGGCTGCTGCTTCCTGTTGTCTCTGTTCTGGCTTGAGAGCCAAAGAACGACACTGTAAATAACTGCCCCCCCCCCCATAGGACACTCCAAGAGATGGTAGGTGAAGTCACTCTCAGCTCATCCCTCATGTCCAGGGGTCATCAGGGGTGATAGTACAAATATATCACAAGCAGGACCCAACACTGCTGTCCCAGAGGGGCAGCGGAAGGGTCCTGGGAGCGGGGAAAAGGAAAAGGACTCAGGACATGGCTATTTCCCAACGAGTACACAAATCTTTCCATATTTTCACAATCAATAAAAAAGAGGGTAAGGCTAAGGAGACTGGTTACCCGGCTTTGTTTTTGCTGGGGGATAATTGTCAGTGTTCTGGGAGCTTCCCACTCCTTCCCATGGATGGGGGTTCCCTCTTGTAGTTGCTGGGGCTCCCTAGAGAGAACCAGCGGGACGTGGAGAGAGAGGGTGGGGGACGCTCAGTGTAAGGAACTGGTTCACAAGTGTGGAGGCTTGATGAGTGTGGAATCCGCCGGGTGCACCTGTGGCTGGAGGCTCAGGGAAGAGCAGCAGCCGGAGTCCAGAGGATGTCCACTGGCACGATTCCCTTTTGCTCTGTGAGGTTAGTCAGTCTTTGTTCTAGTAAGACCTTCAACTGTTTAGATAAGGCCCATCCACATCATGGAGGATAAACTGCTTTGTTCAACGTCCACTGACTTACATGCTAATCTCAAAAAACATCTTCACAGAAACACCCAGAATGATATTTGAGCAAATATCTAGGCACCATGGCCCAGCCAAGTTGACTTGGAAATGAACCATCATATCCTCCATCTTCACCCTAGTGAGGGGGGTTTCAAGTGATCCACTTGTAAATCTCTGTAATCGGGATTGGGGGGGGGCGGGACAACAACGACCAGAACCTGGTTTGCTTCTGGAAACATCTAGAGATGAGCTGGCTGAGAGCCCCCTGGGAGGGGAGGGGAGGGGAGAGGGCAGAGCAGGGAGTGAGGGGCATCTACACCAAAGGCAAGGCAGAGGCACATGCTTTCCTGGAGCCAAGTATAGACCTCAAGGGAGGGGACCAGCTCTGACCCACTTTGAAAAGGACTCCACCCAACACAGCTCCCTGCTAGGGACCTGGCCCCTAACAGAAAGCTGCTGAAAGTGGCTGGCTTGAGAGCTTCGCACCTGCCAAAGAACTGTGGCCAGAGACCCCCCGTGAGGTGTCTCCAAGGAGCTCCCCACAAGCACCCCACTTTGAGGGCCCAAACAGCGGGTTGGGGGGGCAGGAGATGATGGTGCAGGAAGCAGGGTCTTCCCAGCTGCAGCAGGCTGGCACTGGGAGACGAGAGGCGCCCCGCCCTGAAATGACTTCGGGGCGCACTTTTGAATACCTTGGAAAAGAGCCCATTTGTTTGTAACCTACGAGTGACTAGAAGAGCTTTGCACGCGGTCAGCCTGAGCTTTCATGCAAGGCCTGGGCAGTGACGCCAAGCACCAGCATGTGGGAGTGGGGAGTGCAGAGGGAGACTGGAGACCCTTCCTGTTTGCACCCTCCCCAGTACAGGGGGTCCCTGTCTTGTGACCTAGAGAGGACAGAGGCTCTGGAGAGCTTATGCAGGTCGATCTCAGGATCCCCACTGTGAGATCTGTTTCTATTATGTTTTCTGAACTGGATTTCCAGGCAGGGTAAGTCACGACGTCCGCTATGGAAAAGTTGTCTAGAGGAAAACCTCCTGATGGGCCATTGGGCTCCCAGGGCTTTGAGCTATTGCTTTTTTTTTTCCTTAAGTTTTTATTATTTATTTTTGAGAGAGACAGAGTGCAAGCAGGGGAGGGGCAGAGAAAGAGAGAGAGAGAGAGAGAGAGAGAGAGAGAAACATGGGATCTGAAGCAGGCTCCAGGCTCTGAGCTGTCAGCACAGAGCCCAACGCGGGGCTTGAACTCACAAACCACGAGATCATGACCTGAGCTGAAGTCACTCAGACTTAACCAACTGAGCCACCCAGGTTCCCTCAGCGATTGCTTTTAAAGGTAAAATCCAAAATATAAGTTTCTCCTGGTAAGTGTTACCATTCGACAGCCACCACATCAGGATGTGTTAGATGTGACACGTCTGGGATACAATTGTGTGTGCCGTGCACAAGGGCCGTCCGTTCTCTTCTGTTCCTCTGCTCATACGTCATTCCACTGGTCACCCCAGCATTTGGAGGCTCAGACCTTTATTTGTGTAAAGTAATGTGATCCCTGCTCTGGCCCACATCCTCATGTCCCCACCTTGGTGCACCGCGTCCCTCATTCAGAGTGCCATGGGTGAGTCCGAGTGTCTCTAGCTCTGTTTCCACAGACACGTTCCCAGGACCTCTAACTATCATCCATTCCTGCTGGAGGCCCTTTTGCTCTAAGCTGGGAAAATAATTCTGTCTCCCAGATTTGTGGATGTAAATGCAGGCTTTGTGATCCAAATGTAACAGAGGACAGAACAGAACAGAAAAGGAAAAGAAAGAACCCTCCACGGTACAAAGATGGGAAACAACTGAGGAGGGGCCAGCATGTCTACCTCAGGCAGGGCCCCAAATATTTTCTCCCTCTTTTCTGTGACTGTTCCTATAGCTAGTGCCTTCATAACGGTAATTTTAAAGGGACCCATTGAAGGAAATTTTACAACAAAATGGGCAAATCTTGGGCATGCGGTGTGAAGAATGTATTAGTCAGCTCAGCTGCCATAATAAAATAGCGCAGATCGGGTGCTTAAACAGCAGATGTTTATTTTCTCTTCATTCTGAAAGCTAGAAGTCCAAGATCAGGGTTCCAGTGTGGTCAGATTATGGGAGGGCTCCCTGCCTGGCTCACAGTTGGCTACTTTCTCATGGGTCCTCACATGGTGGACAGAGAAAGCAAGCTCTGGCCTCTTCCTCTTCGTGGGGACCCCACGCTCATGACCTCATCTAAACCTAAATATCTTCCAAAGGTCCCACCTCCAAATACCATCACATGGGGGTTAGGCTCCAACGTGTGGATTTGAGAGGGGTGGGGGACACAATTCAGTCCACAGCAATAAATTTTTATATTCATATACACCCACTTGACCATTGTTACATAAAAAAGTTCAACTGAATGGTTTTAAAGGTCTAACTGGCTTTACTAATCCATTCATGAATCAGGCAGCGTCCCATCTAGCAAGTAGAGGACAGCTCTGAAGGAATCTACAATGGATAGGTTTTTCAAGCAAAGACAAGAATATCATAAACAGGAAGAAAAGAACATTTCAGGAGAGGTCACCTTCATTTGGGGACAAAAGGGTTTTAGTTGGTGGATTACTCATCTTCCTTTAGGGGATGAAGAGGGCGCAGATGACAGATTATCTTCTCCAAGCTGATCAGAAAATTCCTGACTGACCAGGTACAGGCTATATTCCCGAGGTCTTGAAACTGCCATTAGGTTAGGTGTTGAATCTTGGTTTACTGACTTGGGGTCTTAACCTAAATGACACCATCTTGGGCCTGTGGTTTTCTTTTTAACACCATCAACCAGACCAAGAAACAACATTTCCATTGCCCCGTGAGGCTCCCTAAGACCCCCCTTTTTCTTCTGGTCAATACCTAGCCCTCTCAACATCACCATTTTCTGACCTCCATCATCATTTGCTTACTTTGGCTGGTTCTTGAAATTCATGTGAATGGGATCGAGCACACAGGTGCACTCGGTGGTGTCTGACTTTCTGAACACATGGTTCAGATTCATCAATGTATCTATATCAGATCACTCTTTTTATTGCTGAGAAGTATTACCACTATTTGTTTAATCTATCTTTTTGTTGGATATGTGGATTGTTTCCAGTTTTCGACTATTACACATAAAGTTGCTATGAACATTCTCGAACAAGTCTTTTTGTGGAGGTATGCACTGGTTTCTCTTGGTGTATACCCAGGAGTGGAAGAGCCGAGTTTTAGGATAGGTATATGCTTAACAGTATTAGAAAGAGCCAAATAATTTTTCAAAAGAGCCGTACTATTCCACACTCCTCCCAGCAAGGTATCAAAATGCTGGTCACACCAGGTGCTGGCCAATCTGCATCTCTCCTAATGTGTTATAGCTGCATCTGTTCTAATATATTGCCATTTCTCACTGTGGTTTTAATTTGTATTTCTTTGGTGACTAATGATGTTGAACAGATTTTCATATATTTATTGGCCATTCACGTATCTTCTTTTGTGAAGTTCCTGTTCTTTTGCCCATTTTTTATGTTTTTAATTTTTAGTAATTCTTTATATATCTTGAAGACAAGTTCTTGGTCAAATAATCTGTTCTATCAGCCTGTGACTTCTCTTTTATCTTCCTGTCTTTTAATGATCAGAAATTTTTATTTTGATGAAGACTAATTTATCAATATTTTCCCTTGCTTTTCCTTTTCCAACCTATCTAAGAAATATTTGACTACTTCAAAGTCATAAAAATATTCTCCTGTGTTTTTCTTATAAGAACTCTATACTTTGGGGTGCCTGGATCAGTGAGTTGGGCATCTAACTCTTGATTTTGTCTCGAGTCATGATCTCATGGTTCGTGGGTTCAGCCCTGTGTCAGGCTCCGTCACTGCTTGGGATTCCCTCTCTCTCTCTCTCTCTCTCTCTCTCTCTCTCCCTCCCCCACTCCTTCTCTCTCTCAAAATAAATAAACTTAAAAAACAGTAAGAGCTTTATACTTTTAGCTTTCCCATTTAGGTCTGTGCTCCGTATGCATCAAGTTGCTCTAGAGTCATTTATTAGAAAGACTTTCTGTTCCCACAGTTAATTGCCTTGGTGCTTCCCCCCACCCCCAAAAAATCCACTGATTGCAGACATGTGGATCTTTCCTGGACTTTTATTCTGTCTTATTGATCTAAGTGTCTTTCCTTATGCCAATATCACACTGATTTAAATACTGTAGCTTTATACTAAGTCTTAAAATCTGGTAGTGAAAGCTCTCCTACTTTGTTCTTTTTAAAGATTGTCTTAGATATTTTAAGTATCTTTACTTAAAAATCTTTACATTTCCATATAAATTTTAGAATCGGTTTGTCAATTTCTAAAAAAAAAGTCTGCTAGGACTTTGGTTAAGATTGCATCGTCTCTATAGATAAATTTGGGTATCACTGACACCTTAATATTAGCACCTTAAATTGTTCAATCGATGACCATGTCCTAACCTTCTGTTTATTTAGATATTTTTAAAATTAATCCAGCAATCATTTGTAGCTTTTAGTGTTAAAGATTTACACATATTTTAATTACATTTGTTCCTAGGATTTTAATGCTTTTGACCCTATTTTAAATGCCAGTGTTTTGTAATTTCACTTTTCAACTGTTCATTGGTACTATGTTCAAATACAATTAATTTTTGCATGGCTACCAAGTATCTTATGACCTTGATACATTCATTTATTAGTTCTAATTGTTTGTATATTCCTTTGATTTTCTATGCACGCAACACTGCCATCTATGAATAAAGATGGTTTTCGTTCTCTTTTTTCCCCAAGTTTCATGCCTTCTACTTGTTTTTTTCTTGTTTTGTTGCACTTGCAAAGATTTCCATTTCAAGGTTGGATAGACGTGCTGTGAGTAGATATCCTAGTTTTCGGTCCTGGTCAAGAATGCTTTGATTGCAAAGACCAGAAATCTACTTTAACTAGTTCAAATGAAAGAGGGATATTGTAAGGATGCTGGAATACTGAAGAATCCAAGTAGAAGAGATAAAGCCCAGCTTGACAGAGATGGAAAAGCTATCAGGAACCAGAGCCACTTTCTAGTTAGAAGGCCATGGAAGGCCATGGGCTCCATTCCTCTCTATCTCTCTCTATGGACTGCTCTATTCTCCTGCTCTCTCCTCAGACCAGCTTCTTCTCACTGCCTATCAGCTGGTGCATGATCCAAAATGGCAGCCATAGACAGTATGACCTTTCAGCTTGGTTCTCCACAGCCAGTGGATACTTCGTGTCTCTTAGAGAGAAAGACTTTCTAAGGAAAAGAATCTGGTTGGCCAAATGTTTATCTCTGGGCCAATCGGTTAAAGAATAGAAGGTAGGATTAACAGGGCCATTCCCAGTTCATCATTGGGAACCACGTTTGGGAGTATCTTTGAGATGTATATGAAGGATAGCCAGGAACCCAAAACATATCCAGCATAGTGGAGTCTGGGTCTCCCACACAAGAGGATGCCAAGGGGGACATGAGTAAGCTGAGGAGCAGCAGAATGCAGGTAGAACAGTAGGGACCGGAGGCAGTAGATTAGAAGACCGAGGTCCTCCAAAACCCGAAGTGGCTCAGGAACCAGTCTTCCAGTTTGCAAGAACCTTGGATGGTGCTGCTTTGGAGTGTGTGATGTTCTTCTTAGTCAGTGCCTGCCCCTAGAAGTTCTAGAATTGTCCACAACACACCCAAGGGTGTCCTGCAAGTCTTCCATAGGCCAAAAACAGCAGTGCTGCTGGACGAGAGGGAAGTGCTACTACCATAGACAGATGTGCTGTAAAGAGGGGCGTAGGAAGGGAACTAACATCTGTTGAGTGCCTTTATGTACACCATCTCTTTAAATTCTCTTATCAAGGGGCGCTTGGGTGGTTCAGTTGGATAAGGGTCCGACTTCGGGTCAGGTCATGATCTCATGGGTTCATGAGTTGGAGCCCCATATTGGGCTCTGTGCTGAAAGAGCCTGGAGCCTGCTTCCCATTCTGTGTCTCCCTCTCTCTCTGTCCCTCCCTGGGTCATGCTCTCTCTCTCTCTCTCTCTCTCTCTCTCTCTCTCAAATAAACACTAAAAAAATTAAAAAATAAATAAATTCTCTTATCATTATCCGCATTTCACCGACAAGAAAACTAAGACTCAACAAAAGTTGGTAACTAGGTTACCTGTGCACAGCTAGTGAGACAATTAGACCATGAATCCTGGGGCTTTGACTCCACACCCCCATGATCTCTCACTTCCCAAGCTGCCCCAGATGAAAGTATTGCCAGGGTAAACTTGGCTGTGAGGAGGAGGGTGGTCCTGTTAACCCACTCACGGGGGGCAAAGCCAGGAGGCAGAGTGAGCCTCCTATCTCTAGTCCATTGCCAGATTGGTCCCTTGGGGCTCCTCTCAAGTCAAGGTGTTGCACATTGGGTCTTTACTATAGATGCGATGTCACAAATCAGGGCTCCAGTCCCAGAAATCATTTCATATCATAAACTGCCAAATTGATATATATATATATTATATATATATAATATATATATATAAAGAAAAGAACAGAACTCAAACATGAGCTTTTATAAATTGACATTTCTACATCACATTAAGCTACATTATAAAATTTCATGTGAACAATTTTTCTGCATGAACTGAGCAGGCTGATGCTTAAAATATTTGTCCAAGATCTTCCAACCGAAAATACCTTTGTCTTTTCCTGGCAGTGCTGTGAGGGAACTGCAGGAGTTCATCATTCCACGGATGGTCAGCCCGCATTAAACATTAGAATCACCCTAGGGCTGACACTCAGGGGGCAGACAGGGGCAGCCGCCTCACTAAATGTTAACAACTTTGCCCCAGCTGGTTCAGCCACACCCTCCTGATCATTAGATATCGTGACTATTATTCCGGGATCCATTTCCCAAATGGTCATTGCCATCAAATCCTTCATGCCCGCCAAAGAGTCACGCATGGCACTACGAGTCTTTGAATCCTGCCATAAGGCAAGGAACAGTTTCCATGTTGGAAACTGCACATGTTTCCATGGAAATGTACAAGTTCATCAATGCTGGTTTGGGTCGTTCTTAGGAGAGTCTTAGAGTCTTTACAAACTATAAAGGCAAGAAACAAATATTGAATCGCTTCAGATTTGGGGCTGCCTCTTTTATTCAAGGAAACTGTTTTCGAGCTTTGCCATTAGTCAGTCATTCGAGACAATATAGGAGCTGAAGAAATGCAGCCCGGCTGTAATCAAGCCTCTAGATCTACCGACGGATGAGAAACACAGGGAAGAGAGAAACAGGTACAACATAATACAGACGCATTCAGCAAAATCCAAACAGGACAAATGGCCCAATTTCTCAACAACGTGCAAGGAGAAAACAAAAAAGGGATATTAACCAATTGCACTGTGTAGACCTTATTTGAAACCTGTTTCAGACAAACACTCTGGGAAGGAAAGTTCGAAATCATCAGAGAAATGTGAACAAGGATCAGATACTTGGTGATGTTAAGGAATTACTCTTAATTTTTTAAGGTGTGTTAACGGTATTGAGGTTTTTTTTTTAAGGGTTCTTATCTTTTAGAGATACATCCTGAAATATTTTGAATGGAATGATATGATGTCTGGGGTTTGCTTCAAAATGATCCCAAGAAGGTGTGGGTAATAGTAGAGATGCAAGAAAGTAAGCCAATTGTCTACAGCTATTGGAGGGACAGTAAGTGCTCAGAGAGTTCATTATAGTTTCTGTCTACTTTAGTATATGTTTGAAATTTCCCCTAGTAAAAAGTTTAATTTTTATTATGTTTAGTTTTTTGAAAGCTTATCTAAAAAAAAAAAGGCAGGAGCTGAAGTAAAGAGACTCTCCAGTCCCATCCCACCCCCCCCCCCCAGCCCACGTCCCCTTTTCCAGAAGGTTGGGCAGAATCATCCGCCCTCACCGCTGGTCACGGTGGCCTGGGGGGCATTCACTGAAGAGTCCTTGCAGGCAGGAAAATGCCAAGTTTTGTTCCCTCCTGAGCACCTGGCCCACATCTGACAGACCAGAAGCTCTCAATATTCGCAAATGGCTGATGAAGATTGATGAATGAAAGAATGAATAAATGAACGCAGTTTCCCTGGGCAGAGGTTTGTACCCGGGAACTTGGAGACACGCCTGTGCAGACTGGTCCACCAGTGGCCCAAAATGTGCAGATTAAGGTTTCGCAAAGCCAAGTTACAATGTCACCAGGATGGGTGCGTCTGGGTGGCTCAGTCAGTTAACTGTCTGACTTTGGCTCAGGTCATAATCTCCCCGTTTGTGAGTTTGTGCTCTGCGTCTGGCTCTCTACTGACAGCACAGAGGCTGCTTTGGATCCTCTGCCCACCTTTCTCTCTGCCCCTCTCTCGCTGGTTCTCTCTCTCTCTCTCTCTCAAAACAAATAAACTTAAAACAAACAAACAACAACAACAAAAAACAATGTCACCAGGATGGATAAATACTCTCTGCAACTTTGGCAAGAATGCACATCTCTAACGCGGAGGGGTTTGCCTGCCCAGCTGCCTTTTGGAAATAACGCACTTTCCCACCTCCCCCAGAAAAAGAGGAGGCCCAGCGCCCTCAGCACTAAAAATGCAAATAGGGCTTCATAATTATTTTCCTCTCTGGCTTCCCCCAACCTGGGCACTGGCTGAGGCCCTGGGATCGCCCACCCGGTCAGTCTGTGGGCCACAAACCAAGGACAGAAAAGCATTCAAAGGCTCTCAGGCCACTTGGACATGGCGACTGAAGGGGTTTGAATTTTCTATCTCTGAAATTGTTTCTATTTTTACGGTCTCAGAACAAATACAACTGTGACTTATGTTTCACAGTTTATGCAGCTAATTTCATATACTTCTGACAGCTATATCTTATTTTCAGCCGTTCTAAACTTTTTCCCCATTGGGAAGTTGAAGTTGGTATTCCCCACCTCCCCACAAGGCCTCCTTGACGTGGGCTGGGGGGCAAGTGGCCCTGGGGGCCGCAGCCTCGGTCCTCCCCCTCCCACCCCACCGAGGTGACGGACAGGCTCAGGAACCAACAGGCAGCTCAGATCTTAAGGTGTCACGTGGACAGTCTCTTGGACTTGGCTGACTCCCTTAACTTTTCAAATAACAGTAATAATGGCCCTTTAGGCTCGGCTTGCAGCATGGATTTTACCCACTCATAATTACATATTCGGTGTTTTAAACGGCTGACACCTTCCCACTTGCTAAATGGTCCACGTGGATTAATTCTGCCTTATTTCGGCGGTTCTGGTTTATCTTAGTTGTCATTCTTTTCATTTTTAACTTCCTTACTTTGACCTTTTATCTTCCTTCTAATTTTCCCTCTAGTTTAATCACCTTTTAAATGTTTTCCTTTAGTGTTTTACTTTTATAATTATTCCCACTATTAAAATTCAAGGCTTCTGGATTTGCTTTAATGTCAAATCCCTTTTTTTCCCTTTTATTTTCGTTTTATCTTGCTATTTACATCCCTAAGCTTCTGGGGGTTTGTTGGCTTTAACATATTGTTTTATTTCCGATTTCTTTTTAACTATAATCCTTCATATGCCCTTTTATTTTGTTTGCTTGACTATTTATAATCTTAACTTTTCAGCAACCTAATTTTGGTTCTTAAATTATTTTATTGGTTCTATCTATCCCTCATGCATAATGTTAATTATTCATTTTTTTTATTATTAGTCATGGTCTTGTATCCTGTCGGTTGTGTTTTTTTCCAAATTCTTTTGAATTCTTAATCTGAAAACGTTTATACCTTATGGGCTCGCTCTGGGGAAGATGTAGAAGCCTGGGTAGGGGACCAAGGAAACCTGTCTCCCTAGGCTTCAAGACCTGACCTCTCTGACCTTCGGAGGCCCAGGAGGGTCCCCATGAGAGATCAGAGAAGCTCAGAGCAGAATTCGAGTCCTGGGTCACCCTCATACGAACATGTGGCTTTGGGTAAATAAATCCTTCCTCTCCCCACACCACAGTCACCTCCTATTATAAAGGAAAAGAGCTGAGCATGAACGCAGAAATACACAGACAGGACAGGCCAAGCCCGTGACAAACTGCCTCTGTACCTGGGACGGATCATAGCAGAATACATACAGTGTGGTTTCATGTTTGTAAAATTCAAAGCCCTGCCGAACTGAACAAGGTAGTCTGCCCAAAATGCAAAACCTGAATCTAACCATAGAAAACATCAGGAAAATCCAAATCAAGAGAAATTCTGCAAAATAATTGGCCTGAAATCTTTGTAAATGTCAAGGTGAAACAAATTGAACAAAGACTTCCAGATGGAAGAAACCCAAAGAGGCCAGCACCTGAACGCAAGGAATAACCCTGGATTGGGTCTTTGTGCTATAAAGGACATTATTGGGACAATAGGCAAAATGTGAATGGAGTCTGAGCATTAGTTGGCCATAATGTATCAAAGTTGACTTCCTGATTTTGGTGTTTGTATTTTGGTTACATAGGAGCAAGTCTTTGGTTGTGGAAAACACACACTAAAAAGTGACGACAATGGCACATTAGGTCAACAACTGACTCCCCGTCGGTTCAGGAAAAGTACAAAAAAAGAAAAGTTCTTTGTATTATACAGCTGGCCCTTGAAAGACCTGGAGAGGGGTTAGGGGCGCTGACCTCTACGCAGTCAAAAATTTGCATCTAACTTTTGACTCCCCCCAAATTAACTACTAATAGCCTCCTATTGGTCTGAATCCTTAGAGATAACACAAATAGTTGATTAACACGTATTTTGTATGTGTACTACATCCTGTATTCTTACAATAAAGTGGACTAGAGAAAAGAAAATGTTATTAAGAAAATCATAAAGAAGAGAAAATACATTTACATTATTATATCGTATAAAAAAATCCACATAGAAGTGGACCTACGCGGTTCAAACCTGTGTTGTTCAAGGATCAGCTGTACTTAAAACTTTTGAGATTTTTTCAAAAATATAAAAAAGATAATCGTTTAAATGTCTTGAGGGAAAATAAAGACCACAGGGCTCTACATCTAGACTCCCAAGCTTAACTCTTGCTCCATCATTAACAAGGCAAGTTACTTAATCGTTCTTTCCCTCGGTTTACTCATCTTTAAATTGGATATAATAACAATGTTTAACTCATTATAAGTATTATGAAGAAAACAATAGGTTAATATCTACAAAGCGCCAAGAACAATGATTGTTACCCAACACAGGTGTTACCTTGCAATTCATCTCACTCATTTGTATGTGCTGCACTCTACCCCTCCCCCAGCCTCGCCACGTTGCCTGGAGAATTCTGTTCCTATTTTCCTCTTCCAGAAAGCCTCCCCTGACCCAGCATCCCTCCCTCGAGCTCCCTGCTTGAGACGGCATTAGAAACTCCTCTCCTGAGCTCTCAGAGCACCATGTAATACCCCCACCATATATCCTAATTTATAACGTCCCCACAAGTTGTCTATTAGATTAGATGATAACCAGTTCAAGGGCTGGGCTGGTATCTTTATTCACTGTTATATCCCCAGGCTTAAGACCGCTGAATAAATAAATGAATGACCTAGAGTCAGGCCTCCCCTGTCAGAGAGTACAGAATGAAACACCCACTTTTAAATCGTGGATGTTATTCCAGGGAGGACCCAATTCTAGAGAGCACCATTCACATTTGCATCTATGTAAAAGGTGGCCTGGAAGTGAGCAGTGAGTGCACAGCCTGAGCTACTGTACACCACAGCCCTGACCACAAATGAACAGCTGCCTTCATAGAGGATCTGTTCTGTGATCCATATGTCAATAGGGAGAATGAATTGTTTTTGTGGTTAGCTGCTCTCGAACAAAAATCATTCATTTTGGTAGATGTTTCATCCATGCAGACTGTAGGGATCCATTCATTTATATGTTCATTTAATGAATATTTATTGAGCACCTTCACTGTTCTGAGGGCTTATTTCTATCAGAAAACTCCTTATTTGGTGACTCAGGGGGAGGCTTAGCAACCACTTCCCCCGGAAGCTTCCTGGAAAACTCCAATGTCCTAAAACTCATGGTCCAGGAGCCCACTGTTGGGCCTTAGTTGTGTAGCTCTGATGCATTCTTGCTTGGAAAGGCTTCCAAGCCCCAATTCCCAGAGCCATGCTCCATGGAGGAAACTGTGGCCTTGACTGCGTATGTCCTGGGGCAAACCCGGAGCTGCCCTTCTAGGGAAGATGATGGCTCTCGGCAGATCAACCCCAGCGGGGGGACAGGGATACTGAGGATTTTTGTCCCACTTCCTAATTTTCATGAAAAGATATGTGTCAGCCATCCTCTGGATTCATTCATTCATTCACTCATTTCAAGCACATTGTTCGTGTAGGGGTAGCTGTCTCAAACTTAAATTATCAATATCTGGGGGCGCCTGGGTGACTCAGTCGGTTAAGCGTCCGACTTCGGCTCAGGTCACCATCTCATGGCTCACGAGTTCGAGCCCCGCATCAGGCTCTGTGCTGACAGTTTAGAGCCTGGAGGCTGCTTCAGATTCTGTCTCCCTCTCTTTCTGCCCCTCCCCCTCTCATTCTCTCTCTCTCTCTCTCTCTCTCTCTCAAATAAAACATTGAAAAAATTAAAAACAAATAAATAAATTTTCATTTACCAGAGGCAGATACCAACCCCTTCACAAAGATAGGTTGATCTAAGCAATTAATTGTGTTTCTAAGACTTTCTAGCAAAAAGATGACAAAGTAAGAAAACACAAACTCCCAAAATGTTAGTTGGCAAATAAGACTATTTCTTATAATCTATAATTAGAAAAACATAGTAATCACTGTGAGAGTAACCAGTATGTCCATTAAAAGGGCTCTAGATGCTCTGATAGATCATCTTCCAAAAGCCCTAGAACTCCTCTGCTGATGGAGAAAGGTGTTCACGACGACACAGTGTGAATGCCATTGACCAAAACCATGTTCCGACATTTAGAAGAGTTACCCTATCCTCAGCATTGTGAGAAATACAGGGGGGGAAATGCATGCAAAACACTTAAAACAGCGCTTGCCACACAGTAGGTGTTCGGTAAATAAATGTCTGTCGGGGTGTGAAGAGCTTGGGTTTCCTCTGCAATTCTTACAATAGCCCAGTTCCTAGGTATTGTCCTTGGACTTCCCATTCACGTTTCCGGTTTTCGGTAGCTTTACTCAGCTTTATTTCTCAAGATCTGCCTTAATCACCGCACAGAACATGCACATCCCACGCCCTCATCTGAGGCTTGAGCCCCGTCCTCGCTCCAACGGGGCCTGTCTAGGGTGCGGGGAGGGCCTTATTCAGGATGAGGGCACACCTGTCGTTTTGGGAATCCGGGTGTGGCCCCCGGGCTGCACCAGGCCCTCACCCACAGGGATCGGCGCTTGGACTTGATTTTGTGCTCTGGCAGCGAAACCTCCACGGATACTTTTTTCAATATCGTGCCTCTGGCGTACTTTAAGCGATGCTATAAAAAAAACCGCTGCTCAAAATTTCCTGTTACACTGACTTTAGCAACAGCATCGAGCGCGCCAGCCTTCAGACAGCACGGGAACCCATGGCCGCACCGATTTGCTCTGCCCAGAAACGACACACTGGGATTTCCTCCGCACTTAGGGAAGGGGAAGCAGTGGGGTGCAGGCTACAGAGAGAGAAAAGAGCAAGGCACCCTGTTGGTATGCCCGCCCTGAGAGGGAGTGCTAGATCTCCCCCTTTCCTTTCTTCTGACGAGGGTAATTGGCGCTGTCGGCCTCTTAAATCCTGACACCGCCAGTCACGCAACTGTAAAACCTCCAAATTAAGATCTCGACTCTGTGCAGTAAGAATAATAATAGCAAGCGCCGCTTTGGCCGAGTTTAATTATTATGCCAGGAGTCAGATCTTCCCAGGTTGCAAAGTCACGTGTCTGCCAGGAGAGGCTA
>CM053578.1:100262187-100299877 GCA_028646485.1 Cryptoprocta ferox | reverse complement strand
GAGACCTGAGAACCTGTGTGTGAGGCTGTCACCCTGGGTGGGGAGACAGCTGAGAACCTGTGTGTGAGGCTGTCACCCTGGGGGGGGGGGAGAGCTGAGAACCTGTGTGTGAGGCTGTCACCCTGGGGGGGAGACCTGAGAACCTGTGTGTGAGGCTGTCACCCTGGGTGGGGAGACAGCTGAGAACCTGTGTGTGAGGCTGTCACCCTGGGGGGGGAGAGCTGAGAACCTGTGTGTGAGGCTGTCACCCCGGGCGGGGAGAGAGCTGAGAACCTGTGTGTGAGCAAAAGAAATGAGCTGGCTGGACCGAGGGTCAAGGTCGAAGAGCAAATTGCAAGTGGCTCATTTTATACAAAGCATCTGCTCCACCTACAGGGCCACAGGAGGTGGCGGGGATGATGACACATGTATGGAAAACCCAGCACCGCCGGCCCGCCAGACGGGCGGAAAGGACCCCACATCTCTGTCCACTCTGGACTTTCTGCTTTGGCGAGTGTCAAACTCACAAAACGGGGCAGCGACACTAGTTGTCCAAGAACTTTTCTGGCCAAAAGCTGAAGGAGAGTGTGGGAACCCACCTCTAGGATGGTCCCAGAGGACCCCAGCACCCAGTATTCACACCCTCCCTCTGAGTGTGCTCTGGGCTTCGTGACCATTCCTACTGACAGGTGGACATAATGGTTGTGAGCTGAAGTCAATGTCACCAAGGGCAGTGGGCATTGGTCGCTCCCTCCCGGGGATCACTCACTCTGAGGAGGCTAGCTTCCGAGTCGTGAGGACACGCAGCAGGAAAAGCCCACTCGGCGAGAACCGGAGGCTTCCTGCCAACAGCACATGCATGAGCTTGGAAGGGGAGCCCCCGGGCCTGGCCAGCGGCTGGACTGCAGCCTCGTGAGAGACCCTGAGCCAGAGCCACAGGCTTCCGGACTCTCAGAAGCTACGTGAGACAATAAACGTTGCCGGGAGCTGCAAAGTCCCGGGGCTGTTTGTTACACAGCAGTAGATAACCGCTTCACCGGAACCATTCAAAAACCTGAGATAGGAGATGAATTCAATGGAAACACATCAGATGCGATGCTGGGCAACATGCTTGGCAGCAAGCCCTTCTCAGCCCACCTGACTCTCTCCTGTTCCCCATGCCTGAGGGCTCACCTGTCCTCCAACACACACACATGCCATACAGCCCTTAGCAATGACCGTTGCCAAAGTATAAAACTCCAGTGGGGACAAGCCCCAGGGGGCAGGTCATGCTCCGGACCCCCTGTCAGGCAGCTGGGACCAGGGCTCTGCCTGGCACCCTCCTCTCCCTGCTTTGCTCCCCCTCTCCCCCGCCCTTCCCCCCGGAGCTCTTCCTTAATGAACCATCTGCACCAGTCTTTGCCTCCAGAGCACCTGACCTAAGACACCCCATGTGAAAACCCAGCCTCTTTGAAAAAAGAGCATTAAATACATCACATCTTATTGGGGCGCCCGGGTGGCTCAGTCAGTTAAACGTCTGACTCTTGATTTCGGCTCAGGTCATGATCTCAGAGTCCTGATATTGAGCCTTGAGTTGGGCTCGACACTAAGTAGAGAGCCTGCTTAAGATTCTCTTTTTCTTCTCTCTGCCCCTCCCCCACTCACTCTTGCTCTAAAATATAAATATAATTAATTTTTTAAAATCACATCTGACTGAAATTTCCCCTTAAGGTTAGCAGATCCTTAAAGACATTCTTCCATGCCCATCGTTCATTAAGATAACTTGTAAGTGAAGAAACTCTAAGTTCACAGCTTTAAATACAGTAAAAACTTGGATTGTGAGTAACTTGTTCTGCTAGTGTCCCACAGGACAAGCAAACATCTCTAATACATTTTAACCTGACAAATGAGCGACGTCTTGCAATACAAGTTGTATGTGATGCTGAACATCACATGATCACAACTGAGCCAACGGTTCTTGAAATTCGCTTTGATATACGAGTGCTTCGGATTGCAAGCATGTTTCCGAACGAATTATGCTCACAAACCAAGGTTTTACTTGGATGTAATTTACCCAGAAATTTTTCAAAAATTATTTACCAGGCCTTTATTATGTGAAAGACAATTAAATAAATCCTTCCGGGACCAGAGAGATGAAATAATGTGTCCTCAAAGAGTATTCTTTTCAGAAAGTGTCAGTGCAACGTTATCGGCATTTTCTTGCGTGAAAGAAACCCCCCCTTACGTGGGGTTCCCATGTAAGGGTCTTAGAGTCAGCCACAGCCAGCCACACACGTGTTGGGTGCCGAGGCCCGACTGTCTGCAAGGGCTTTCTGGATAGTAGATCCTCAAGAGTCACTTGTGGAATAAATACATTACTAAACAGTTGGCAGTTGACACAAATTTGTCAGCTGTTCCGCCTTGCATTTTTTTCTAAAGCATGTGGTGAAATCGATCATATGTTAGTGAGAAAAAGACTGACCTGGCGGACAAGGCAAGTCTGGTTTTGATGGTGACAGTTTCAGGTCGGACTGTCTCAGACGGAAGACGGGGGACAGGCAGCGGTCAGAGGATCTCCTGCAAGTGGTCAGGACTGAAGAGCCTCCCCTGAGCCCCGCTTCCTCCCCCACAGTCCTGTATAAAGTTTTTCTATAAAATCATGATACGATTGTCTTGCCTGCCCAAAGGCAGGTGCTGGCGCAAAAGACGCTGTGAGGTTCCTCTCTGCCCTCCAGACCCTCACCTCCAGGCCCAGCACCCCTGCCCACATTTCAGTGGGAAAGCAGAACCAGGACTCTTGGGGGGAGGGCAGGGAGGGTGGCTGCAGGGCTGACCCCACCACCCTCCACTCAACATCTTCTCACTGATTCTTTGGTCTTTCCTATAAAACGGGCCAGGGTTGTTGTTGTTTTTTTTTTTTTAAAGCTCATATAAACAACATGGCACACTGTATTTAAAATCAGTAAGGAAAACACATACATCCTAAATTTAAATCCAGCATTGGGGTGTCCGAGTGGATCAGTTGGTTAAGCGTCAGACTCTTGATTTCAGCCTTAGATCATGATCTCATGGTTCATGAGTTTGAGCCCTGTATCAGGCTCTGTGCTGACAGTGCAGAGCCTGCTTGGGATTCTCTCTCTGTCCCTCTCTCACTCCTCATCATTCTCTCTCTCCCTCCCTCTCAAAATAAATAAATAAACTTAAAAGAAGAAAAACAAGCCAAAGACGTGAAAAGATTACTCACAAAAGAACTAGGCAAAGCAATAAAAAAAAAAAAACCAAACAAAATACAAAAAAAAAATTTCATTAGTAAAGAAAGAAATGTAAAATAGAATATACCATTTTTCATGTATCAAATTGGCAAATTGTTTAAAATTCTAATACTGGGGGCACCTGGTGGCTCGGTCAGTTTGAGCGTCTGACTTTGGCTCAGGTCATAATCTTGCTGCTTGTGAGTTCGAGCCCCGTGTCAGGCTCTGTACTGTCAGCTCAGATTCTGCGTCTCCTTCTCTCTCTGCCCCTCCCCCACACACCCTCTGTCTCCCTCTCTCTCTTTTTCAAAAATGAATAAACATTAAAAACTTTTTTTTAATTTTAATACTGACTACCGGAAAGAATGCAGAAGGAGACATTACTTGGGTATAACAGTAAAACCTTTTGTCATTTCATAATATATGTGAAAAGCATAAAAATGCTCTTAATCTTTGACCACAAGTCTATCCTAAAAAAATCATCAGGCATCAGACAAAGATGTTTATTACTGAGCTATTTACACTTCATTTCATCAGATGGGTGTTTATTGAGCATTTACTATGATCCAGGCTTTGCTCTAGGTACTGGGACTCTAGCACTGAACACAGTGGACCAAAAGCTCTGTCTTCATGGGGCTTATATTCCAGTGGGCCCTGGCACCCCAGGGTTCCCCAGTCCGGCACGGTGACTGGCAAATGCCATTTCATTCCCTTCACCTTTATACCATCCTGAACTCAATATTCTATACCTTACATGTGACTCCATTTAAACTTGATCATGAATACATTTCATTAAACAAAATGTGCTGTTTCTCTTAACACGTTTTCCTTTATCCCAACTTTTTATAAAGAAAAAATTTAAACATACAGAATAAATTAAAGAATAATACAATGAACTCCCATACAGCCTCAACCTAGATTCAAAAAACTAACACCCTGCATATTTGTACTTTCTCCTTTCTCTGTTTCCACTAAACCAGATGAAAGTAAATTGCAGGCATCATAACACTTCACACTTGAATATCCAGAGTACTACTTCTTTTTTTTTAATGTTTATTTATTTTTTAGAGAGAGAAAAGGAGAAGGTGGGGGAGAGAGAGAGAGAGAGAGAGACGCATAAGCAGGGGAGGGGCAGACAGAGAGAAAGGCAAAGGATCCCAAGCGGGCTCTGTGCTGACAGCAGAGATCCTGACGTGGGGTTCAAACTCAAGAGCCGTGAAATCATGACCTGAGCTGAGGTCAGATGCTTAACCGACTGAGCCACCCGGGTGCCCCTCCAGGGCACAACGTCTAAGAATAAGGCTGTTCTACAGAATCAGAATGCCACTATGACACATAAGAAAATTCACAATCACTCCGTAATCTATCTAAATCCAATCTATATTCAAATTTCTCCTATTGTCCCCCAAATGCCTTTCAAGCTGGGATTTGAGAATCAAGAATCTCACCAAGTTTTAAGCACCGCAATTGTCGTTTTGCTCTCTCTAGACTCCTGTAATCTAAGACATCTCCCCATTTTGTTTTCCATGACTGACCTTTTGAGAATCTGGGGTTGCTGATGTGGCCCCCACTGTGGATTTGTCTGACTGCCTCCTTGTGCGGTGTCTTAACTTGTTCCTTTACTGCCCATCTTTTCTTTAAATGGGAAGTTAGGGCTAGGCGCTTAATTAGATTCAGCTTACCCATTTTTAGCAAGAATGCATCCAGGTGATGTTACTTCAGATTGCCTCCTACCAGAAGGCATTAAAGTCAGCTGGCCTGCTATTCCTGATGCCGAGTTTGATCATTTAGTTAATTAGAAGCTGCCAGATTGTTCCGAAGTAAAGGTACAATTTTTTCCTTCCGTGACTACTAAGTTATCTGCAGAGATAGTTTGAAACCACGTAAATACCCTCTTTCCTATTAACCTTTAACTCAGTGGCTTTTAATGTCCATTAACAATCCTTCCTGAATCAACCATCACAGTGGGAATTGCAAAATGGGAATGTTCCAGTGTTCCTTCTATTTATATTCATTGATATTCTTCTGTCAAGAAGACACCTCCTTTGTTTTTTGATTTTTTTCTTTTCTTTTCTTTTTTTTTTTTTTTGAGTATCAGTATGGATTCACAGTGGGTTTGTTTTCAGTCTTTTTTTTAGTTCAGTATTTTTTTTTAAGTTTTTACAAGTTTTTATTTATTTACTTCAGAGGGAGAGAGAGAGAACGAGCAGGGGAGGGACAGACAGAGGGGGACAGAGGATCCGAAGCAGACTCCGTGCTGTCAGCACAGAGCCCGACAGGGGGCTCGAACCCACAAACCATGGGACCACGACCTGACCCGAGATCAAGAGTCAGACGCTTAACCAACCGAGCCACCCAGGTGCCCCACTTTCTTATACTTTCTATGTTCTAGACCTGCAGTCAGCCACTTCTCCAGAGTCCTAGCTCCTGTTAGTGCAGAGTAGTATTTAGAAACCAACATCTGGGGGCTGTCTGTGCTCAGTACTACCGGCAGGTCAGCGCTCTAGGACTGCTCGGTGCACACGGCTAGGAGAGGTGTGTGTGCACGTGCACGCTCATATGGGTGCCTTCAGTTCCCGTCAAACACAGAGCACCCCTCCTTACCCTCGATTCATGTTTGCATCTCCCTTTTCTAGAAGTCAGGGCACTGGTTCTCAACATCCGCATATTGTAGGATATTTCTTTATTCTACAATTACAGAATTTCACAATTACTCTGTGCCATCACCTACAACAAATCCACCATGTTCGTTTCCTAGGGCTGCGGTAAGAAAGTGCCACAGACGGAGTGGCTTAAAAACAATAGAAATTTGTTCTCTCTCAGTTCTGGAGGCCAGAAGTGCAAAAGTCAAAGCATTGGCAGGGCCATGCTCCCTTGGAGGGCCATAGAAGAGAGTTGGTAAGTCTCTTTCCTAGTGTCTGTGGGTTGCAAGCAACCTTTGACGTAGCTTAGTTTAATAGATGCAGCGTTCTTGGGTGGCTCAGTCGGTTAAGCGTCTCACTTTGGCTCAGGTCATGATCTCGTGGCTCCATGAGTTCAAGCCCCGCATCGGGCTCTGTGCTGACAGCTCAGAGCCTGGAGCTGCTTCAGAGTCTGTGTCTCCCTCTCTCTCTGCCCCTCCCCTGCTCACACTCTGTCTTTCTCTCTCTCAAAAATAAATAAACATTTTAAAAAATAATAAAAATTTAATTTAATTTTAAAAAAGTGCATGTGTACCTGGGTAACTTTCCCCTTTCTTTGGTTCACACACTACATATGCTTTTTCACACCTTGCTTCTTTTACACAATCCTGGAAATCACCCAGACCCATTCAGAAATGCCTTGCTGGGCTAATTTCTACTGCTGCATAGTACTCCATTGTGTGACTATCTCATAATGTATTCACCCAGGTTCCTGGATACCTAGGTTGTTTCCAATATTTTGCTGTCAAAAATAATGCCACGGTGAATGGCTTTGCGCATATCTTGTTCCGTATCTCAGGGTAAATTCTTAGAAATGCAGTTGCTGGGGCACAGGGCAAAGGCACATTGTCTCCGTATAGCCTGGGCTGCTGTAACTGAATACCATTACATAGAACATTTCATTTCACAGTTCTGGAAGCTGGGAAACTCAAAACCAAGGCTAGGGAGCTCTCTGTGGTCTCTTTGCTAAAGATACCAATCTCATTCACGAGGACTCCATCCTCACGACCCAATCACCTCCCAAAGGCCCCACCTCCAAATGCCAACACCTTAGGGTTAGGATTTCAGCATATGAACTGGGGGGAGACGAACATTCAGTCCGCTGCACATATGTGCTTCTGTCAGTTACAAGCAAACTCCCTTCCATGTGAGGTCGGACAATTTTGCTTTCCCATCAGCAACATATATGAGTGCGTGTTTCCCCTGAAGATTTTCAGTTTGATAGTAAAGTGGATTTCAATCCGGAAAGCTTAGAGTCCTTCACCTTTAAGACAGGTGCATAATCGATGGAGATTCACAGCAGGTGACGTGCTGAAAACGAGGGCCTTGGGCTGAGGAAGGGACATTGTGTATTCTAAGGTGTTCTCAAGGGGAAGGAATTTTTCCATTCTGTTCTGTCATTTCTCTGACTCACTGTGTCGAGGAGGCTCTCCTCTCTCCTGGTAAGAATCCATCACTTCTAAGTGAAAACACTCCACGGATGACAGGTTAGAGTCTCTTTTTTAAGAACAAATGCTAATTTCAAATGGAAGAATGTATTTCTGGGGAGCTTAAGACCTTCCTCTGAGACCCCTACAAAAGATCCTCATGGTTAAGAAAAAAAGAGAGACCCGTTAAGGACTGTCTTTTTATCTGAAGCCTAACAGAGCAACAGGCCGAGAGATCCCGCTGACTCTGACAAATAAAAGCTACTCCAAGAGCTGAACAATATTTTAGAAATAACAATAATTTAGCATGCAATCTTCACTGCATGGAAAAAATGAGACATGGGTTTAAAATTAGGAAAAGAAGCATCAACTGGTCTGCTCGGCAGAGGGGTAAACAATAAACAGGTAACGATACAAATGTGAAATTTCACTTCTTTGCTGGTAAACTGATCCCCCCCCCCCCACACACACACACACCCGCCCCAGGTAACAATGGTCCTCCAGCTAAAGGTGCACTGAACTTTCTAGGGAGCAGCAAGGAAAGGTTTGTATTTAGTGGGTAAAGGACAAGGGTCCATGAGATGTTTCTAAGACTGTAACGTACCCATCATGCACTGGGATGATACCAATAGCCTGTTTGTGTGCTTTCCACCCTCCCCCAACTCTGGCCCCACTCAACAAATACGTCCCGAGCCTCCAGCGTGTACAAGGTCTCTGCCCACACAGTAAGGGAGGCGACATCAATCAGGCTGAGTCCTGTCTCCTTGCACCATCCCATAGGACAGAGAATTAATTCTCCAAGAAAGTAATCAAGCTTTAAGAGAAGCCCTAGTGAAGTGCTACAGGAGATCTTGAGAGTGAGTGAAAACAGCCAGCCATGGGATGGGATGGGGCGTGGGCTTCCTGGAGGAGGCGGCATCAGAAGCAGCACAGGTGGGACGAAGCCACGCAGCCAGGCAAAGGAAATAACACTATGACCTGCCTCTGACAGGAGGCAGTAATTTCTTGGTGACTCCTTTATGACATCGTAACTTCAATTAAAAAGGCAGAAAAGCATTCCAGCTAGAAGTCATACATGTGGAATTACAGACAGAAAAGGGGAATTTCTGGAAAAGGGACTATTTTTATAACCAGACAGACTAGACTATCAGGTAAGGGCTTTAGTTTTAGAGATGCCAGGAAGTCATCTACTGTAAAATCCGAACTCACGATTCCTTGGAAACTGAAGAGCCTTTTATAAGATTTACGTAATGAATTGAGGTGTTTCCCCCCCCCCCCAAGTAAATCTGGAGAATGCCAAACAGCTCAGCCCCCTTTTTCAAGTTCATCAGGATTCCCTCTGGTTATGCGAACGCTTTAAACTCATGCTCTAAATTTATGCACATTAAGGGATTGATGTTGTTTTTGAAAGTAACTTTTTCCCCCCTTGTTACATAAGTGACACATTTATTGCAGAAAAAAATTTTAAGCACACGAATAAAGAGGAAAATTCCCTCAGAATCCAACCAACTACAAGTACTGTGAAATGTTTTCGTTGATCATTCTTCCAGCCCTCTTTCAAATATATATGTATGCCTAAAGTTTCCTGTAGAGAAATCTATTTATAAACAAATAAGATCATACTACCATCCGGAACCTGCTTTTCCATTCAATAGATTATGGACATCTTTCCAGATTATGAACTATTTTCTAAATCATTTTTAATGATATTGCACTTTAGAGCTGTGTCATAATTTAAATAGCCAATCTCCTATTATTGGACATTTAGGTTGCTCCAAATAGTCCACTATTAAAAATAACACCATGATAAACATTCTTATAGCCATTTTTTCACACAGATTCTTACAGTTTATTAGGATGTATTCCTAGAAATAGAATCTCTCTGCCAAAGAGTATGAACATCTGCAGGTTTATGACAGGGGTTCCCGGTCGCCCTCTAGAAAGGCTATATTCACACTCTCACCCCCCAGAAGCAAATAACAGTTTCCAAGCCTTCGCTAACAGTGGCTGTTCATTTCTAAAACCCTTTCATTGCTGCGTATCTAATGTGTTTTTGAAAGATCGTGCTTTCCCTTTATGATAGCATCCACTCGTTTGGTGCTAATGTGTACGCCGTGGTCGCCAGTTCCCTTATTAGAGTCCTCAAAATAGAAATATCGAAAGTAGTAAAACCTTTGAATTTCTGGGGGGAATGGCATTTCTGTCAACATGATGGTCTTCTGTCAAAGACCTAGAACGGGGCACTTTGTCTGACAACACATCTTGTTCTTGTCTCTAACACCTTTCGTAAAGTGATCGGTCTCCACCAAACACATACTGGCCTTTTTATGAAATTCTAAATCTTTTGCTTACTCCTGGTGACTCGACAAAAAACATTCTTTCTCCTGGATGTTAAGGGTGAGGTGGATTTGTTTCAGTAGAAAAACGGAAAGTGACCATGCCACATACTTCTTGTTATGGAAAATACTTCTTTAAAATCCAGTTATTTGCAATTTTCAAGGAACACTGTGTGAACAATTGCTAGTTATTAATTTTGTTAACTATACCCATTCTTCAAGTCAGCTTGGCTTATGAACGGACATCTTTTCCTTTCTTGTTTCACACCTATGCAATTTTGCTACATTTGGTTAATGGTTAAGGCAACAAATTTTCTAATAGTGAATGTATTTTAGTGCTAAATGTTGGCTTCCTAAGTACTAGTAATAGTAGTAGTGGCAATAATAATAATAATAATAATAATTTCTATTTGTAAAGTACATATAGGACTCACCATATGTAGGACTAAATTAGATCTAACTATATAGTGTATAGGGTAATTTAAAATGAATAAACTTAAGTGAAAGGAAGTGGGATATTAATTCCTTTACAGTTTGAGTTTCAGCCAAGAGTGTAGAAACCACCATGGCCACAACCTAAAATGTCAGTTATGTGTACTGAGGCAATTCCTTATTTACTCTAAATTTCATCCTCAAAATAGCTTGCAAATAACAGTATTTTTCCTTAGATCCCCCTTATTTCAGGATGCTCCTCTTGGTCAAAAGTCCATGACATCACCCACAGCGAAAATTCTTGGCCCCTATGGGACCCAGGCTCCTTGGTTGGGAATATTCCAAAGAAATCCATAGCCCAGGCCTTCTCTCATTTTCCACAGTTTCTGATAAACACACAAGCATTACACCTTCTTATCTGTGAGTTATTTGCGGGAGCCAGTTTTGAGAAAGACATTTCTATCAAAGTCATACAATTGTCTGCACCTCATAATTGAAGACGAGGCCACCATGTTCCCATAAAGATCCACAAATCTTCAAAATGCTTTGGAAATTACAACATTTCACTAGCCAATCACCCTCATCCAGGCTGCCGCTCACATGTGGAAGTAGAGCAAAGCTTGGCCACATATTTTTGATTCTGAAAATGTAATTCAGCAGTGCAATATCAATCTTCAGCAAGTGAGCCCAACAACCTCAATGCCTGCTTCCCATGATCACTGAAACCTATCCAATGCTGGCAAATTTCTTTAAACCAGAGATTCCTATGTATCTCTTTGTCCCTCTGAGATTTTCCCTAGTTAACCAAAACTATAACAACTGGCCACCATAGCCACCATATCAAAAAAGAAGATGAACAAACACAAAATATTCCTCACTTTACCAAAACAGTGAATCCGGTTTAAAGTGAGGTGTTTTCTTTTTGACTCCCCAAAACAGGTCACAGCTACCTCCCCCAAACTTGAGGCAGCTACCTGAGAAGCCTGCTAGTTCCAAAACTGATCAGTTAAAGAAATATCTTCATTGACCAAAGAAGGGCAAGATGTACCACCAAGGGAATGCCAGTGTGACATTCAGTAACTGTAGGAGAAAGACCGAAAAGAACACATCAATGTAACACCTACCGACCTCCCCCAGATTAACCTATTCACTAACTATTTCCTGATGCCTGTTGGTTGTGCTGGATGCTGGGGATGCAAAGATAAATGACACCTTCATAGCTTTCCCCCCAAATCTCAGATTCAATGGGAAGAAAAACCACACAAGTGGGTAATAACAGAGCAGGACTAACAGAGCAAAAGGCAGACCAAGGTTTCATCTGGGCAGCCCCAGCCTGGACTGTACATTAACTCCATTGGCCATGAATGACCAGTAAGCTTCTGGGGGGTCACTGAAGGTAACATATGTGTGGGATCAGATATGTCTGGGGAAAACTACCCCAGCCACAGTGCTCAGCGCACACTGAGGGAGAGAACAAGACATCATGGAGAGGAAGTCTGTGAAGGGAACAGGGCCACCGTACTCTAAATCAAGTCAGAGGCTTGTGATGTTCGGGGACAACTTACAAGTCCGTTCTCACTTCTGACACCAACTGCAGAAAGTTAGAGGGTCCCCAAGACCCACCCTCAGGTTCAAAAATTCAGTAGAAAGACTCAGAACTCGCTGAGAGCTATTATATTCACAGTTATGGCTTCTCCGGTGCAAGGCTACAGATTTGAATCAGCCAAGGGCAGAGATGCATGGACAGGGTCCAGGAAAGTTCTGCTTGGAATCCCTAGTGTCTATGGAGCTATGGACGGTGCTCCCTGGCAGCAATTTGGGACAATCGGCAAAGCTTACCTGAGCCTTAGTGTCCAGAGTTTTTAATGGGGCTCCATCACCTAGACCTGGATGGCCACCCAGTCTTCAGCTCCTCTGGAGACTGAACTCTTATCACCCAGCCCAAGGCCCCCACCTTATCTGCTCCCAGGTCTCCAGGTAAGCAAAGACACTCCTATCAGACCTCACATTCTGGTGGCTTAGAGATCACCTGCCAGGAGCCCAAGGCAAAGGCGAAACCTCTCTTTGTGTAAGATTAATTGTTTACAGAGTGCTGCACTGCGGCCAGACAGGTACATCTTGTCCTCTTCCTAATTTTCTCCCTGAACTTTGGGGGGCCGTTTAACCTCGAGGCAGTAGCCCCTTGTGGAATGACCGTGGGGGCTGCCTAGGTGGCTTCAATGTGTTGATTTCCAAAGCAGCTAAACAGCCCTCTGAGAGTGACATAAATAAACTACTGTGTTTATTCATTGCTTTAGAAGATACAGGTAATTAAACGCTATCAAGCACTTGTTTCTAGATGTTTCCAATGTATATGTAAGGATTACCCTCTTACTACAAAAAAAAAAAAATACAAGTCATTTTCCTACTAGATTTAAAAATACAAATGTGTCTTAACATTTGATAGCCTGGTGACATGTCACGTGACCCAAAAAACCACTTAACATAAGTGAACAGAAATTTATAGTGTCTTTGTCCCACACAGCATAGCATACTTACTAGCATATACTTCAAAAATCTGCCATTAGCCAGCTGCGTGATCTTGGGCCTGTCATTTTAACCCCCTGGTTCAGCTTCTTTTTCTGTAAAATAAAAGTATCAGCTCAGATTATTTCTAAATTTCCTCTGGTTCTCCCTCAGAATAAAGTAACCTTTCGTAAACATAAATGAGGACCCTTCAAGCCTGAGCTTGCTACATAAATAAGAATCCACTTTGTTTCCAATATTTAACTTTGATAACCCAAAGGAAGACACACACAACCTTTAGGTTAAATATATAAAATAAGTGAATATTTTTCAAAACATACCATTCGTTCCTTATGGAGCACCTACCACGTACTAATCAGGTATAAATATTTGAAATATTTATCCGTGTTTCGTGAACAGTCCTGAACAGATGTTGGTTAAATGGAGATTTTAGTAAGAGCCTGTTAAGCACTAAGTATGACAGGAAAGAGAACAGGCAGCTTTCAGCTTAAAGTTAGATGCCTTCAGAACTCGATGACTTTCTAAACCGATTTTATAATTAGGAGGATATTTTTAGCTTCTTTTTCAATTGGAAGGTTTTATTATGCTCATCTTATATGTAATTTCGCTTGAGTATTTTCCGATTTAAAAAAAAAGAATCTTCTCCCCTTGGTGAAGCAAAGTGTGAGGGGAACAGCCTCTGCTTAGTGCTACATTTTTTTTTAATTTAATGTTTATTTATCTTTGCGAGAGAGACAGAGACAGAGTGCGAGTGGGGGAGGGGCAGAGAGGAAGGGAGACACAGAATGTGAAGCAGGCTCCAGGCTCCGCACTGTCAGCACAGAACCTGAGGCACAGAACCTGAGGTGGGGATCAAACTCACGAACCAGATCATGACCTGAGCTGAAGTCGGACGCTAAACCGACTGAAGCACCCAGGGAATCCCAGTGCTACATCTTTAAGGGCTGGTGAAGCCATCTTAATGGCAGGTCCCAGTGATGCCCACACCGTGTTCTTCCTTGGGTCCTGATGGAAGATGAATAAGACACCAGAGTGCTCACCCTTCAGGAACCCATGGCTTAGTGTAAGAAGGGCCTTGTTCACAGAGAATTCCAGTGCCAGGTAATGCCACTGCAGGGGAAACGGCCTGGCGGCGAAGCCCCAGTGCACCTCCACCTGCAAGAGTGAGGACTTTCCTAGGGGAACAGAGTTCTAGCAGAGGGAACAGCACTTGCAAAGCCCAGAGCCTGGACAAGTGCGTGGAGAAGCCAAAGCCTCAAGGGTTGCTGGCAAGGGCGGGGGCCCCGAGGAAGCAGGCAAGGAGAAGGATGCTGGTGGCAATGGGACTCCAACTCAGGTTTTTAAGCAGGGAAGGGACCAAAGCAGACCCATAATTTAGAAAAGGGACAGAGACAGGGATGCACTGGGGAGAGATCCAAATGCGGGGGGGTGGGGGTGGGGGGTGGGTTGTGCCTTGAAGGACTTTAGGGATCCAGGGGGCTCAGTGAGGCACTGACACGGGGAGTGACAGACCGGAAGAAGGCTGAGGCCAGCTCTCACCTTGGGCCTGGTCTCCTGGTTGGCTGCTGGGTGCAGTGGGGACATGTGAGTGCACTGGGGGAATGATCTGGAGGCATCCTGGCGAACATGGCCAGAGAGATGAAAACGTGGAGTTGAAAAGAGGGCCACGCTGGGAAGTGTGAAATGAGTCAAGGAAGGAAGGGATTTGGCTTGGAAAAAAGATGAGCAGATGATTGTCATGCAAATAATCTGAGGCCTTAAGAGCAAGACTTTAGACCCTCGAGGAGGGGACGGAGGGTGAAGTAGCAGCTTTGGGAACTGGCTTTCGGGCAACCGGAGCACCTTTCCCCAGAGTCAGAGCCGGGGGAGGATGGAACAGGCAGGGTCCACTGGGTTTCCCCGGATACTGTCCGGCGAAGGGAGTTCCCTCCCAGGCCACAAGCCTGCCTTCCAGCTACTTCCTTTCCTCCCCACCCAATCCCCGCCCCTCTGCCTTCCCCACCACCGCCACTGAGCTCCAGATGGCGGGCTAAGGAACCCATCAGAGCCAACCTACTAACCAGTAACTAAACGGCTCCCACCAGGAGTATTTGCATCCCCAACGCAGGAATTGGTTAATTTAAACAAATGCCCGGTGGGTGGGATGTGCAGGGCGATGCGCAGAGGAAGACTGTTTCCACTTTGCCCTGCGCTCCGCTCCCCAGGCTCCAGGCCTCCTCGGGAGCTGGCCGTGGCCCGCGGAAAGCGGGCGCTGTCGCCGAGGGCCCATCGAGGGAGCGGGCAGGCCGGCCTCCGGAAAGGACACGAGGACGAGGCCAGTCTTGCCGCCTGAAAATCCCTCCAGATTTCCGCGGCACACGGGATCACTCACGTTCCCCCGGGCTCCGGTGACCCCCTTTTGTTTGCTTTGTGCGCCCAGAAGCCGACTGAACTAGCCACGAATGTGCAGATTCCAGAGACAGTGTGACCGGGCAGGGAAACCGGGTGGAAGTTTGGGGGCACTTTGTTTCTCCTCTTCTGGCTCCTCCATACCCAACCCCGACCTCCAGGGCCTCAGGGTCTCCCAGGGCGGCCGGGCCCGCCCGGAAGAGGCCTGCAGTGGGCCCCCTCTCCGTTGTCTCTGTCAGGAGCAGGGGTGCGGGGTGTCTCTAAGACCCCGGTCGCCGCCTCGGACTCTCTCAGACAGTGGCACCCCCAGGGAGGACGCACTCCACCGAGGTTGGGTCTAGGGCAGCAGGGGCAGGGGGGTGTCCCCGGGCAGGGCGGAGGTTGGAGGGGACGCGAGGCAGAGGGTCACCTCGCCCGTACCTTCCAAGTTCGCTGTGCGAGCTGGGGGTGCGTGTGGGGGGGTGCAGGTCAGGCGAGGAGGAGGGGGCGGGAGGCGAAGGCGCAGGTCGCCGCTCCCCCCCACCCCCACGCTGCCCGCCCCTCTCCCAGCGCCGGGCGCGGGCTGGCGGGGAGGTGCGTGCGCCAGTCGGCGCCCGCGGGGCCCGGGTCGCGCCCAGCCCGCGCTCCCCCCGCCCCGCCGCCGCCCGGCCTCGCCCCCGCCGCGCGCGCCCCTCCCGCCTCCCCCGTTGCCGTGGCAACCGGAGCCTCCGGGCGCGCGCCCGCCGGCCCGCCCGCCCGCTGGAGCGCTCGGCAGCGGCGGCGGCAGCTCCGGCTCCAGCCGCGCGCGCTGCGACCCGGTTCTGGAGCCCGCCCGTCGCCCCCGGCCCGGCTCCGAGCCCCCAGCGCGGCCCGAGACTCGGCCCCAGCGCCCGCCCGGCCGCCGGCCCCCATGGAGCTGCTGGCCGCAGCCTTCAGTGCCGCCTGCGCCGTGGACCACGACAGCTCCACCTCGGAGAGCGACGCGCGCGACTCGGCGGCGGGACACCTGCCGGGCAGGTGAGGACCAGCGGCCGCCGCGACCCCCGCGCGCCTCTGGCCCCGGGCGGGGGACGCCGACCTCCGCGGCCTAGTGCCCGCCCCCGGCCCCGCCGCCCCCCGCTCCCACCTGCGGCCGGGGCCGTGCGCGCGGCTCGGCTGGGGCTAGGGGCGCGCGCCAGCCCGGGACGCCCCCCGCGCCCCCTCCCAGGCGCCCTGGGCGCGCGCGTCCCGCTCGGCGCCCCCCTCTCCGCGCCGCGTGGCCCTGGGACGCAAGGACCGGAGCCGGAGGGAGTCGGGGGCCGGGGGTCGTGCGACAGCGAACGGCAGGGGGCGAGCGGCGCCGGCTGGGATCCCGGCCGCCCGACCCGTCGGGGCGGCCGGTCGGCGCCGCGGAGCAGGCAGGGCGCGCCAAGTTTCCGACGCCTGCCCGCGAGATCCGAAAACATGAAGGTTCGGGGCGGGCTGGTGTGGGAATGAATCACCCGGTCGCGCCCGGGTGCGGTGACAAAAAGGGTCTGTGGGGCCCGCCGGGCCGGGGAGGGGGGCGGCGGGCCTCTCGGCCTGGACCGTCCCCGGTGGGGTCCAGTTGGCCAGGGCCACTTCTGCGGCCAGCTGGCCAAGGTGTGTCGTTGCTTAAAAATACCCAATCCTGCCCCTCCTTGTCTCTGGCAGCGAGTCGTCCTCCACCCCGGGAAATGGGGCCACGCCCGAGGAGTGCCCGGCGCTCGCCGACAGCCCGACCACGCTCACCGAGGCCCTGCAGATGATCCACCCCATTCCCGCGGACTCCTGGAGAAACCTCATTGAGCAAATAGGTGGGTGTCCCCGGCCGGCGTCCTGGTGGACTCCGAGGGTCCCCCTGCCCGCGAGATGTTGCATTTCTGTGAGCAACCGCCTCTGATGTGGCTAAGGGACGTTTTTGACAGATCGGGTGTTCCAAATAGTTCCATAGACAAAACTGTCCGATTTTAATGGTGCATGTATATATTAGTTGGACTTCAGCAAATGGATTTCTAGCCTGCTCTCCGGAGAGGTTTACCTGCCCAGCCCCTTCCTGGGGGAGGGCTCTCTGCCCCCTTGTCATTTCTGCCAACAAGACCAGGAGTGGGGCGCTGCTGGGCTTCGCAGGAAGGGGTGCTGTCCGAGCCGCGCCTGGGAGGGGCCTGGGAAAGACCTGGAAAGGCGAGGTCTGAGAATGGCTTCTGCAGGCACCCAGGCTCAGGAAGAGGGGGCAGTCTGGGCTTTGCACTGGGGAAGGAAGGGTAAAGTAGAGAGAAAGTGGGAGCCCCAGAGGCCCCTGGGTTAGGAAGGGAAGCCTGGTTTCACCTGCTTTTCCAGGGACGTGGCCCGGGCTGGGGGGCACAGCCTGTGCGTGTCCCGCTTCTGTGCAGCTGTGGCTCAAGCACTGTGTGAAGGGTTGAGAAGGTGTCCCGAGAACTCGGGCACTTGGGTTTAAAAGTCAAAAATTGCTAACTACATCATACTAGGGCCGTCCCATGGTAGTCAGCAGAGGTGGCAGAGAAGGGGTCACGTGGGCTCCATTATTTGGGAAATGGCACCGGCTGCTTAGAAAATCTTTTTGTTCTTCAGTGTTGTCAGGGCAGCAGACAGTTTATTCGTTCAATTAAAATGCTGGGTTTGGAAATTTTCCTCCCTAAATACATCGTTGCTGTCCTCTCTCCCGGTCGTTGAGGCGGACGTGAGGGGTCTTGAAGTGGCAGCGGAGTGTCCGTTGCCCCAGGAGACCCTGCTTGTGGGAGACTTCTCGGGCCAGCCCACTCTTCCCTGGAAGGGTTTCGTCCAGACTGAACCCTGAGAGGGGCTGAGCCCCGCGCACAGCAGAGGGGGTGGAGGGCATTCTGGGAACAACTGTGTTACTGGCAGTTTTCCTGTGTGTCAGGCTGGGTGATGGTGGTGATGGTAGCAGATTTTCCCGTTATTTGCTGGGATGATGGAGAGGGGCCCAACACAAAGGCCCCTGAAACCCTTGGTCTCCCACCTCTCTGCCACATTGTCCTTCGTAGCGAGGAAGCCCACCTCTGCCATGTTGGCATCCGCTGGAAACCTTGACTTCCACCCTCTTGAAAGGGATCTTCTGTGGCTAAAATCAGGGTCAGAACTGGGAAGGACATAGAGTGGGGGTGGGGAGCTCCGAGCCTCCTTTGCCCGAGGGAGGGGCTCTCCTGTGCTTCATGGGCCTGGAGACACCCCTCCTGGCGGTGGCGGTCCTGTAAGGCTAGCGGCACAAGCTTGAAGCAGGGGCCCTGAGCGCAGGTAGGCACTCATGCTGGCCCTCAGTTCCCTCGGCAGCAAACCGTAGGACTGATATCCCGAGTCTTTTCTCCCACCGCCCCCACCTTCCAGTCTCTGCTGGTATAATTAGTGAGTATCTCGGTGTGGCTGCTGGGCTGGGCCCATGGTAGATGCTCCCCAGCTGTGACGGATGGATGACAGCCCAGAGCCTCCAGCACCTCACCTCCTCCGTTAGGGGCTTGAGGCCGGTGCTAAGCAGACTCCTCCAAGAGCCCTGTCTGCCCTTAACCTCCGGGAACGAAGGGGATTCCTTGCCACGTGTCAGATGAGGACCCGTTCCTAAAGCCACAGGGGAGTAGAGCAGGGGGGAGAAGGGGGAGCAGGTGTGGGCATTTTTCAGGCCGCTCTTGGATTTTGCAGGGGCTCCCACGGAGGCCCGAACAGAACGACTGAGGATGGTGCGCGATAGGGCACCCACCTGTCGTTGCAGATCCTAGACCCCCAGACCCTGTGGCTGGCTTCGTGTGCGCGGCTGTGCTGTTGTTGTCTGGGACACCTGACAAATGCTTGACACATGAAAGGTGTTCCCTAAAAAATAAATGGCTCCCCCACGCTTTAGAAGTTTCTATGTGAGTGAATCGAATTTAACATCTCGAGAAAGTGAGATTTTGAATGACTCCAGGGGCCTGGGCCAGAGGGGCTGGGAACTCCCCCTCTGTCACAGGGCAGCACACCCGGCCTGGTGCCAATCGTTTTAAGTAAGAAAGATGGGAACTGGATCTTCTAATTCTGCATGAATATGGTATTCCAGGTGGGGGGCACCTGGGTCGCTCCATCGGTTAAGCGTTCGACTCTTGATTTCATGATCTCATGGTTCTGGGAGATGGAGCCCTTCTCAGTCTCTGCGCTGGGAGTGTGGAGCCTGCTTGGGATTCTCTGTCTCCCTGTCTCTCTCTGCCCCTCCCCTGCGTGTGCACTCGCACACTCTTTTTCTCTCTCTCTTAAATAAACATTAAAAAAATAATATACCAGATGAAAGGGCCGCCTGGGTGGCTGAGTCGGTTAAGCATCGACTTCAGCTTAGGTCATGATCTAGAGGTTCATGAGTTTGAGTCCCACATCAGGCTCTGTGCTGACAGCTCAGAGCCTGGAGCTGCTTCGGATTCTGTGTCTCCCTTTCTGTCTGCCCCTCCCCCACTCGCACTCTGTGTGTCTCTCTCAAAAATAAATAAACATTAAAAAATTTTTTTAAATATTCCAGGTGAAAGATTTTACCAGTAAAGTTAATTTTCATATAAAGTTATGCTTGCTGCATGTACAAAATATAAAATAGGAAAACATAACAGTACAAGGAGTATAGAAATTTAATCAGTTAACATGTAGTTCCTCAGGTAAAGCTATATCAATCTGAATTTCAAGACCAATAAAAATAAACAAGTTATGAAAAATGGTTACACAGTGTGTCAGTTAACTCTTTGTAGTCACGGTAAATCCAGGAAATTTGGTGTTTAAATTCATATTCTAAATACTTCAGAAGGAACTATAGAGTTTTAAGAAAATTCTAAAATTACTGATAGTGGGAGTCGGCTAAAAGTAACAGAATATCCAGCAAAAAATGGCTTTACACAGTGGCAGTATTTTATCTCAGAGGTAGGACATTCTGGAATTGGTTTATTCCGGCAAGCAGTCACCCAGCCCCTTTGCCTCCACCATTCTCAACATTTGGGCTTCATGTCCCAAGATGGCTGCCACAGCTCCAGGCATCACATTCTCAAGGGACGTTTGTCTTCGAGTGTTTATTGGAGAAGAACATCTTTTTGGGAAGCCCTTCTCAGAGATGTAGAATGCCCCCTTACTCTCCTGGGCCAGCTTGTGTCACGTTCATGTCTAAACCTACCACTGGCAAGAGGGAGGAACGATCACGGTAGGTTTGGTTGTTTTTTTTTTTCAGGTGATTTTGTTAAATTTATTTCCTGACTTTCAGCATATACATAAACAACCTGTGTCCTTTGAACGTAGAGATTAGGGCTGAGTGTTCCCTATGACTCTTAACAGGGCACTTGAGGCCCTTGAGGCAGAGGAAGCCAGCTTTTAAGGGAAATTTACACCGGATGTGGACATTTACTTCTAAATCTTAAGACTAATTCCTGTGATTTTATCTTGTCAAGGGAGTCCCCTAGAGCTAGCTATTATACTGCTAAGATAATTGAGAACTCTCTCTAAAGAATTTTTGTTTGTTGGTTTGGTTTGGTTTTCTTTTCCCCCCGCCCTTTGGAGAAAGTTTTTCCTTATATTTTTTAAGCTTTTATTTTCATTCCAGTTAGTTAACCTATAAACTACTATTAGTTTCAGGCATACAATGTAGTATTGCAGTCGTTTTGATCGTCAGCATTCACCCGCTTCCCGGAGCACAGAACGGGTCAGCACCCAAACAAAACCCCTTCCCTACCAGCTGGGGACAAGGGGTGTGAGGAGATGGAGGAGAGCCAGCCCACAGTGTCTACCACGATGTGATTTCCGAATTATTATTTTCAACCCAACTACCCACAATGCTGATGTTTTTGCTACTTTTCACCATACGTATCACAGCGAGACGCTGGCGGTAGCATTCAGCCACGATACGCCGGCCGTAGCGTACATAAGACATATTTTTTGAACCTTCCAAAAGATGCCAGATTTGCTAGACGCTCTGATGAAGCTTTAGAAACCGCATTTTTTCAAAGTGTCCAACAAATAACTGAGCACCTACTATGGGAGAGGCTCGTTCACACTGAAACGTGAATCCAAGTCGACTCACAGAAACCTGATTTCTTTCAGCCTCCGTCAGCACTGTGCTTGGAATCACAGGAGAATGACTGGGTCCGTGTCAGGACCCTGGTTAAACTTCTGCTCGTGACTGGACCAGTTTATGTAGCGACGTTAAACCTGTCTCTCTAGGTCTTCAGTCTGGATTGCATTTGACAGAGACTTTTCTTTTTCATTGTAACGTTGCAGAATCACAGGATTCTAACATTGCGACATCACAGGATCTTAATTTTTTTCTTAAGTAAATGCTATGCTTACCATATAGGCTGTATAATGTTGCATTATGGGGCATAGGAAGCAACTAATTAATTCTACAGGGTTTTGTTTATGAATATAGTTTATCTAGCCACATTCAGGACTTCAAAGCTCATCAGTTTTTTCTTTTGTTCCTTTGTCTCCTGTTTAGATATATTTAACAATTAGATCAGGAAGGAATAATAGCTAATGTTTGTACTTTGTTTTAAGAGAAAGTGCTTTACAAAGTGGTACATTTATCCCGGGTAGAATTTCCCTGGGAAAATCGTCTTTGTTTTCTAGGTAGACACATCAAGGGGCCCAATCTGCTGTTGAGACCAGTATGTCCAGCTAGCTGCCCACTGGACCTCTCCTCCTGGGTGCCCCTTGGGTCTCTCCACCACCCCCTCCCCCAGTCGTAGCCCCTTCCTGTGTTCCTTGTCTCTTTGAATGGGGCCACCAGACCCCGTTGCCATGCTGGCCACCTGGATGTCATTCATGACCCAACTTGTTGTCACTGTTCCCTGAATTAGGCACTTGGCTTCATCCCCATCCCCCACATGTAATTCAGGCTTCCACATCACCCCACTGGGGGATCATCCCGGCATCCTTCTTCCTAACCACACTCATCCAAAATGGAGGCCAGAGCTGCTCGCCTGAAGTCTCTTGGGGCCTCTCTCTTGCCAACTGGATAGACTACCTACCACCTCCATGGCGTGGCAGGCAGACAAGACCCAGGGGTCTGACCCCCACCCCTGGGCCGGACCCCCCCCTTGCCACTGACGTTTTTCTGCTGCAAAGGGAAGGTCCCTCCACCAGGCGGCCAGGATGTCTCAAATGGGTTTTCCCTATGGAGATGCTACATTTGTGCTGATTCATACATACCTCCGAATCTCCTTGGAGACTCAGAATGCATTTATTTTAAGTACAATTGGTCAGGGAGGTAAGTCTGAAACTAAAAGCACACACACACACACACACACACACACACAAAATGTTTCCTGTTTGAATCATAAGGTTGATGAAATACTGGTTTTTCCTTCAAGATGAGAATTTACAACTACTCCCATTTGACAAATGAACATACTTGAGTTTTAATATTGAAGCATTTGAAGCTATGGAAAGCATCCTGTTGGGACACTGAAGCATGTTGGGACACCACCATCAACTCCGTGCGCGTTGGTTATTAACACAATCAAGTTCTGGATTCTCGTTGTTTGCCAAGTATGTGCGGGGAAAGCGTCTGTTTGTGTGATTGGATTTTGGTTTGTTTTTTGTTTTTTAAATATTTATTTATTTTTGAGAGCAAGAGAGACAGAGTGTGAACCAGGGAGGGGCAGAGAGAGAGGGAGACACAGAATCTGAAGCAGCTCCAGACTCAGCTGTCAGAACAGAGCCTCACGCGGGGCTCGAACTCACAAACCATGAGATCATGACCTGAGCTGAAGTCGGATGTTTAACCATCTGAGCCGCCCAGGCGCCCCTTGATTGGACTTTGAATGCGTTCAGGGATGTCTTTATTTGTTGAACAAAACCTCCATATGCTGATCCTTCCCAAGAAATGAAGATAGTGGCAGTTCATTGGGGCGCACGGAGCCTTCCGGGGAGACAGGTGCGGGCTGGCTTGCTTTATGTCTTCCTAGGTGCAGCACCGGCCCTTGATACGAGTACCGAGCCTTGGCCTAGTGATTCAGAAAGATCTTTGCCGGAAATCTTTCCCTTTTCCTCATTACAAATCTGTTTGGTTTCAGGGCTCTTGTATCAGGAATACCGAGACAAATCAACCCTCCAGGAAATTGAGACCAGGAGACAGCAGGATGCGGAGCTACAAACCAATGCCCACGTTTCCCCGGCCAGCGAGGAGACTGCAGGGGAGGAGGAGGAAGAGGAAGAGGAGGACGAGCCGGCAAGCCCGCCTGAGAGGAAGGCTCTGCCCCAGATCTGCCTGCTCAGTAATCCCCACTCGAGATTTAACCTCTGGCAGGATCTTCCCGAGATTCAGAGCAGCGGGGTGCTAGAAATCCTCCAGCCCGAAGAGATCAAACTGCAGGAGGTAAAGGGCTGCCTGGGGAGGGCGGGGGTGGGGGGGGGGAGAAATCTCCTTTCAGAACGTACACGTGTTTTGACCAACAGGGGTGCGGCTTCCTCTGTGACGGGAGGCCCCCCCAGCTGGCTCAGGAGAAGAATGCCAGGCAGGGACCAGCCATCCAGAGCATGCAGGGAAATTCACATCATTTCACAGGCAACAAAAAATAACCTCGTTACCTGCCAGGAGAGCTCAGCCCAAACCTGTGGCTCCGCAGCATAGCTGTTTCATTAGGCAGCAAGGTGGCATTCTCTTGTCCCCGCCATCGCTGTCGCGTGTTTGTGAGGCACGCGTGAGCGCAAACGCGCTCGGGGATGGAAGTCCGTCATCTGCGGCTCACCGTCACCGCTTTATTCTGGAGTCCCTGCATCCTGGCGCGAGTCAGTCTTCCCTAAACGGGAAGTCCAGGATTTGTGTCCCTTCTCCACTCCGCTTGATGGCTCAGCCAGACCTTGCCCGCGAGTTAGGCCGAGGCAAAAGCACGGGGTTGCCTCGCGGTTTGTCGCTAGCAAGGAGGAGTAACCCATGAAATTTAACAGTGACAGAAATGCGCCGCCCAGAAATCTGCGTGTTCGTTTAGTTGAGCAGAGAGAACACCCATGGGCTGGAGAGACCGGAGCGTGGCCGGTCAACGGGGAGGACGGGGAATGCAGGGGAGAAACGGCGAGGATCGCCGTGGCTGTTCACCGGGAATTTCAAGAGGTGGATGGAGAAGGGGAAACGGACAGATTTGGTTTTTTTGAGTCTGGTCGGTCCGGTTTCATCATCTCTGTCCCTCACCCACACTCCCATGCCGCTCCAAGCCCGTGCTGGAACTCCTTCCTAGATGCGGTCTCCAGAGGCCGGCCCTCTTTACCCTATGCCTTCCGCACAGAAACAGTTGCCCTTCTTGCTTATTTAAAAGGCACAGGTAACGTGTGCACGCAGCCTGCGGCCAGGGACGAGAGTGCTCCTGACCAGGGGCCCCTCACGCGACTCAGGCGACTCAGGCTCACGGTGTGCTCCGTGTGCTCGCTAGCTGCTTAGCGAAGGCCTGGGGGAGAGGGGGGCTTGTTTTGTGCAGAGCAGTCCGCATCCCACCAGGGAGGGTCAGGGAGGACCCGGAGGGAGGGATCGATTAAAACTTGACATCCCTTGGGGCTTGTGAGCAGTGACTTGTAAATGGCTGTGTCAAGGGTTTTTTGTTTTGGTTTTTTTTTCTGAAACTTTGGATGTCAGTAATGTACAGGCATCCATTCCCGATGTGGCTTCTCCCCAGTTTTGCACAAAAATACTGGAGGAGACATAAAGAAGCCACTCGCCCCCACCGGAAATGAGATTGCATGTGGGGGGGTTCCTCCGCTGAGGCAGAGGGAGCTGTATTGAGAAAAGCAACCATGTGGAAGGTGCCGGAACACGTGGAGAAACCCCGCGCCCCCCGCAGTTGTCCATCCCTCCTACCTAGAGGCTTCCCCAGCTGCAGACAGGGCCGCCGTCCCTAACTTTGACTTTCACGTAAAAGGAATTTTTCAATACTATTTTGTATTTGACTTCTTTCACAGCATTACCACCATGGGGCTTTTTTTTTTTCTTTTGGTCCCTAGAACAAGAAAAAAAAAACAATTTCTGGGTAAATATTTTTTTTACCCTGATAAGTAGAGAAATAAAGATTTGAACTACTTTGGAAAGCTTAGAGATACACTCCAGTAGAACTTAAAACATAAGCTTTCTACAACATAAGCAAAGCTAAAAGAGAGCACAGGGCCTTTGTAATAAAAGAAAACCGTAAAAAAGCACAAAACAACAAATAGCATAAATAAGGCGGCAGAGTCAATAGCAAACATCTCCGTTATAATAAGTGTAAATTGCTTAAATGCTCCGTGGAAAATCTGAAATCATCCAACTGATTGGAACACTAGACCCATGACGTTGTGGGACAGAGTGGAATTCGGATAAGTTAACAGAGGGAACGAGTCATTTTGTATTGTTAAAGGCATCCTTTATGTTGATAAAGGTATCGCTTTTTTTTAAGTGTTTTAAAACTAAACAATTACACATTTCGTTGCTTAAGAAAACGAGGTGCAAACGTGTGCGGGCCTTTTCTTGGCTCCTGGGGGGCTGCCCGGAGGGCCGGCTGTGTCCGTCTTCTCTCTCGGTAAAGTGTAGTCACAATGTACCATCTGGTTTTGGAGTTCAGACACTTACGGAGACTCGTAGGTGCAAAATCCTTACAGATCTTCATGAGGTTTCCCCTGTACTTACACTTGTTTTATTCAACAGCAGTTTGATTTGGGTTTTGGTTTTTAGCACCTTGCTTTTTACTGGACTCTTAGGGCCTTCAGCTTAATTTTTATGAAAACCGCTCCCCGTGGCCTGCAGCAGGGCAGCTGTCTTGAATGGGTGTGAAGGGGGGAGTGTGGGGGTGGCTCATAGGTGGGGAAGGAAGTGTGCAGGTGGCCCAGAGCAGCCTGGTGACCATTGACTCAGCCCGTGGTCATGTGGACCTTGACTAGGAAGAGCTTCTGTGTGCGTACATCTCTGTGGTCACACGTCAATGTAAAGTGTGCTTCAGGGGCGCCTGGCTGGCTCAGTCGGAAGAGTATGTGACCCTTGATCTCGGGGTCTTGAGTTCGAGCCCCACATTGGGTGTAGAGATTACATAAATTAAAAAAAAATTTAGGTGAAAAAAATAAAAAGCAAAGAACAGTTTATTTTAAGGTTTTCTAAATTCACATGTATGCTTCTTTTTATTATTATTATTATTCTCAAGTTAGCTAATATACAGTGTAGTCTTGGCTTCAGGAGTAGAATCTAGTGATTCGTCTCTTACATATAACACCCAGTGACCATCCCGACAAGTGCCCTCCTTAACGCCCATCCCTGATTTCCCCCATGCCCTCAACCCTCAGTTTGTTCTCTATATTTAAGAGTCTCTTACGGTTTGCCTCCATTTTTATCTTATTTTTCCTTCCTTTCCCCTATGAACATCTGTAAAGTTTCTTAAATTCCACGAGTGGTATCATGTGAAATCTGTCTTTCACTGACTTCTTTCACTTAGCAAAATACCCACCAGTTCCTTCCATGTTGTTGCAAATGGCAAGATTTCCTTCTTTTTCATCGCCAAGTAGTATTCCATTGTATAAATACACTACATCTTCTTAATCCACTCATCGCTTGATGGACATCTGGGCTCTTTCCAAATTTGGTTATTGTTGATAGCGCTGCTATAAACATTGGGGTGCATGTCACCGCAAAGAACAGTTTAAATGGTGGTGGGCACTGCCAGTCTGCCATTCAAAAAAGCAAGACCAATTTCATACTGCCACAGGGGTGCCTGTTAGCAAACTTCATGATGTTTGCTCCAGTCTGTTGGATGAAAAAATCATATCTGGTTTTAACCCGCCTGTCCTTGTTGACTTGTACATTGAGCATCTTTTCATATGTTTATTGGCTGTTTCCATTTCTTTGTCTGTGAATTGCCTGTTCTTATCCTTTGCCCTTTTTTCTAATGGGTTGTTTATCCAGTAAAACCTTGGATTGCGGGTAACTTGTTCTGTGAGTGTTCTGCAAGAGGAGCAAACACTTCTAATAAAATTTAACTTGATAAATGAGCGATGTCTTACAATACAAGTAGGACATGATGCCAGATGTCACATATTCACAACTGAGTCAATGGTTCTTGAAATTCACTTTGATGTACGAGTGCTTTGGATTACGAGCATGTTTCCGGAACGAATTGTGCTCACAAACCAAGGATTTACTGTATTTCTCTTCTTGATTGACGGCAGCTTTTCATACATTCTGGACATTACATTTTTTAAATATATGTTCAAAATGTTTTCTTCTGTCATATAGTATAAGTGAAGTGATTTAGCATGGTGGTTATGCACACAGGCACTGGAGCCCAGCTGCCTGGGTTTGAATCCCAGTTCTGCTGCTCCCTAGCTGCGTGACCTTGGGCACGTTACTTAACCTCTCTGTGCCTTTGTTTCCTTACCTGTAAAAGTGAGATAATCATAGTACTTGCATCACAGGGTTGTGCAGATCAACTGAGTTAAGAAGATAAAGAGCCGGACAGGCTGATCTCAGTCGAGCCCTGCCTTCCTGCTTTGTCTGTGGCATCTTTTTTCACGTGAAAATATTTTGTCGTTTTTATAGAAAATCTGCCGGTCATCTTATTGTTTTAAACCTAGTCTCCTGGAGGCTCTGTCTTATGATTAGGAAGGCCATTCCCAGGAGGTGCACTCTAAATGAAAAGGTAATTTTACAAACTATTATGAACTGGTGGCCAGAGAGCGGAATCCGTCAGAAACACAAACAGAAGCTGACGTATTCAGTGTACTATTTCCGTAGGAGTGGGACATGCCACGGATATAAGCAATCTTGAAAAAGTAATGAGGTGGATTTAAGATATTTTTACTGAACTTTATAGGCACTGAAAGTGTGCTGTCCACGGTAGCCACGCCCCACTTGTGGCTACAGAACACTTAACGTGGCCAACCCTAATGGAACATGTTGTACATGTAAAATACACACCACATTTTGAGGACTTAGTACAAATAAAAAGAAAGCAAAAGTGCCTTATTAATAATTTTTATCTTGCACGCTGACATAATACCCTGTAATATTTTGGATTACTAGATTAAATAAAATAGATTAAAATGTTCCTATTTCCTTTTACCTTTTTTAATGTGATTACTAAGAAATTTAAAATTGTATGTGAGACTTCTATTTCTGTTGGACAGCACTGCTGTGAAGAGAAGCAACCTTTTATTTTCCGGTGTCCATAAACACCACCAAAAAGTGGCCATATTCAAAAGCCATAAGAAAAAGCTCGATAAATATTTATTTTATAATCTCTCTGCCATAAAATGCGGTGAAACAAGAAAACAAATTTAAATAATGTAAGTTAACATCTTAAAAACATATGGAATGCTGACAAAACTGCATTTGGATAAAAATTCACAACCTTACATGCTTTCATTATTAAATAAGGAATAAATAACAAAATTAACTGAACTAAGATGTCAGCTTGAGACATACGAGGGGAAACCCCACACACAAACACACTCTTAAGGAAAGCAGATAGGATAGAGATCAAAAGATGATACCGTAAAAGTTTTGAAGTGAAGAATTAGTTTATAGGAAAATATAAGCTACCAAAAATCAACTCAAAAATAAAAAATCATTAAACACCAAAATATACCAGGTAACCAAAAAAATCTACAAAAGAGATGTTGCACCCAGATGACTGAGTTGTGCCAAGTGGTCAAAGCACAGAGGAGTCCCTTGTTGCTTAGAATAGTCTAGAAGACGGGCCAGCAGCATTTTCTGCAACATCGGACATGTTCTACAACTGCATCCCCAAAAGTCTCCAGTCAACATGTGACTGTTGAGCGTTTGAGACCCAGCTGGTGCAACTGAGGAACCGAATGTTTAATTCTACTTAATTTAAACCACCCTCAATCTCAAGAGCTCCAGGTTGCCACTGTATCGGTCAGGACAAGTCTAGAGCAGGGATCATCCATTTGTAAAGGACCAGAGAGTAAATATTGTCAGGTTTGTGGGCCATACGGCCTCTTTCACAACCGCTCAGCTCTCCATTACAGTGCCGTGGCCGCAGATGGACACCGTGCAAAGGGCTGGACATTCCAATTAAACTTTGCGGTTACAGCTGGCCGGCCCACGGGCTATAGCGTGCTGACCCCTGGTCTAGAGCGTGGCGAAGAGGGAAATACACACATCATTTGAAAATCTTAGTCACCAAATCTGATCAGTAGTACCCACACACATTACAACAAATCCACTTAAACACCCCCTCTCTCCATAATCAGTAGGACCTGGAGGCATGAAATCAGTCAGGATATAGGAGAATTGAATGTCATCGGGGTGCCTGGGGGGCTCAATTGGTTGAGCGTCTGAGTCTTGATTTCAGCTCAGGTCATGATACCAGGGTCATGGGATTGAGCCCCTCCACCAGCTCCACGTTGGGCACGAAGCCTGCATAACATTCTGTCTCCCTCTGTCCCTCCCCAACGTGCACGTGTGTGCGTGCTCTCCCCCTTGCTAAAAAAAAATTAGGAGGGGTGGGTGGCACCTGGGTGGCTTAGTCACTTAAGTGTTAAACTCTTGATCTCTGCTCAGGTCTTGATCTCAGGATCATGAGTTCAAGCCCCACATTGGGCTCTGTGCTGGGCATGAAGCCTACTTTAAATAAATAAATAATAAAGCAGAATCTACTTTCTTTAAAAAAAATAAAGGAGAAAAATTGAATGTCATCAACCAACTGGAACTAATGACATTTATAGGACATTCTATTCAACACCAGTAGAATACAGGGTTTTTTTTTTCCAAGTGCACACAGAACATTCACCAAGACGGATCAAATTTAAAAGAATTCAGATCATATAAAGTATGTTCTCCGATTATAAAAATAAAAATCACATAAAGATAACAGAAAAATCTCCAGACACAGAGATCGAGCAGCACATGTCTAAATAATCCCTGAGTCCAAGAGAAAGTCTGCAGGGAAGTTAGAAATAAACTCTCCCTATCCCTGTCCACAGATGATATGATGACCGTCTACATAGAAAATCCTAAGAAATCCACAAAGAAAAACCCTCTTAAAACTAATAATAATAGGGGTGCCTGGGTGGCTCTGTTGGTTCAGTGTCTGACTTCGGCTCAGGTCATGATCTCATGGTTCATGTGTTCGGGCCCCACATCAGCCTATTTGCTGTCAGCTCGGAGCCTGCTTCGGATCTTGTCTCCCCCTCTCTCTGTGCCCCTCCGTCACTCTTGCTCTCTCTCTCAAAAATAAATAAACGTTAAAAAAAAAAACGAATAATGGTACACACTAGCTTAAAAAAACATAAAATATGATACCGAGTGCTGGTGTGGATGTGTAACAACTAGAATTCATGTACATTGCTGGTGGGATTGCAAAATGGTCTGGCTACTCTGAAAGAGTTAGTTGGCAGTTTCTTTCTATTTTGTGTTATTTTGTTTTTATTTTATTTTGTTTTATTTTATTTTGTTGTATTTTATTTTAGAGGGAGAGACAGAGGGAGAAAGAGTGCAAGTGGGGGAGAGAGGCAGAGAGAGAGAAAGAATCTTAAGCAAGTACCATACTCAACACAGAGCCCAACCCAGGGCTCTTATAAGTGAAACAGACACGGGACAGCCCAGCAGTCCCAGGCGTAGGTGTCTCCCTAGACCAGTGTCTCAAGAGCAACATTATGACATTTGGGGCTGGATCTTTCTTTATTGGGGGGTGGGGCTCTCCTTGCATTGTAAGACGTTTAGCAGCATCCCTGCTACTAGATGCCAGGGGCACCCTGCCCCGAGTCGAACCACAAATGTGTCTAGACCTAGCTGAATGTACCCCGGGGAGCAAAAAATAGCTCCTGGTTGAAAACCACTGCTCTAGACAAATAAATGAATGTTTATAGTATCTCTATTTATAATTGCCCCAAACTGGGAACAACCCAAATATCCTTTAATGGATAGATGGAAAAACCAGCTGTGGACTGTCCGCACCATGGCGTGCCACTCCGTGCTCAGAAGAAGATCTATTGATACGCACGGCTTAGATGAATTTCAAAGGCATCTTGCGGAGCGAAAGAAGTCAGAAAGGTTGCACACTATGTGATTCCATGTGTAGGACATTCAGAGCAAGACACTTACAGTGACAGAAACCAGATGGATGGTTGCCAGGGGTGAGGGGTGGGGAGAGTGTGACTAGAACAGGAGCACAGGGGACTTTTGAAGTGATAGAACCGTTGTGTGCCCTCGTTGCAGTGTTGGTTATAAGAATCTATACTTGTGTTCAAACTCACAGAACTGTGCACCCCCAAAGAGTCCATTTTACTGCATATTAATATACTAAAATGTAAAACAAAGAAAAAATGTTGAATGTCCTCATTCTGTTCAGCCCAACGAAACAAGCACTCTTTCCCATGCTCCCCCCAAAATAAAACCTAGATCTGTCTCGCTATGAATTAAGGGAAAGTTTTACATAAAACACAAGAAAATCAAACCTGGAGCTACATCAAAAGAATGACATACATTGAGCACATATGCATGAATGCAAAGATAGTGTCAAGTTTGGGGCCAAAATTTATCATATCAGCAGGCCAGCCAGAGCAGACGAATACCCTGATCTTCAAAGACATTAAAAAGGGAAGTAGTAAATTTATTTCCGTCTAAACAAAACTCAGGATATTTTTCTGAAATTTATAAGGAATATCTTAAGTCTATATCTGAGATCACATTTAATGAGGAACTGTTGGCAGCAATAAAGGCAATAAAAGCTTGCTCACACTGATGTTCTGGAGGTTCAAGCCAGTCCAACAAGACCAGGAAAGAAATAAGAGATAAAACAATGAAGAAGGAAAGTCAAAGCCACTCTTACCTGCCAATGACAGATGGCTGCCTTCTTAAAAATCTTGAGGGGACGCCTGGGTGGCTCAGTCGGTTGAGTGTCTGACTTTGGCTTGGGTCATGATCTCACAGTTTGTGGGTTCGAGCCCCGCATCGGGCTCACTGCTGTCAGCCTGTCAGCGCAGAGCCTGCTTCAGATCTTCAGATCCCCCTCTCTCTACCCCCTCCCCCGTTGCACTCTCTCAAAAATAAATATTTTCAAAATAAATAAATAAATAAATAAAAATCTTGAGGGACTCAAAAGTACTGGATCTAATAAGGCGGCTCAGGGAGATGGCTGATTCTAAGAAAAGCATACAAAACTTAGTTGTTTTTGTATGTATCCGCAAAACCCAGGCTTCCAGCAATTAATAAGCTCTATCAATAAGAAAAAGATGAGTATCCCGAAGAGAAGTGAACAAAACAATTCTTAGGAAAACTGCAAGTGGCCAGTGATTTAAAAAAGGAGGGGAAAAAATTGAAGTCACTGGTTTCATCAAAGGGTTCCAAATTAAAGCAACATTGAGGTACAGGCCTTGCAAATGGCAGAGACTTTTAAATATAAATATATGTAAAATCTGGTATTGGGATTTTTAAATGAGTACTCCCAAGCACAGCTGATAGGGAGAGTGTAGCAATATTTATACCAGACCCTTTCAAGAGTATGTACACTGTCTAGTGTTACTATTCGTAGAAATGTGCATAAATATTTATTAGGATGTTCATTCCAGCAAAAGTTAGGGGAAGAATGGGGGTAAGAACCCAAAATGCCCAGTGATAGGGGAATTATTTAGTAAGAGAGTATATAAAGGCAAAACATGTAAAAAAAAAAAAAAAAGCGTTTTAAAAGAATGGTAGGGGCGCCTGGGTGGCTCAGTCAGTAAAGCTTCCAACTTCAGCTCAGGTCATGATCTCATGGTTCATGAGTTCGAGCCCCACGTCGGGCTCTGTGCTGACAGCTCAGAGCCTGGAGCCTGCTTCGGATTCTGTGTCTCCTCCCTCTCTCTCCTCCCCTCCCCCCCCCCTCAAAAATGAAAAAAAAAAGGAACTAGATGAATATTTACAACACATTAGAAGTTTTTAAAAAGCAGGATAGGGCACCTGGGTGGCTCAGTCAGTTAAGCATCTGACTCTTGATATCAGTTCAGGTCGTGATCTCACGGATGTGAGACTGAGCCCTGCGTTTGGGCTCCACACTGAGTGTGGAGCCTGCTCGGGATTCTCTCTCTCTCCCCCCACCCCGCCCCTCCCCGACCTGTGCGCACACCTGCTCGCTCTCTCAAAATAAATAAACGTTAAAAAAATATTTTAAATAAAAAAATAATAAGAGGCAGGATGGAACATGACATCTGTAGTAGAATTGGCATAGGGAATAAGCTATTTAATAGAGTACATTTTGGTCATTTCCTCTGGATCCACTAAAGATCTGTAAGCAGATAGGATGAGCTCACAGTCAGTACCGTCCCGCGCAGTAGTGAACACCGCGGCCACACTGGCTTCCATGTGTCTTCCTCTGAGTCTTTGATGGTCTGACTTTTCGTGTTTATTTTAAAAAACCGAACGTGAGTGTCTATTTTGTTAACATCTGGCAAGGACACCACAGTGAGACCTTCAGATGTTTTGTTCCAAATCAGTGACTTCTGCATCACAAGCCCCTCATTTCTCAAAGCAAGTCAGGCGACGTGCACCACCGGCTCAGTCTGTTGTGGGGAAGTATCTTCCTCCTGACCACAAAGGCAGCAACAGCAACAGGTTGCGATGAACTACTGTTCACACGCGGAAAATACCCCAAACGAGGGCCTTTGGGTAGGCCTGAGTCTTCATCTCATCGAAGAGTCAGGATTTAAGAATAAAATGGTATGTTTCCCTCTCTTTCTAAGTAATTAGGTAGCTGACATTGGAAAGCATTGTCTTAGGTGTCAGGTAGGATTTTCTTAGTTTTATTTCCTGGTTGTTGTTTTTTTTTATTACATTTATTTATTTTTGAGAGACAGAGACAGAGCATGAATGGGGGAGGGGCAGAGAGAGAGGGACTCACAGAATCCTAAGCAGGTTCCAGGTTCCGAACTGTCAGCACAGAGCCTGACGCAGGGCTCAAACCCACGAACTGTGAGATCGTGACCTGAGCCAGGGCCCCCCAGGCACCCCTGTTTCCTGTTTTTTAAACTTATTCTGAAGCTCTTGTTTCCCAATGTCCTCCTTGGAGCGGGTTGGGAGTTCTGTTTGAGAACACAGCAGTTTGAGAAGATAATCAGACGACAAGGTTAGGAGGGAGGCAGCCGTAGAGAGGATGGGTGTTCAACTGGGTGGGGTGGGGGCAGGGGCTTCTCCAGAAAGCCGGGAACACAGAATTGTCCTGAAAGGGGAGCAAACAGCAAAGAGGGGGGCCAGGACGGGGGAGCGGGGACAGCCACTACCCCAGAGTAAACATCAGATAGTATTTGACACTCACCAGGCCTGACCCGGCCGAAGAATCTGGAGGGGCCGTCTCCCCCCAGCATGGCACTGGGAGTGGTCAGTCCTGCGGCTGGTGTGGCTTGTGTCCCCAGCGAGCGCCAGGAACCTGACTAGGCAAAGGGGATAGAAAAAGATAGCATTGCCCTGGGCCTTAATCGTGGTGAGCTGGGTGTGCACAGCTTGAAAACAGAGCAGGGAAGGATATTTTGAGTATCTCCAAGGAAACAGGGTCACACGTACACTCCCAGGGGCCCACCTGCCGGGGCTGGTGCTGACGGGCAGCAGGACAGCCCCACCGTGTGCAGACAGAACTTCCAGCTTCAGCCTGCTGGGGACAAGCAGGGAGGGGACCCAGTGGCTGTCCTGTGTGGGCTGCGGTACCACTCAGAACCCAAGTCTGCTCAGCCTGTGACACTGGGGAGGTTTCTTCCTTTTGCGCAATTTAGAACTTAAATGGTTTTTTGTTTTCAAGAGAAAACTATCCATTTTGGAAGGAAATTGTGGGTTTTTAATATGATATGCTTTTATTAAGAAGTTAAATCGTGATTGCTATTTTGCTCACCAGCCCTCATTGGATCACTAGTTGTCTCTTGAGGAAAACCCTTAAGATTTCAGCAGATTAGTCTCCAGTCGGGAGGGGGCAGGGAATTTTGCCCTGTGGCTTAACGGGACAATAGCCATCACACAGGACATCAGTTGTCTTCTGTCTTATAACAAATACCTGGGACTATTTTAACAAAGTGAGGTTAGCATTTGTCATTTTTAAAAATTTTTTTGTAAAATTTTTTTTAACATTTATTTATTTTTGAGAGAGAGCACTGGTGGGGGAGGAGCAGAGAGGGAGACAGAATCCGAAGCAGGCTCCAGGCTCCGAGCTGTCAGCACAGAGCCCGACGCGGGGCTCAAACCCACAAACTGTGATGTCATACCTGAGCCAAAGTCAGACGCTTAACCGACTGAGCCACCCAGGCACCCTAGCATTTGTCGTTTTCAAAAGGAATCTTATGGATAAGTAATTTATGTGCCTGATATAAAGAGCAAAAAGTGAAAAACCTCTCTTTCCTGCCTGGCCGCCAGGGCCAGGGCCAGGGTGTGTGTGTGTGTGTGTGTGTGTGTGTGTGTGTGACATAAATGGTGGATTGCTACTACGTTGTTAATGCTGTGCTTTTTTTTTTTAACTTGGCAAAATGTTTTGAAAATCTTTCTCTATCAGCCCAAATGGAGCACCCCATTCTTTTTGTTGTTGTTAGCTTTATGCGCCGCCATTGTTTATGATATAATTTTCTTAACCCGTCCCCCCATCAGTGGACATTTGCAGTTAGAAATGTTGTGGATCAAGGACATTCGGTGCAGCGCTATTTAAGACTGAAATCCACACAGCGGATCACTGTGGCAGTTGCCAAGTGGAATTGTTGAGTTAACAATGATCTGTTTTTTAAGTTTTGGGAAGGCGTTGCCAAGTTGCCTTCACACTTCCGCACTGCCAGTGTACGTCATTCAGCCATTTTGTCCTGCCCACTGCGCTAGATCATAAATGACATCTCGTTGTGGTTTTAATTTGCATTTCTCTTACTGTGAGTGAGGCTGCACATCTTTTCAAGAATGGGTCTTTTTAAGCTTACACCTACTTTAGTGTAAACTTTTTCATAAATTACCTTATTAACCAGGCCATCTGGAGAAAACGTAATAACTGGGGCTGGGGACATGGGGGGGCTTGCTGGGGGAGTGGGGGGCACGTTGGGCCCCCGGAGGCTGCAGGCAACCTCGAATTTCATACGGGACCCCCAGGCCCGCAGCAACACCACGAGGTAGTTGTCACCACGCCCAGTGACGGCCAAGGCCCCGGGAACTTGCTCAGTCTTATCCCTCCTTGAGTTCCCCACGTGGACCAGACCTCACTGAAGCGGGTGGAGGCGTGGCTCTGGAATCTGACTTCATCGCCATCCGGGGAAGAAAGAGACGCTCTGAAGGGCTTCTTCCTTCCTAAGAGCCTTTTGGGACTCACTCTGTCCACCTTCATGCCCGTGGGGTATGTATGAGTTACCGAGCCAGCAGTGGGAGTGGGGAAAGCTCTGTCCCCTTACAGCCGGACCACAGGGGAGCAGTGTGACAGCGCGTGGGAGTGGCCCTGCCCCGGGTGGCTTCGCTGGCCCAAAAGGACTCTGCCTCTGACGGCAGGCCTGGCCACCCCTTTCCCTGGCTCTGTGATACCCGCGGAGGAGAGAGGAAGCGTGTGATCGTGCATGGGCAGTTCACCCGAGCCTCCAGGGTGGCCTCCGGCTTATCTTTGGGGTGTATGGGGTGCACAGGGACTGGGCATCTAGGGCACAGAGCCCGGCCTTCAGCAGGACAAGGTGGCCATAACCCCCTCTGGCACATGGTGGGACATGGAGCCTGGACTGTGGGGTCTGAACCAACGTGTCCGTGGGTTATGTCCCTACAGCCTCTGAGGCAGTCTGGGGCTCGAGGAGGGACACCCCAAACTCTGGGCATTATGGCCCAGCTTTCCCTTGTCCCCTCCCACCCTCCAGCTAAAAGTAAATGTCCTAGCAGGAAAGACAGGCCTCAGGCAGGTGCCCTGACACTTAGGACTCGGGGTGACAAGTAAGAAATGACTTGTGGAAGCTTTGGGTGCCACGGTCCTCAGTCACTGCTGTGCCTCGGCGCGACCTGGGTACCCCGTTAAGAGACAAGTGATGTGTGGGTCTGGGAGAGGCCTGGGCATCTGCATTTTCACAAACACCTGTGTCGGCTTTATCCCCCACACTTTGGCCTGGCTAACTCTTACGAGTTCTTTGACTCAGCCCCTTCCAGAACCCTTCTCTGGGGGCCTGCCTCTCTACACCGCTGGGGCAAGGCCCCTCCCACTTTACTGTGAAGCTCACCCCTGAGCTGTCACTGGCTGTGCCCCGGCTGTATCCTCGGTAACAGTGTGTCTCTGCCCCTCGTGCCCCCAGCAGTGAGCCCAGCCCAGTCACTTTCTGGAGGTGGCTCCTGGCTCGCGTTCGTGGAACGGGTGAACTGGGGTGCTGGGCTCCCCGGGGATTGAGGACCCCTGGCTGATGGGCTCCAGTGGGGCAGGGGGGCAGGAAAGCCGGTGGTCATCTTGGGATCCCCAGCTCTTAGTAGGTGCTCAGCCAACTTTTGGAGCATTGCGTTCCCTGTACCTGCTGCTTTAGGAAGCCATCCAGGAAAGGAGCCGGGACATGGGACGTCCAGGCCAGTAGGACCCAGGAAAGAAAGAGGAACAAAAAGTGCAGTTAACAGTGGTGTCCTTGTAAATCGATGCAGGCTGCCCCGCGGGGGCGTGGCAGAAGGCCTGGCCAGCAGCACCTTCGGGTGGAAGTTACGAGCGGGTGGGCATTACTAACCCATCCATATAACCCACAAACCAGGACTGGTTTACGTTTCAGTGGTAGTTTGGTGGTCTTTCCTTTCACAAACTTACCGAGCACCTACTTGAAAACATCACATAGGG
>CM053578.1:100054801-100261687 GCA_028646485.1 Cryptoprocta ferox | reverse complement strand
CTGAGAATAGCAAATTGAATTAAAATTTATTGGAACTCTTCTCTGGGTAAGCACAGTTCCTGGCACATGAGAGCATTCCCGTTAGTAAAAGACACAGTCCTTATCATTGAAAAGATGAAAAACAAACAGGCAAAAAAACTGAATAATTAAAATTCTGAGTAACAGGGGTGCCTGGGTGGCTCAGTCATTTGAGCATCCAGTTTCGGCTCATGTCGCGATCTCGCGGTTCATGGGTTCGAGCCCCTCGTTGGGCTCTGTGCTGACAGCTCGGAGCCTGCAGCCTGCTTTGGATCCTGTGTCTCCGTCTCTCTCCTCCCTCCCCGGCTTGTGCTCTGTCTCTGTCTCTGTCTCTCAAAAAGAAAAAGAAAAAAGAAAAATAAAAAAAAGAAAACACCACGTAAAGCTAAGCAGATGATTAAGAATTTGGAGAGAGTCTCTCATCCAGTGTAGGAAGGAGGCATAAATAATAGCAGGCCCACCCCCGGGGAGACAGGGCGCTGGCCTGGTGCCACTGGCCTCTGGGCTCATGGGAAAACCTTGGTGTTTGTGTGGAAGACCTTCTCATTCCATAGCATAGAGGTCGAGGCCTGGAGCTGGAGTCCAAAGGACAAGCCTTGGTTTTGCTGCCCACAGGCCGTGTGACCTTAGCGTCCTCATCTGCCCGGTGGGGACAGTCTGGGAGGCCTCCAGGGTTGTAGTGAGGACCGAGCGAGGTGACCCGTCACGAGCACAGAGCGTCAGGGCCGCTGGTCCCTGATGACCCTGCACGGACAAGTGGGGGGATCGAGGGCGTTTATGACCACCGCTCACCAGCTGAATGTTGCACCCTTCTGTCTGAGCAGGAGCTTAGCGACCGAGAGAGGAGCATAGCCCGAGTTGCCTGGATTTAGAGAGAGCAAGGTGCCTCGTTCTGCCCAGAAGGGCAGCAGGAATGGCCATCAGTTCTTGCAAAATGAACTCCTTCTCCCCGTGTGATTTTGTGGAAGCAACACATGCTGTTTTACAGAACTTCGGCAAAGAGTCATCTCTCTGGTCTGAGCCCCCCCCCCCCAGGGATGCAGGGCGGACAGCAGAGAGCGTCTCTTTTCTCTTGACTCTGGTTCCAGGCCTCGATGAAGCAATTTGGAATAATGCCCAACGTTTCCTCGTTCCCTGAGACGTGCATGTTCTGTGTCAGGAGGGGGCGCCCGGCCTCGTCCTCCAGTCCGGATCGGGGCCGGTGGACGGATGTCCGGCCCGGAGGGCGGAGAGGGCCGGACTTCTTGGAGCCGGATGGGAAAGCGGGTGGTGCGTCGGCCAGCTTGGGCTGCTGTAACCGACTGCCCCAGCCTGGGCGGCTGGAGAGCGGGCGGTTATGCCTCACGTCCATGATCAAGGTGCGCGCAGCGTCGATCTCTGGCGAGTCCCCCTCCCCCCCTTGGCTGGCATCCCCGGTGTCTTCTTTTCTCGTAAGGTCGCCAGTCATACTGGACTAGGGTCCCACCCTATGACCTGACTCAACCTTGACCTCTTCATAGGCCCCATCCCCAAACGCAGTCGCACTGGGAGCTAGGGCTTCAACATAGGAGTTTGGGGGACACGATTCAGTCCCTAACAGGTGGGGAAATGCGGGCTACCTAAGATCCATTGTGTGCTCTTGACCTGCTCCGATGGGAGCTGAGCCCCGGCCCCCGCGGAGAGCCTGGAACCCGGGCCGAGGCGAAGCGTGGGTGGGAGGTGCTGTGTCCACTTCCTGGCGGCGCCGGCGTCCTGCCAGATTGTACTAACGGTGGGGGCAGGTGCCAGGGCAGCCCCAGTCCTCGGTCAGCCGCCTTTGTCCCTGACCCCCTCACAGGTCGCCCCGGCGGCTCAGGTCGCATGACCACATTGTGATAAAGGGAAGGTGACAGCGTCAGACAGCCGTGACTCATTAACACCGAGGTCAGGGAAGCTGGAAACAGCCCAGATCGGGACAGAGTGCACCGCGTGGGGGGTTCCGCGGGGGCCCCGAGCGACAAGGAGACCGGGGAGGAAAAGGGCGAGGTGGGGCACTGCTCAGCCCGAGCTTTGCTGGCGGAATCCGAACGCAAGGCCGGTGTCAGTGGCCACGTCAGAGCCGGGTGCGGGGGACAGAGGAGGGGAGCTCGCGCGGCCGGACGGCGAGGACCCGTGTCAGACGGCGAAATACAGCGCGAGCTGGATTGTCTGAGGTCACAGCGACTTGGGGGTCAGTGAACGGAGCTCCCACCAGACGGTGCTCTGTGTGTTTTCGGGGCTGGTTTTTCACCTTCGTCCATCAGAAGCATGTTGTGTTTTCCTGCAGATTTTTCTCGGTGTCGCTGCCTCCTCTGTCATCCCTGCTGCTGGGGTGGGGTCTCGTTCGTTCCCTCAAGTGCATCGCTTGAACAGCATGGCCCGGGCGGCCCTGCCCCTCCCCCCGGGTGCTGAGGCCGCCTGCAGCACCCCACGAGCCCCAAGCAGCCCCCGTGGCCTGCGCTGTGTTAATGGGGGGTCCCGGCCGTCCTGTACTTGAGGGGTGCAGGGCTGGCCTGGGGTCTGCGGGCTCAGATGTCTCTGGACCGCCCCAGCGGGAGACGCTGCCGGTCAGCTCCCGTGCGACTTCGTGGTGACGGTCCCAGGCGGGACACCGGCGGTTTCTCTACGTTGTTTCCTTCCTTTGGAGAGAAGTCTACATTTGCCCGAGAAGAGTGAGACGCAGGTCGTCCAAGCGCAGTGGGGGGGCCTGCAGGGGGCCGGACGGCTTCTCACGGCCCGCGGGGCGGCGTGGACACACTCAGAGCGCAGGAGCAGCCCTCCGGATGCCGGCCGCCTCACACACCACACGCACACCTTCACACACGCACACCCACCCACATCACATGCACACACACACACCACACATGCACACACCCTCACACACCACGCACACCCTCATACTCGCACACACACCCACACACACCCTCACACCATGCACACACCCACACACACGCATACACACACCCTCATACACACACACATCACACATGCATACACACCCTTATACACGCACGCATGCACACCCATCACACCCTCACACTTGCACACACACCCTCACACGCACACACCCTCACACTCGCACACATACCCACACACACGCATACACACCCTCACACACTCACCACATCCTCACACGCATACACTCACCCTCACCACACCCTCACACATGCACACACCCATATACACATCACACCCTCACACGCAGTCACACCCTCCCATACACGCATACACATTCACACATCCTCACATGTATACACATACGCACACACTCATATACACATGCATACACACTCACACATCCACTTATACACGCATACGCACACACACCCTCACCACACCCTCACACTCATGCATACACACACCCCCACACACTCACGCGCACACACCCCCAAACATGCATACAGCCTCACACACGCATACACACATGCATACGCACACACACACCTCTCCCAGCCTGCTCCGGGCCTCTCTCACCGCCCGACCGGAAGTGATGCTCTCCTGTCCGCTCTGTCCGCACCTGCTGGGACATAAACTACGTGGCGGCAGGGAGGTGGCCGCATTCGCCACGGAGTGCTCGGTGCCTAGACCTGCGCTCGGTATCGGTGGGAGCAGATGGGAGAGCGAGTGAGCGAGCGGCCGAGTGAACGAGTCTGGAGAGCAGAGGGGCCTGGATCCCCGGATCCCCGTCCCCCCGCTGCCCTGAAGAGGCTTGAACGACAGTAAAGAGCGTCGGCAAGGAAAAGACAGCCATATCGACGTGGCGAATGATTTGACATATAAAACGAAGACAACCGTCCTGAAATACTAACGTTCACGGACGACTGACCACCTGTAAGCGGGGTTGGGGGGGCGGCCACTATCAGTGGCAGCGATGGGGACGCTGAGCCGCCAAAAGGCCCTCCCGCCTCGGCACAGCCACTTCCCCGCCCGGGCCCCCAGAGACCAGGACAAAATGCCAAGGGCGCGGGGATGCGGGTGGCACCAAGCCAGGGCGGGCCTGACGGGCATCACACGGTGCGGGAGGCGTGCCTTCCTCTGCGGTGCTGCTGTGAGCAGGGGTTCCCTCCCTCTGGGCAACACTCGTGTGTCAGCGTGCGTGTGTGCGTGTTCGCTTAGAGCTTGCACGCTGAGACGGCCGGACGTTTTCTTAGGCAACGGAAATTTAGCAGCAGGAAGTGGTTTGACTTCAGCATCCCTGACAGAGAAGCTTCCGAGCGTCCTGAGGTCACCCTCGCGGGCAGGACCTGGGTGGCCGTAGGCAGCCACTCAGTGCTGGGCCGCCAGCGAGGCTGGTGCGATGCGCTTTCTGCGGCTTCGTCCTCCAAGGAGACCGGGCCACCGGGGCTCGGGTTGGCCTGGAGAGGCCGCCGGCTGGGGTCCTGTCGGGCACCAACTGGGCCCTCTGCCGCGGTGGCGGTGGTGGCCGGCTGGGCCCTGTGATTGGTGGGCGGCCCTGGGGACTTCCCTGTGAGCTTTCTCACTATTGCCGGGCAGGCTTATGCTACTGAGCGTCCCCCTCCTCACACACCTGTCGCTTATGTTAACCCCTGCTCTGCCTGCCGTCTGACGTGGCAGGGGCGGCGTTGGGGGGCCAGCACCCGGAAAACCCCTGGGTTGGGTCTCCGCTCCTCCACCGTCCAGCGGTAACTGTGGGGCGTTACCCCACCTCTGCATCTGGTGGTTCCTTCTGGAGAAAGGGCAGCTGCTGGACGCCCTTCCCGGGGGACCCGGGAGGATTCCTAGTGCGTTTGGAACTAGTGCTGGCCCCTCCCTATCTCCTCCCACCCGTCCTTCCCCCCGGACCCTGGAGATGTGGGGTGCGCGGCGCCAACCTCTCCTGCGCATCCCTCTCTTGCTTCCCGTCCCTCCTCTGTGCACCTGCGACAGCCTCCTGGGGCTGTTGTAAGAAATTAGCACTCGCTAGGTGGCTCGTTGGGTTCGTTCGCACCCAGCCGTGGGGACCAGAAACCTCGGGCCTCTGCACGCTCCAGGAATCCGTCTGCCCCTTCGAGCTGCTGGCAGCCGCGTCACCCCGTCCCTGCCTTGTCTCTGTGTCCTGTGTCCTTCGTGTGTCAAATATCTCCCTTATAAAGAGACCTGTCATTGGGTTTAGATTTTCAGTCCAGGGTGATGTCCTTGACATCCTTTAAAAAAAACTTTTTTTTGAACATTTATTTGAGAGAGAAACACAGAGCACAAGCAGGGGAGGGGAGCGAGAGGGAGGGCCCGAAGCAGGCTCCAGGCTCCGAGCTGTCAGCACAGAGCCCGACGCGGGGCCCCAACTCACGAGCCGTGAGCTGAAGTCAGACGCTTAACCAGTGGAGCCACCCAGGTGCCCCTGTGTCCTCGATGTCCTTAACTTGCATCTGCAAAGGACTTTTTCCCAAAGAAGTTCACGTTCAGAGGTTTCCAGAGCTTAGAATGTGGACACAGTTTTTGGGGGGGCGCACAATTCACCCCACCACTCGGTCCCTCTGGCCAGCTGTTGTGGAACCTGAACCCGTCCTCGGTCAAGGAACAGCGGAGGGTAAGAGTGACCCCACGTGATCCCAGGAAGGTCGGTGTGGTTTGCTTGTGAGCGAGGGAGGAAGGCGGGCTGGCCTCCCAGCGCCCCCACCGCCCAGAAGCCCGCCCTGCAGAGGACGGTGCTTAAGACTCGTGTTGTGCGCATGGGCTCAGGAATCAGGTGACAGTCACGACACAGAAGAAGGGTGCCTCCAAAAAGCTTATCAGATTCTGGATTTCTTTCTCTTTTTCAAAATGAAAATGGCTTTATCGATTATGTTAATCAAATTAGACCACGAAGAAAATAATAGATGCTCATTTTTCAGTTTTTCAGATGAGTTAACAGGTAAAAAGATACAGTAAAAGTTGCACCCCCTGCTAATACCTGCGGTTGGGAACTGTGACCTGTGGCCTCCTGACTGTCCTCGGGGGCGTGTAAAGGTGGGAGTCCCTCTATCCCGATTTTCACGCCTATTCAGCACCAGGAGACCGTCTGAGTCGCCCTTAGCGGCTGCCGGGGCCTAGGTGCACGGCTGACCTCTGGGGTTCTCACCTGCTCCGTGTTTGGGACGTCAGGCGGTCTCCAGTTTTCGGTACAGCGAGCCAGGAGCGCCTTGTCTCTGTCCTTCATGCAGAGGTGACCTTGCGGCCGGCGAGGGGAAGGGCCCTCACTCCACGCGCCCCCGCGCACACAGGCCTGCGTGTCCCTGCGTCTCGCTGCGGCTGTGACTGGGGGCGGGGTAGACGCCCTCCTGCGAGGCTCTGAGGCCCGGGAGGTGACACCGGCCCTCCTCCTCCGTGTTTGCCCCGACGCAGGCCATGTTCGAGCTGGTCACTTCCGAGGCCTCCTACTACAAGAGCCTAAGCCTGCTCGTGTCTCACTTCATGGAGAATGAGCGTCTGAAGAAGACCCTGCACCCGTCCGAGGCGCACATCCTCTTCTCCAACGTCCTGGACGTCATGGCCGTCAGCGAGCGGTGAGCCGCCGGCTCGGCTCCTTGTGGGGCCTGGCTTCCGGAACCTTCTCCTCAGCGGGGGCGCAGTGGAAGCGGGTGGCCGGTGCTCGTGACCCTGGCTTCTCCCCTGTGTGTGTTTGGAATGAGCTACAGTGAGATATAAATAAATACGTAAAGCCGACCGCTGCCAGCAGGGAGGCAGGTCACGTGCCCCTGGACAGGCCTGCGGGCCGTGGGCTCCTTCCCAGCAGCACGAGTGTCCCCGGGCCCCCACGGTCAGGCAGGTCGCGGCGGGTGTCCTGAGCTGCTCCAGGGGTGTCCGTGTGAGCTGCTCCTTATCCGGACTCCTACGGCCCTGGCTCGGCGCTTGCGGGGCCCCGAGACCCTCCGAGAGCCCTGGACTTGTGCTTTCTGTCCCCAGCTAGATGGCGTGCGCAGTAATTCGTGGTGGTGGCTTTGGAACTGTGCTTACAGTTTGCCTGTTTGAAGGATGGGAGGAGCTTAGCGGGAGGAGGAATGAACAACCACTAACCGATTGTCGCAGAGAAGCCAATCGTAGTTAGGGCAGGAGACCCACTGACCACTTCCCCCGGCCGCCACCGGGTCTGCAGCTCAAAGCGCAGAACTCCGCTTTTGGACGAGCTGGTCCAACCGTGCACGTTCAGATGTGAAGCCGAGGTGTGGCAGGAGGGGCTCCCCCACCCCCTGGGGTGCCCCATGGGCCCCTGGGTGGGTCCCTCCTCCGCACTGACACCCGCGTCCTGGGCGCAGCCCCACCCGGTGGGCTTGGGCGCACGGTGGCTGAGAGACGCCTCACCTTTGCCACTTCACCCCTTTGGGGAAGGGGCGTCTTTTTACTTATGTCTTGACTTCTGTTTTATCGTGGAAAATTCCAATCAGGCAGAAGTAGAGACGCCAGTGTGATGAGCCCAGCATCTAGGTTTGCCCATGTCCCCACCCCACCCCACCCCTCCCCTCCCCTCCCCACCACCCACCGGATCCTTCTGAAGCAGATCCCCGCGGTCACCTCGTCCGTGAACACGTCAGTGTGGGTGGAAAAACAAAGTCTCTTTCTTCTAATACCCCTAATACTATTATCACACACCCAAAAAACTCTGAACGTGTCATTCCTCGATGTGACCGAACGCGCCCTCGGGGATCACGGCCTGCCGCGTTTGCTGGCTGGTCCGAGCCAGGCCCGGCGGTGGAGACGTGTCCTGAGTGTCGCGGTCCAGGCGCCCTTCACCGCAGCCGCTGCCCCCCCCCCCGGCAGGTTTCTCCTGGAGCTGGAGCGCCGGATGGAGGAGAACGTCGTGATCTCGGACGTGTGCGACATCGTGTACCATTACGCGGCCAACCACTTCTCGGTCTACATCACCTACGTCAGCAACCAGACCTACCAGGAGAGGGCCTACAAACAGCTGCTGTGAGTGCGCCCGGCGGGGCCGGGGCTCCTCCCACAGGGACACCGAGCGCGGTCCTTGGACCCCTGCTTTCCCAGGATGGTGCCCCAGCCTGGCACGTTCCGGGGGGTTCGGAGTCACCAGAGAAGTGTCAGTCCCAAGACAGTCTGCCATGGAGCCCGCTGGACCCGTGTCCAGATCGGCTGGGCTGAGCTCCGTGGGGTGTAGAGAAGGGGGTCTGAGGCCCGGAGGCCCCTCGTGGCCCAAGAGGTCAGGAAAATGGTTTGAACCAGGGACAAAGGCAAGGACGGGGCAGGAGGGAGTCTTTGGTGGCATTTCCAGCAACACCCTTGAGTTTATTACTAATGGGCCCATTTTTTTTTTTTTTAAATATTAGAGAGAGGGAGAGAGAGGGCATGAGTCAGTGAGGGGCAGTGAGAGAGAATCCCACGAGGGGCAGAGAGTGGGAGAGAAGCAGGGCTCGAGCTCACCCAGAATGGGGCACGAGCTCACCCAATGCAGGACTCGAACTCACGAACCGTGAGATGATGACCTGAGCCGAAGTCAGATGCTTAGCCGACTGAGCCATCGGGCGCCCCGACTCTGCCCACTTGTACCCTTTCCTGGGGTTTCCGTTGATGAGATAGCTTCGCAGTCAACTAGCCCCTTCCGAAGCGTTCAGACTCCTGCGCCCGCGACAGGGACAGTGTAACCAGTGATGTGGCCCTCGCTGCACGCGGGAGCGCGGAAGGTCTCTCTGGGGCCTAACATCCGGACGTTCCACTTCCCTGGGCCTCGTCATCAAGCCGCGCAGCCAACTGTGGATGTTTTAAAACGTGGAGGTTTTACACCTGGGGCTGAAAAGTGGGACTTGAGGGAGTCAGGAGGCCCATTTTGGGGACAAACCTGGAGGAGACCAGCACCGCGGGAACAGGACGTGGGCGTGGCTGTGCCGAGGGTGTGCTCGTGTGCACCCCGTGTACCTGAGGCAGCGGCAGGTCCCTGAGCCCTTGTCACCCCCCCACCCCCGCTGAGTCACCCGCACACAGGACGTCTCCTGTGTCTCTGGCAGCCGCCCCCAGCCTGCCGCCGTTCCCGTCACTACGGGGCCCGCGGGGCAGGCCGCCAAATTGTGCGTCTGGGTCTCACGCTTGGCCACGCGAGGAATCCTTGCCTCCCACACACGGCGCACTTTGCTAGGTTCCCAGGGCACGGGAAGCCACTACCGTCACTGGCTTGTACGCCAACAGTTTACTTTGCAGTAAAAGGAAAGGAACCGGCGTGTGCCCCGTGCCCGCGGGCCGTCTGGCTCCCACGAGGCCCCGACTGCTCTTCCGCCTCCCGCGAGCCGGAGACCGACTCTCGTGTCTGTGTCCCCAGCCAGGAGAAGGCGGCCTTTCGGGAGCTGATCGCGCAGCTGGAGCTGGACCCCAAGTGCCGGGGGCTGCCCTTGTCCTCCTTCCTCATCCTGCCCTTCCAGAGGATCACGCGCCTCAAGCTGTTGGTCCAGGTACCAGCCCCTCCCGCCGCATGCGGTCCGGGCTCACGGGCGCGTCTCCGGCTGCACACGGCGTCCTCGGGTCACTCCAGGTCTTTGCCGGCTTTCTGGGAAGTGCACCTGCTCCCCACATCCCAGGGGAGCTCCCACTGCGTGCCGAGCCGCGGGGGACCCGGCTCCCGTCCCCACAATCTGGGGGAGAGATGGACAGGCACGCATAACTGGGAAGGGGAAGTGGCCGTGAGGACAGTGAGATAGGGTAACGTGACGGGGTGACCGCCGGGTCACTGCCAGTTCAGGGGGCTGAGAAAGACTCTCAGGCAAGCGGCACTGGAGCTGAGACTTGGCTGACAGGGAGGAGCTGTTCGGGTTGCCAGGGAACTGCTTGTGCAAAGGCCCTGGGGCAGCCAGGGTCACAGCCAGGAAGGGCAGTGGTGAGCTGAGGGAACTCGACTGGAGTGAGTGCAGAGACGCGCAGAGGCCAGACGGGGCCCTAAGGGACCTGGTAAGATGCTGGGGTCATTCTTCAGCCTGTTGGGGAGTCCCCTGATCTAACGGCCTTCTGTGAGAGCACCTGGGCTGCCTGTGCAGCGTGATGGGCAGGAGAGCAGAAGGGAAAGGGGGGGGTTAGGAAGCGACTGGAGAAAGCAGCTTAGCCTGGGGGAGAGGTGGGGCAGGGGGTAGTGAGGGAGGGCAGGGGGAGGTCTTGGAGGGAAACCCGAATTGAGAAGAATCGAGACGCCCACTTGCTACTTCCGGTCACAAGGGGGGTGAGCTCGAGCAGTTGGTGTGACGGTGTGGTCTTTCCCAAGGAGGGGGAGCGCGAGGTGACTGAGCAGTCAGATCTCCAAGTTCAGAGTTAAAGGGAGAAGTCTGAGCAGGGCCTCTGGGCATCGAGGTGGCATTTAGTGAAAGAGATTCTCCAGGAAGGAGAGAAAGGGGTCCCGAGACCCAGCCGTGGGACACAGCGGCCAAGAAGAAATAGCGGTGAGGAAGGAAGACCAGGAGGGCTGCCTGGAGAGGGTGACACCTCCTGAAAGCAGGTCTCCAGCAGGGCAGAGATGCCCTGTGCCTGGCACACACTCCTGGGCGTGTTCTGTGCACCAGCCAGGCGGAGGGGATGGTGTGGACCTGGCCATGGCTCTCGGGGGCACGGGCTGAGACGGCGACCCAGGAGCCACAGTGAGGGGAGGTCAGAGGTCAGGCAGGCAGGAGGCCAAAGACCTGGGGCAGCTGGCTAGCTCCATGGTGGCAGCAGTAAGGAGGGGAGGTCACAGCCCCTGGCAGGGGGAGGGGGGACCAGGCTCAGAGAGGCCCAGGACCACAGAGACGGGGGTGTCAGAGGAAGCGACCGCCCACCCCCAGGACGGCAGGAGGCAGCTCTGGCAGAGAACTCAAGGACCTCGAACCCAAGTCACAGGACACCAGTGAATGAGGGGCTTACGTGTGACGTTTCTTTTTCGCTTGGAAAAACTGAAACAGAAAACGGGGGAAACTTTTCAAGAAATTTTATAGGAAAAGAGCCCGTGTGGACATATAAAAATCTTAATTTCTGTACGATGAAAACCAACAAAACTAAGATCAAGACCCACCGTGATGTTGTCCTGAGGAGACACGGGGCCAGGGGGTGGCCACGTAGAGCCACCAGGGGGCTCCCGGGAAGCGTGGTGGAGGCAAAGGGAAAGTAAGCAAGATTTGGTTAATGAAGGAACGTCAGACGGTTGGAAAAGAGACCGTTTTCATCAACAAGAGCAGAGTTAACAAAGCCTCGGGGTCACTGCGACTTGATCCCGGGGGAAAGGGTGGGGAGGCTCCGTGACCCTGAGCGCGGGGCTCCTGGCGGGGACAGGGGCATCCTGGACTTGCCTTTCCCTCGGTGCCGGGCCCACCCCGCCAGCATGGGGTCCCCTGCTGAGCCCCACGGGATCGTGGCTGTGGCCGGGCCTCCAGGGGCAATCCTCTCGGGACACTGCCTCGTGGTCGTCATTTTAGAGCTGGGCCCGGCCGTTGGGTGGGGGATGCCCGGTCCTGGGCCCGGCCGTCGGGGGTGGAGGTGCCCGGTCCTGGGCCCGGCCGTGGGGGGGCGGGGTGCCCGGTCCTGGGCCCGGCCGTCGGGGGGGGAGGTGCCCGGTCCTGGGCCCGGCCGTGGGGGGGCGGGGTGCCCGGTCCTGGGCCCGGCCGTGGGGGGGAGGTGCCCGGTCCTGGGCCCGGCCGTGGGGGGGCGGGGTGCCCGGTCCTGGGCCCGGCCGTGGGGGGGCGGGGTGCCCGGTCCTGGGCCCGGCCGTGGGGGGGATGCCCGGTCCTGGGCCCGATCATAGGCTCTCCTGCCGGTCGGGCTCTTCGATGTGCTGCAGCTCGTGGGGGCGGGGAGGGAGGAAAGGCCACACGTGACCGTATTAATGCGGATTTTCCCGTGCTCAGAACATCCTGAAGAGAGTGGAAGAGCGATCCGAGCGCGAGTGCACCGCCTTGGACGCCCACAAAGAGCTGGAGATGGTGAGCCCCGCTCTCCTTGCTTTTCCCCAATAGTCTGCACTCCCACCCTCCGGCCCTGCCGGACGTCATTGAGAGGCACCTGGCTGGCTCGGTAGGCCGAGCAAGTGACTCTTGATCTTGGGGTCCCGAGTTCAAGCCCCACATTGGGTGTAGAGATTACTTTAAAAAAAAAAAAAAAAAGAGAAAAAGAAAAGTGATTGAATCCAAAAAACAGATGAGCGTGGCCTGAGCAGAGGCGGACCTGGGGCCGGACCAGGCAGCACATGGGGACCTCCACAGCCGCCCACCGGCCCGGGTCTCATCAGCTGCCTCGTCGCGGGCTCCGGGGCCCTCACAAGCCCCACGCCTGTCCCTGTTTCCGGGGCCTTCCCTCCTGTGACGGGCGAGGAGGCTGGATCTGGCTCTTGTGCCCCGACGGCGCTCTGCCAGGTGCCTTCTCCCCGACGCCTCCCCCTGGCCCCACGCTGCTCCTTTCCTATCTCTGCCTCCTGGCCCTGCCGAGTCCTGGGCTTTTCCTGCCCAAGAGTGAAGAAACCATGTCCCTTCCTTACCTCGGAGAACGGCTCCTCCTGGAGCGGCCGGCGGAGTCGGGGTGGTGCCGTCCTCGGGTGCCCTGCTCGCGCGGACCCTCCCTTCCATCTTCGGTCTCGTGCGCTTGGCTCCTGGCATTGCTGGAGCTGCGTGGCGGCCACTCTGTCATGCCAGTGACTATAGTGGACGAGAGCCTGGTGTGGGGCGTCCTCTCCACTTCCGGTACTCAGTGAAAGGACTGGCCTCCGTGGGCACCTGATGGCAGTCCCAAGCCACTTGGGGCCACGAGGGCTCCATTTCACAGTGGTCTTCCCCGACCCTGGCCCTGGCCACTCCTCTGTCCCTTACCAGTTGGCCACCTGGCAGGCTGGTCAGGGAGGGTCAGTGACCTGGGCTGCATCTTTCAGGGCCCTCTGCCCTCCCTGGAGCTCCCACACCTGATCGGGTCAGGGGTTCATCCCCGTCCCCGCTGGGCCACAGAGGGTGGGTCCAGTGGCTGCCTCAGCCCTGAGGGGCCCTGCGTGCTGGGGGCCCAGCGAGCGCCCCCGTTCCTGAAGTCCTCTGCTGCCATCTCCCCTCCCTTCTGATGAAAGCGGTACTTGCGTCTCACGGTCTGCCTTTTCCTTATAAAGGTGGGTTTTCCCCCCTAATTTATAAGAGTGACATTTAGTACCAAAAAAAAAACCCCTAGCCAGTGCTCACGAGTAAAAAGAAGATGGTGAAGACCCCCAGGTGTCCCGCATTTCTCAGCCAACGTGCGGGCTCTTGCCCTTTGCAAACGGACGCCTGCGCGCACAGCTGTCATCTTTGCAAAGCAGGGATAGTGGTTTGTAAGGTGGCGTTGCTCTCCGTTTTCGCGCCTGTAAAATTACTGCAGTTTTTAATGATTTCATAGTCCGGGGCGATGTGCATATAAACGTTAACCAATCCCAGTCAGGGGCCATTTAGTTTGAGGACCGTTTTTCTCACTGGAAACAACGCTGCAGGGAACACCCTGGGCACATACCGGGGGCGTGCTGGATGCCGGGCTGCGTCCTAGACACCGTGCTTCGTGGGGTACCGTTTCTTCAGACTGAATTCCTGGAAGTCCCAGGAAGTGTGGGTTTATCAGGCCTCTCGGTATCTGGGCTGCCGCCCAGCAAGGTGGGGGGAACCCGCACTCCCCCGCCCCGCAGTGGGCGACAGCATTCTCCCCGTACCTTGGCCCGCCCGGAGGTGGTCCGTCTACCTTTTCCAGTCTGACAGATGAGAACGGGCATCTTCCTGTTTTGTCTTCTTAGGGGACGTGAGGGGTCAGGCATCGTTTTACGCGCGCTCCCGAGCGTCCTTTCTAGCAAGGACGAAGCGCCACCTTTCTGCAGCAGGACCGAGAGCCCCAGCTAACAGCCCGACGGGCTTTCCCACTGACCGTTGTCGCGGGCACGGCTGGGCAGAGGAGCTCGCGCCCAGCTGGGCCGGCCGGCCTCACCTCCGGGGCCTGAGCGCGCCGGCGGCGGTGGCCTCACGTGTCTGCCTTCTGATGCCAGGTGGTAAAGGCATGCAACGAGGGTGTCAGGAAGATGAGCCGCACGGAGCAGATGATCAGCATTCAGAAGAAGATGGAGTTTAAGATCAAGGTGAACCTGTGCCCATCTGTGTGTCCCCAGCCCAGCCGGGCCGGCCTGGGGCCGCGGTCCCTGGTCGAGCTCAATGATTGGCCACCCACCCTCAGGTCTCAGTTGGGTGTCACCTTCATGGAGGTCTCTTGACCCCACCTATCACCTGTGACCAGCATCCCATTGGCCTGCACTTATCTTCTGAGAGACGGTGTGCAAGGACCCTGGCTGGAGCCACCTGCTCTCCTTTCTTGTCTGTGTGACCTTGAACAGTTCGTTGACATGAAGCACGTGACAGGGCCCGTTGCAAGGATTCTTAAGTCAGGGGGAACCGAAAATCTGACAGCAGTTACCAACCTCCCCCAACTTTATGTAATGCTTCAGGCATTAGCGCTAAGGGTCCCTGGGGCCCAGGTTTCCGGTGACATGGGCACGTGAGCACGTGAGCACACAGTGCACACAAAGGGCCCCTGAGGTCATGCCGTGTTTAGGAGGTGAGCCCCAGGTGAGGAGGCAGACGGGAAGCCCCCCCCCATATCTCCACCTCCTGGACCGACCACCGCCGGGAGCCTGCCTCGGGCCATGCAGCGGGCACCTGCAGACCTGGCCTTCTTACCCGCCCCCCCCCCCCAGTTCTCCTCCTCCGTGACCTTGGCTTCTCCCCTGATTCTGCATTGGTCAGGCTGAGCCTGGTAGGGAATGAGGACGCTCAGGTGCCCACATGTACACATACACCTGTACAGACCCAAGTCCATTCAGACACACTTAGACACAAACACACCTACACAGAAGTGCACACAGACACATACACAACAGACAAATGCATGGCTACACACAGACGCAAACATCTATACACAGCCACGTACGCATCCACGGGAGCGCGCCCCCACACATGGCATGCACGGGTGCACCTGCGCACCCCCCTTCCTGTATTTGCCCAGGACTGCTCCATTCCCCGCCCCCCCCCCCCCCGCAGCCCCTCAAGCTGTCTCTCTGGGTTAGGACTCCAGCGAGGCCCAGGGGGGCCTCGGGGGAGTATGTGTGTGGGGGGCATCACTGTTCTGATGCCACCCCCCACCCCCCAGTCGGTGCCCATCATCTCCCACTCCCGCTGGCTGCTGAAGCAGGGCGAGCTGCAGCAGATGTCGGGCCCCAAGACGTCCCGAACCCTGCGGACCAAGAAACTCTTCCGGGAAATTTACCTCTTCCTCTTCAACGACCTGCTGGTGATCTGCCGGCAGATTCCCGGGTGAGCAGTTAGGCTGCCACCGAGCACCAAGCACTGTAGGCCTGGGGGTTGTGGGCGGGGCAGGGCAAGTGGGCTGCAGCCGCAGAGGGAGGAGGAAGGGAGGAGGAAGCCTCGAGGTGAGGGGGACCGATGTTCAGGTCCTGGGCTTCCAGAATGAGGTGAGGAGTGGCCAGTGGTAGGGCCCCCAGGACTGGGGGTGGCTCCCTGGGACCCCGGGGCCTCCTGGGGGCCAGTACCCCCAACGCTGTCCCCCTTGGTCCCCAGAGACAAGTACCAAGTGTTCGACTCCGCCCCGAGAGGCCTTCTCCGCGTGGAGGAGCTGGAGGACCAGGGCCAGACGCTGGCCAACGTGTTCATCCTGCGGCTGCTGGAGAACGCGGACGACCGGGAGGCCACCTACATGCTGAAGGCATCCTCACAGTGAGTGCCCAGCACCTGCGCCCCGCGGCACTGCCCAGTCTCCTTCCCGGGGCACCAAGGTTCAGCACAAGCTTTGTGGCGCCGGCCGTTGTCGGGCCCCAAGGCCAGGGTTTCCAGCGGGCGGGCAGGTGTGCGTGCGTGCACGCCCTCGGGCTCGGTCTCTGGAAGGGCCTTCTCTGCTGAGATGGAGAAGCCTCAGGCCAGGCTGACCCGTGTACCCATCACTGGACAGTCCCGGGGCCATCTCATCACCCCAACCCTTGTCCCCGCCAGAGCTCACAGGCCACCCACCATCTCCGTCCAGTCCCCACCGCCCGGACGGGGACAACGACATGTCTGAGAGCCTGCGGCTTCAGGGGTGTCTTTGGGGTGTCTGGGAGGGCTCCCCCTCACCAACTGGCGTTCAGGTGTGTCAGGGAGAGTCTGTAGGGCTCCCCCGTGCCTCTCCCCAGATTCTGGGCACCCCCAGCTGTCCTGCTGTGGCCTTGTGGGATGCTCAGCACCAAGCTCCCCGGGGGGGGAAGGGCGGTTGCTCTGGGGTCCCGGCAGTTGTCCTCTGTGTCCCAGGAGTGAGATGAAGCGTTGGATGACCTCACTGGCCCCCAACCGGAGAACCAAGTTTGTTTCCTTCACTTCTCGGCTGCTGGGTGAGTGCCCTCAGGGAGGAGGCCGCCTGCTGGGCGGGGCAGGGGAGGGCAGGGGAGGGGCAGGTGCAGACAAGTGAGGGCAGGTGAGGACAGGTGAGGGGCAGGTGAGGACAGGTGAGGGGCAGGTGAGGGCAGGTGTGGGACAGGTCAGGGGCCAGTGAGGGCAGGTGAGGACAGGTGAGGGGCAGGTGTGGACAGGTGAGGACAGGTGAGGGGGAGGTGCAGGCAAGTGAGGACAAATGAAGGGCAGGTGCGGGCAGGTGAGGGGCAGGTGAGGGGCAAGTGCGGGCAGGTGAGGACAGGTGAGGACAAGTGAGGGCAGGTGAGGACAGGTGAGGGGCAGGTGCAGGCAAGTGAGGACAAATGAAGGGCAGGTGAGGGGCAGGTGTGGGCAGGTGAGGGCAGGTGAGGGGCAGGTGTGGACAGCTGAGGGGAAGGTGTGAACAGGTGAGGGGCAGGTGAGGGCAGGTGAAGACAGGTGAGGGGGAGGTGTGGACAGGTGAGGACAAGTGAGGGCAGGTGTGGGCAGGTGAGGGGCAGGTAAGGGCAGGTGTGGACAGGTGAGGACAGGTGAGGGGCAGGTGTGGGCAGGTGTGGGACAGGTCAGGGGCCAGTGAAGGCAGGTGAGGACAAGTGAGGGCACGTGAGGGGCAGGTGAGGACAGATGAGGGACAGGTGAGGGCAGGTGTGGGACAGGTCAGGGGCCAGTGAAGGCAGGTGAGGACAGGTGAGGGGCAGGTGAGGACAGGTGAGGACAGATGAGGGACAGGTGAGGGCAGGTGTGGGACAGGTCAGGGGCCAGTGAAGGCAGGTGAGGACAGTTGAGGACAAGTGAGGGCAGGTGAGGGCAGGTGAAGACAGGTGAGGGGCAGGTGTGGACAGGTGAGGACAGGTGAGGGGCAGGTGTGGACAGGTGAGGACAGGTGAGGACAAGTGAGGGCAGGTGTGGGCAGGTGAGGGGCAGGTAAGGACAGGTGAGGGGCAGGTGCGGGCAGGTGAGGGCAGGTGCAGGCAGGTGAGGGCAGGTGAGGGGCCGGTGTGGGCCGGTGAGGACAAGTGAGGGCAGGTGAAGACAGGTGTGGGCCGGTGAGGACAGGTGAGGGGCAGGTGCAGGCAGGTGAGGGCAGGTGCAGGCAGGTGAGGGCAGGTGAGGGGCCGGTGTGGGCCAGTGAGGACAAGTGAGGGCAGGTGAAGACAGGTGTGGGCCGGTGAGGACAGGTGACGGGCAGGTGTGGGCAGGTGAGGACAGGTGAGGGCAGGTGTGGACAGGTGTGGGCAGGTGAGGACAAGTGAGGGGCAGGTGCGGGCAGGTGTGGACAGGTGTGGGCAGGTGAGGACAAGTGAGGGCAGGTGCGGGCAGGTGTGGACAGGTGTGGGCAGGTGAGGACAAGTGAGGGGCAGGTGCGGGCAGGTGTGGACAGGTGTGGGCAGGTGAGGACAGGTGTGGACAGGTGTGGACAGGTGAGGACAAGTGAGGGGCAGGTGCGGGCAGGTGTGGACAGGTGAGGGCAGGTGAGGGGCCGGTGTGGGCCGGTGAGGACAAGTGAAGGCAGGTGAAGACAGGTGTGAGCCCGGAGGACAGGTGAGGGGCAGGTGTGGACAGGTAAGGACAGGCGAGGGGCAGGCGAGGGGCAGGCGCTCTCCACACTCCTGGGGCGGCAGTGCCCACGAGCCCCCAGAGGCCAGCGCGGCTTCCTCTGCCCTAAGGGCCCGTGTACGAGCTGCGAGCTTAGCGCCCTGCCGGAGCACGTCGGTCCGCTGAGCGCGGCAAGCGTTTGTGCGGTTAGCGAAGCAGTCAGTCACTGGGTCGTGAGTGACAGGTACCGCGAGGAAACCAAGAAGGCCCAGAAGACAAACGCGGGCGTTCTTTGTGGGGTCGCCAGCTCTCTGAAAACCTAACCAAGCGCAAAAGGGTGCGTGCGCGCCTGCCTCAGAGACGCTGCCGGCCCCGACGTGCCCGCTGCGGCCGGGCCTCCCCCGGCTGCGGCCGGCACGTCAGGCGCAAGAGGTTCCGTCTCACGTCCCAAGTAGGGCCCCCCCCCCCCCCCGCCTGTAGGGCCCTCTGCCGTGTGTCGTTTCCTCCGGCGCCCCTGGCTGTCTCAGCCCCGTGTTCTCTGCAGCCAAACTCTGCGGGTGCTGTTACACGCAGGCCTGCGCTGCGGGGGTGGGGGTGCTGGGTCCTCAGCAGGGCGGGGACATGGCGGCGAGGACGCGCTACCTCCCTGTCCCCCCGCCCCAGACTGCCCCCAGGTCCAGTGCGTGCACCCGTATGTGGCCCAGCAGCCAGATGAGCTGACCCTGGAGTTGGCCGACATCCTGAACATCCTGGAGAAGACGGAAGACGGTGAGGGCCGGGGGTCTGGGGGCACCTCCCGCTCATGCCACCCCCACCCCGGGCCTCTGCACCAGCCTGAGGGATAAGGGGTGGGGGGTGTCTACGCCCTGTGTGCAGAAGCAGACTTCGCGAGGCCGGGGCTCAGAGACGGGCTGCCCAGCAACAGAGTGATGGTGACATTCCGGTCACCGGGTGGTCAGCTTAGATGCCTCGCCCTCCGAGGGGCGTCCCTGGGGTCCCCTGGCCTGTCACACTGGGCCGCCGACAGTTACCGAGGGCTCGGGGATGGGTTCCAAAGTCAGTAGGTTCGGGACACCCCGCGGCACCCTAGGACCACGTTCCCCAGGAGGGGGTCAGGGCAGTGCTCTCGCAGCTTCCGGGGAGACGAACCCAAACTCGGTGTCTCCGGCAGGGGTTCGTCGAGCAGGTGCCCCCTGGGAAGGCCAGCTGGGCTCCCTGGCCGGGGCGGGGGCTCGGCCCTCACCCCCACCAGAGCCGCTTACCCGCCCCGCCCCCTCCCTGCACAGGGTGGATCTTCGGCGAGCGTCTGCACGACCAGGAGAGAGGCTGGTTCCCCAGCTCCATGACTGAGGAGATCCTGAACCCCAAGATCCGGTCCCAGAACCTCAAAGAATGTTTCCGTGTCCACAAGATGGACGACCCTCAGCGCAGCCAGAATAAGGACCGCAGGAAGCTGGGCAGCCGAAATCGGCAATGACGGCCGGGCCCGCTCGCCAGCCTCGGGGAAGGACGTGGGCGGGCCGGAGGGGCCCCGCGGCGCAGGCCACCCCCGCGGACGGTGGCGGGCCCGGCGTGGGGGGGGGGGGGGGGACGGCACGCGCCTCGCGCGCGAGCCACCCCCTGGCCCGCTCCCTGCCGCGTGCCGCGCCCCCTCGCTTGCGGACTGGAGAAGGGGCGCCCCCGTCTTTCCTCTGCCGCGGTTGTAAGCGAGAAAGTGCATTTTCAACAGTATTATGCCGCCTGTCCCTCTTGTCTCTTGGGGGGGCCGGAGGTGGATCGGCTGGATCCTTCCGTCCCCGGAAGACGCCGAGGGCAGGGCGGGAGGACTGCCGTGACCCCCTGCTCGTCCTCCTCTGCCCTGGAAGCCATCCGAGTCCTCCTTGCGTGCAGACGGACTGCCCTTGCCTGAGCTTGACGAGCAGCCCCCGGTCTCCAGTTCACAGGACCGCGAGACCACATGCCTCCGTCCTCCCCTCCCCCAGCCTCCGCCAGCCTCTGGCCGCACGGCCGCGGCCCTGCTTCACGGCGGGCCTACCAGAGCTTGGCCGAGGGCCCCTGCCACCTCTGGCTCCCTGACAAGCTGGATGTAACTTGTGTCTTCTGGCCCCTTCAGGAGCCCAGGTGTTGTAAGGAATGAATTGGTCACTGCATCCTGTATCGGTTTTGGTTCCGAGAAAAGCAAATATCATTTTTGGCTGCATTAAAAGAAGCATCATGTATAAAATAAAGGAGGTGAAGGTCTACTCTTTATTGCCTTGCTGCACACAGGAATGAGGTGTTCGGTTCTGGGCGGGGAGAGAGGAACTCTTTCAAGGCTAAACGGAGGAGGCGGGTCCTGAAGAAGGGTTGAGATGGCTTCCAGGATAAGAAAAACCAGCCGGGTTAGGATCTCAGGATGGAAGGAGATTTGGGGCTCCACCCATGGCAGGATTCCAGAAACAGAAGAGGCTATTGGAGTGAGTTGGGGGCACCCTTCTGCTGCAGTGGAAGACCACAGGGGGACTGAGGTGTCTGTCAGTGGCTGGTGGCCCCACAGGCTAACACCAGGCATGGGGCTGGGGCTTCCTATCTTGGGCACTTCTTCCCACGTTTGGTGCTCGCGCGTTCCCCCAAAGGCTGCAGCTCCTCCCCCCGCCCAGGTAACCCTCACAGACACCCCACCCCCACTCCTGGTTCCGTCCTGGAAGCTGACCCTGCCCAGCCCCACCTGGGAGCACACTTTCTGCCGGGATGCACTTTGCTCCACGCCAGAACCGGCCTTTCGTTAGAAGCCCAGGAGTTAGATCTAGTGGCACTTTGGAGCCTTTTCCCACAGGCTGGAGCGTGACTCTTGGCATTCTTGAGACCTCAGACCCTCTGAGAACTGGATGAATTTCTGGAGGATGCGTACGTGTGCGGCCCTCTGGTCAAAAGGGACGGACTGATGCCCATGGGCCTCTGTGCTACACCCCCAGGGGGAATACCCACAAGTCCCCCAAGAGTGGGCAAAGGGGGAGAGGGGCCATTCCTGAGCCCCATGCTGCTCTTGGGGGAGGGGACCTTGGGACAAAGGCGGGGGTGACCACTGGCCCTGGCCCTTGTCCAGTTTATCTTTTTGAAGCTGATAAACCACGCGGATTCGGATCACCTGCGCTGACTAGGGCTTCGGTCACCAGGGGTTACGTGGAAGGCAGTCACTGAAACAGCGGCATGAAGACGGGCAGTTTGAGAACAGTCCTTTATAAGCAGAAGCTTGTAACCCTTCGTGTGTTTTGCGCGCGTGCTCATCTGGAGTATCCAGGAGGAGGACAGAACTGGTCTCAGCTGGAGCAGGTGGGGTCAGGCGCTCAGGGGAGCCAATGAAGTCAAAAGAGTTGCTAGAAACAACAGTGAAAGAGGAGGAGAAGGGACAGCTTCCCTCCAACGGCACCTGCCCGCCGGCCTCCCGGGGCCCAGGCTCTCAAACCACCCCGGGGTGTGCAGACGGCGCCCCCTCCAGGCCTCCCAGTCCTCTGTTTCACTCCAAAGGGACGCAGCTCTGGCTGCTTCCCTGCGGTGCTCCGAGCAGCGCAGCCGCTATTCTAAATCTCTCTCTAAAGCATTCAAGCCAGGATTCCCGGGAAGCGCGGAAGACAAAGGACCTGGCCGGAGAGCCAGGACCAAGCTGCTGGGAGGGGGGAGGCAGCCTGGGACTGCGGACGGTCTGGTGGGACCGGGGCTGCTCTTGCGGCTCCCTGGGGTGGAGGGGTTCCTGCGGGCGCTCACAGTCCGTAGACGGGGCCCGGCTGACCAGATCAGGCCCCAAAATAATCCAGCCTCGGGCTGGGAGCCCCGACGGCTCGGCCGCTCTCCTGCGCCCGTGGCCACACTTTATTCCGAGCGGGAGCGCAGGGGGCGGGGCCCCGGGCACTTCGGGGGACAGAGGCTGGGACCGGGAGGGGGTGTGGGGACCGGGGCTGTGCGGGGGACCCCACGCTCGCACTCGCGGTTCCGGCTGGCGGCCCCGCGCGCGCGTGTTGCGAGTTGTCGCCCGCCCGGCTCGCCCCCACGCGGACGCGCGGACACACTCGAGACACCGGGGCGCCACCGAGGGCAGAGCCGAGTCGCGCCGCGGTGGGGGCGCGGCCCCTTTATTCGCTTCAGGAGGCGGAGAACTTTCTCAGCGCGACGACCACGAGCGCCAGCACCACGCAGGTGGCCAGCAGGGCGGCGATGACGATGGCCGCGATGGCGCCGGGCCCCAGCGAGCCTGCGGAGGACGGAGGGCCGGTCAGCCCCCCCGAGGCCCCGGCCCCGCCCGCGCACCCCCCCCCCCCCGCCCGCCCGGCCCGGCCCCGCGCGTACCGCCACCCTGGTCCAGACGCTCCCCCGCCGTGCTGTCCTCGGGGCTCGGCGCGGCGGTGGCGGCCGGGGGCCCGGTGGCCTCGGGCTCCCCGGCGGGGCTGGTGCTCTCCACGGGGCCTTCTCCCGACGGCAGCTCGGCGGGCTCGTTCCACAGGGTGGGCGCGGGCTCCTGCGGGCCCTCGGCTGCAAGGCCAAGGACAGGCGCTGGGGCGCAGGCGGGGACGTGGCGCACCGCGGAGGTGGCGCCGTGGGCGGGACTGGGGGGTCAGCACCGCACTGGCCCGTTGCGCCCGGGGTTCCAGAGCGCCTACTGGGGCCAGGCTGCTTCCAGACTGGGGCGTGAGGGGGAGGGGAGTAAGGAGACCAACGGATTCTCTCAGAAAACAGCAGCAGGGGCACTTCACCCCTCCCAGCACAGCCTGCAGCCCCTCTTCTGAACTGCTGGGCTCGGGAGGCCTGCGGGACATGACATGTGTGAGGGCCCCCTTTCCCTGCAAGGCAGACACAGGCCAGCCTTCACCCTGGAGAAGAGGCCAGGGAGGCGAGGCAACTCTCCCTTGAGGAACCAGGGTCCCTGCCTACCCAGAGCCCCGTGAAGGGCTACTGTTGCAGGAGGTGGGGAGGAGAGGCAAACTCCACAGCCAGGGGCGGTCAGACCTGCTCGCCCTCCTCTGCCCGTCACCTGGGCAGAGCCGTGCAGCCCGCAGGACACGGGGTCCGGCACCCATACATACCCCATGTCCCGAGGCTTAAACCCCAAGGGGACTCCAGATCCTAAGAAACTGTGATGCCAGCATATTGCTGCTTCCAGAGAGAACAGGGCCCGAGGGAGGGCTGGGCAGGGGTGTCTGTGGTCAGTGTAAGGGAAGCCCCAAGAAAAGGTAGATGCTCCCCTGTCCCCACACGAGTTGGAGCTCAATCAGCACATCAATCCCTGGGCAGCATTTTCTGCAGGAGCTTTTCTCCGCTCGGGTTGGGAGTTAGCAAGGTTTGGAGGCCCTGGGGACCCCAGGGAACAGGGCAGGCTGAGACTGAGAGGCCCGTGTGATAGCCCCAGCCCCACACCACCTCCACCATGCCGGCCCAGGCCAATTTCTCTCCCCTCCCCACCAAGGATCCTGGGCTGAGGGAGCCCGGCACACTACCCGAACCCTGGGCCCTTCCGTCCTTCCCAGCAGGAGGCCCCAGCCACCCAGTTTAAAGTTCAAGACTAGAATGGCAGGTCTCCCCACCCCAGCCCTGGGGTGGCTTTAGCGGGTCAGGGCTCGCCGGTGCCTAATCTCAGCTGCGATCCAGGGATGCTCAGCCCCTCCGTCCTTAGCATGGGTCGTGCGGCAGCACGTCACCATCTCATTGACCCCAGCTGCTCTGTGGCTAGGAACTGTCACATCCCTGCTTCAGAGCTGAGAAAACCAAGGCTTAGGTGGGCCACTGTGAGGGGCGCTGCTGGGAGAGTGAAGCCCCCAGGACGATGGACAACGGGATACAATTCCCCGGTGTAAGTCAGGGTCGCCGTGGAGTTAATGCAGCCCCAGCTGCCTGCCCGCGGGGCCCTGGGGCACCGTTTCCTCCACAGGTGTCACCCCTGAGATCCCTCTGGCACAGACAAGCCAGAGCCAAGCTGCTGACAGACTCACCAGTGCCCAGAGCGGGGCTGCTCTGGGAAGACACAAAGTTACTGCTGGGTCTTTCCTGCGAACGGTGCCCACCTGGGGCAAATCACCAGGAGACATCCGCCAAACCCAAATTCAGGGTCGGCCTTAAAATAACTGTGCTTTCAAAAACATCCAGGTCAGGAAAGACGAAGGTCGGGGAACTGTTCCCAATAGGAGACTAAGGAGGTGCGAATGCAGCAGGCATCCCTGGGTGAGGGCACTACGGTCCGCTGCGGAAGTATGAACACGTAGCTCAGATGATACTACTGCATCCATGTCTGTGTCCTGTCTTGGTTAACTGACTGGTTATGTAAGAAAACAACCTTGTTCTTAGAAGCATTTCAGGGCAGAAAGGCCTGAGGTCTACAACTTACTCTCAGACGGTCAGCATTCAGATCGGTGGGTTAGACAGAGACAGGAAGAGGAACAACTATGGCAAAAGTGAGTCTAAGCAGAGTCTACGGGAGCTCACTGGATTATTCTTGCAAGTTTGCTATAAACTTAGAATCTTTTCCCAAACTGTACAAGAGTCCCCAGGCGCTGCCCCTGCAGCCTCTCCCAGGCCCGGGCCGGGTCAGTCCCGCGGCTCAGCCTGCAGGCCGGGACCACTGTCCTGCTCCCCGAGCATTACCCCAGCCAGCATCCCTTTTCAGAAAACACCCCTGGCAAGGAGCCGTCCTGGGGGCAAAAGGTCCCTGGCACCCAGTGTGGGGGAAGCTTACCATTCGAAGGACCTGAGGCTGAACTTCAATGCCCATGTCTGGGGGCCCCCGTGGCCCCCCCCCCCACCCAGCTGGGAAGACCATGCTGTGAGGAGGGGGAAGCAACCCTGTTGGGCCTCCTTTGTCACTGCCGGGGAGGGCGGGGGTCTGCAAGCCTCATAGCTGCTATGGAAAGTGCCAGGCCCCCGGACACGCTTGCCTCAGGCTCCCAGGGCCTAGGCCAGAGAAAAAGCCTGAGAATGCCCACCACTCAGGCCCTGAAGTATGGGGCTCGCAGAGTGCCTATCGCCCCAGGTAAACAGACAAACCACTGGCCCCCACTTGGCTCTCCATACACCCACGGCAAGGAAGCCACCACAGGCTACTGGGTACCAGGCCCAGTCAACCTGGGTAGCATCTGGGGACTCGGCTGCCTGGCGTAGGTCCAGGTAAGCATCTACTTCTGCCCTTTGCCAGAGCCCAGGAGCCATCTCTGGAGGAGAGTGCGCCCTCAGGGCAGGGCAGCTGGGGACACACCCAGGCCTTCTCCCCGTCTGCTCCGGGGAACCCAGCCTTACTCTGCGGCTCCCACTGAAGCTTGGATTCTCCCTGCCACACACACTAGCTCGGCCCACTCACCCCTGCTGTGTGAATCCCCCCTCCAAGACCTCCTCCAACACTCAACCGGTCCCTGAAGCTTTAGGCGCTGACCCCGTGGGCTTCCAAATCAAGAGGGCTGGGTCCATCACGTGGTCACCCTGGGACCCCAGCAGACTGACTTCGTTCCCCTCGCCGACTTCACATCCCCATCTGTGAAATGCGGGTTGGACCACACCCCTCGTGCCCTACACAGGTTGTAACTGTGCTGCCATTGCCATCATCAGCTGCTGCCTCGGCCCCAGGGGTCCTCTGGCAGGACACAGGCCAGCCAAGTCTGTGTGCGGCCCATCTGCTGCAGCTGACCAGCATGGAGACCCCAGAGGCTCATCTGCACCCAAACACTCAGCGCCCCAAAGGCCTGCAAGCTTCTTGCAAACCCGGGGCAGTGCCCCGGCAGCATATGCAGCCCAGAACTGCAACCTGGACTCAGCCACCAGCCTTCCAGCAAAGGAAGGACAGCCGCCAGGAAGGGGGCAGAGCACTCTCTTACACACATCTACAGGTCTCTGTAGTTTCTCAACTTGCTGTAATAAAAGGGGAAAACAAAGTTTAAAGGTAATAACCCACCTTGCCCCCAAATCTATCTTGGGGAGACATAAACAGAAGTAGGTGTCAGGGAGTGTGCCAGCAGGAGGCCCCGTCTGAAGCCCAGTGAAGATGAGGAAAAGCAAGCCAGACAGCAGGCCCTGCGTGAGCAAAGGCATGGAGCCCATAGGCACGAAAGGTGAGCTGTGAGCCCCGCGGGGGACCTTCAAGGACATCTAAGCTCCAAGGACCAGAGTTCCCAAGGTCCTGTGACTCTACCAAGGAAACCAGGACAAGCAAGGGGACTGGGGACACTGCCAAGGGCACCGCCCCCAGCTGCCCTGCCTTTCGGTAAATAGGTTTGTTTAACACTCACTCTGACCACTGGGCCCCGAGGCCAGACACCCGTGCTCACAGACGGCCTTTGTGCCAGCCATGAAGGGCCTTTTCATCCCTGGCCTGGCCTCCCGCCTGCTCAACCTGGCCTGCTCCCCCTATCCCCGTAGCGGCAACCACAGGCAACCAACAGGGAGGACGGCAGGCTGGGCCTGGAGCTCAGCCATGGGGCCTGTCCTTCCCTGCCCGCCTGCCACAGGACCCCAGCCCACTGAGCAAAGGGCAGAGGGCCTGCTGGGCCTTATACACACCTGCTCAGAGCTTCTGGCCCAAAGTGGGATAACTGAGAGCCTCCCAAATATCCTCCCTCCCAAAACGGCAGGAAGAACGACAGCCGGCCAAAACCCCAAAGACTCCGGGGTGGAGCTGGCCTGCCTGTTCCTTGGTAGGACACATGGAGGGAGGTGAGGCCGGGTGAGGTCCCAGAGATGCCAAACACGTCCCCAAACATTCCTGTGGCAGTGGACAAAGCCCACCCACCCAGGCTGTGTATGCACAGTCTGATCTTGGGCCTCTGGCCAGCACCCTGGGCTGGGAGAGCTGGCTACTCAGGGAACAAGAAACTGGACAGGAGCTCCCCAGACGGTCCCAGAGCCTGGGCAGGCAGGCGCCAGCACCTTCACTTCCACCCACTGTGACCACCAGGCAGGGCTGGGGTGGGATGTGGGGGATCTGCAAGGACCGGTCCCAAGATCCAGTCCATAGAAGAACGCCACCCTACACTTGGGTCACTTCCCCAACGCCTGGGGCTCCACACCAGCCCCTCGTCTTGCCCAGCTGGCACAACTCCCACCTGGAGGGAGGCTGGGCACCTCCCCAGCCTGTGTGAGGTGGTTCTGCCCTGAGACCACCCTGTACCCAATGGGGGAGCTGGGGACATTTACACATGTTCCCCCAACATTCACTGAGCGCTACAGGATGCCTGGCCCGTCTTGAAAGCTCATGTATCTGAACTTGGTAGGCCCACATCCCTGCAAGGGAGGCAGAGGCCCTGACCATGGTTATCACCATGACACAGATGAGAGGTACAGAGAGGCTGAGACACAGTCGGAAGACAGAGCCAGGCTGCAGGCTTCTTCCTAGGACATCTAGAGGGGCCTGCATGCCCACAGGCAACTTGCCATCACCCACTTCTTCGTGGTGTGTGTGCCTCAGTTTGGCTGTCCCGCCAGGCCTGCCCCCCCCCCCCGCCCCAGTAACTCTCCCCAGGGCCTTAGATCCACAGACATTCCCCCAAATACTGCAGAGAAGGTCTCCAGGGGTCTCTCCTCCCACTCATTCCTCCGGCCCCAGGACCACCCCCAACAGGGGCCCTGAATTACTTCTGTGGCCCACCTCGCAGCCAACAGAGAAAGACCATCCATGAGCTATCTGCTTTTTCACTCTCAGACTTTGAAGCTGGCCTGGGACAGCCCTTCCCAGCAGAGGGCCCCAGAGCCATGCCCAGGCCCAGGGCTGAGGTCCAGCGAGCCTGCCACCCTGAGCCTGGTGGGACCTTCCTTCTCACCACACCCCAGACCCAGCCATTTTGACCCAAGTACAGAGCCCAAGTCCAGTGTCCTCATCACGGTTTTGCCAAGGAGTCTCAGGTTGTGCTCTCTCTGGAATTTTTCCCGGGCTGGATCTTCACTCGGAAAGGACATCTCAGAAAGCCAGCAGAGAAGGGGTTGCAGGGTTGAAAGGTAACAGAGCAGGGCTCTGTGGTTTTGTGTCTAGGAGCCCGGGGCTTCTGGTCCCTCAGCCTGCTGCCCCTTCCTGACTGGAAGCCTTCAGGTTTGAGCATGCTGGGGTAATCCCCAGGTCCCCCGGGCAGCTGACGTCCTTGGCCCTGCTGCTTAGATTGCCCTCCTGCTTCAGGGGCCATCGCCCCCACGGCTAACCATTCCCAGGGTGTCAGCATGGCTCTTGGCAGCCTGTCTCACAGGAGTCCCCCGCGAACCACCCCAAACGCTCCATCTCCTGTGAGGAAAGGGCTTCTGCCCAGTGGGCAGTGGAGAATCCAGCCCAAGGTGCTTCTTGGCTCTGGGCGGCTGGTGGCGGCAGAGTTGAGGGAGCACCCTTACCTGTGAGCACTGCAGGGGCCAGGACCCCAGACAGGAGCAGCAGCGCCATGCGAAGGGCCATCCTGGCCTGTGAGCGGGTGCGGCTGGAGAGCGGGACGCACGGAGGACTGAGCTAGTGAACTTCAGAGTGGCGGGAAAGAGGTATCAAAGGGCTGGGAAGGGTTTTCATCAATGCAAACTCTGTCCTCCTGGGACACCGTGCCCGCCCCCCACACATAAGCGCGCGAGCGTGTACACACACACACACACACACACACACACAGCAAAGCTTACAGAACGGACTGCTTTCCTGAACTCCAAAGTAGCCCCACCCTCCGAGAGGGAAAGAAAGAGGAAATTGCTCTCTCCTCTCTCTCCCATGCCACCCCCCGTCCTTTCTCTCTTTCTCTCTCTCTCTCTCTCTCTCTCTCTCACACACACACACACACACACACACACACACACACACACACACACACTCCTCAGCCACTGGAAGTAAGAGATTCTCGAACTTCAGTGTGCAAAAAGACTCACTCACCCGGGACTTGGAAGTGCAGATGCCTCCAAAACTCTGTATGAGAGGGTCACGGGTGGGCCCGGGATCTGCATTTTAGTGCCTACGGCTCTGGCTCCGGAGGCTGAAGCCCAGGCAGTCAGCACTGCGCAGTCGGCTCCTCCTGGGGCTCTCGATGCCTGGTGGGGAGAGCACTCAACAGAGCTTGTGAAAGAAGCATTTTTAAAGCAGTCTCAGTGCGAACCCTCAGCAGCCCGAGTCTCTTTCCAGAAAACCTCGTGTCATTGAACACCTTGTGTTCCTTCTTCTTGCTCTCTGTTCTGCCAGGTGCCTCAGACTGGAAATACGGCCTGTGTGCTCCAGGACACGAGTGCCCAGCCCGGGTTCGGGGCAGAACTTCAGCCCCACTACCCACTGCCTCCCCAACAACTCCAGGGATCTCTCTAAAGTATGTCCAGGGGCGCCTGGGTGGCTCAGTTGGTCAAGTGGCCGACTTCGGCTCAGGTCATGATCTCACGGTCCGTGGATTCAAGTCCCGCATCAGGCTCTGTGCCGACGGCTCACAGTCTGGGGCCTGCTTTGGATTCTGTGCCTCCCTCTCTCTCTCTCTGCCCCTCCTCCACTCACACTCTGTCTCTCTCTCGCTCTCAAAAGTAAATAAACATTTAAAATAAATAAATAAATAAATAAATAAATAAATAAATAAATAAAATAAGAAGTATGTCCAGTGTAATGTGTCCAAACCGACCCTGACTCCACTGCCTCTCCAGTCTTGCTCAGTCAGTGGAACCCCAGCCTCCAGCCTTCCAGATGTCCCAGCCACACTATTAAAAGTTATCAAAGGTTTCTCTCCCCCTTACTCTTGTCTGAGAAAGTATACCCAGCACCCTTATCTCACACCCTTCATGCTTTCCCCTTGCTCTTAGAAAGGCCACCGTAAATAACGGCTTGCTTTGGCCCTGCTTACAATGTTCCAGTCCATTGGCCTTGACTAGGTTCCTCCAACAAGGCAAACGTGGTCCTGCCTCAAGGCCTTTGTACTTGCTGTCCCCTCTCACAGAAAGTCCCTCAGCTCATCATCACCATTCAGGTCCCAGCTCTGGTCCCTCAACCTCCCATCTACCCATCACATCACTTAATTCTTAACTTCTTCGCACTTACATTTACATGACATTCATTTCTTTTTTTTTTTTTTTTTTTTGTTAAATTTTTTAGGAATAACATACATACTGTGAAATGCACAACTCTTAGGTTTACAGCTTGTGGAGCTTTTATTCATGTAGACACCAGTGTAAACACCACCCAAATCAATATAGAACATTTCCAGCACACCAGCAGGATCCTTCCGGCCTCCATCCCATCAGTACCTCCAAGGCACGATTTTTGTCTTCTGTCACCAAAGATGAGTTTTGTCTACTCTTGAACTTCAAATAAATGGGATATAAACTCCTGTATCTGGCTTTGTTTTGTTGTTCAACATCCTATGAGATTCACCCATACATTGCTGCATGTAGCAGCAGTTCATTTGCTTTTATTGCTGAATAGTATTCGATTATATGAATAGGTCACAACTTCTAACCTTTCTTTTATCCATTTGGCCATTTACCTGTGTCCGTTTACATTATTTCCAGGTGTGAGCTTTTATGAATATTCTTGTACATGTCCTTTAGTGAACATACGCTTTAACTTCTCTTGGTTATAAATCTAACAGAATTGTTAGGCCAGAGGGTAGGTATAATGTTTAGGTTCTGTAGATGTTGCCGACAGTATTCCAAAGTGTTCGTTCCAGTTGCTCCACACCTTGCCACACCTGGCTGCATTGCTAGCCTTTTTGCTTTTTTTAATTTCTAGCCAAACTGTAGGTATGCAGTGGCGTCTCACTGTGATTCCATTTCCATGACTGACACAGTTGAGCACCTTTTCATATTTATTGACCAAGGGAATATCCTCTTTTGTGAATGGTCTGCTCAGTTCTCTTTGCCCATTTATTAGGGTGGTCTATCTTTCTATTTTTGTTCTGTGTGTTGTGTATCAAGATAAAAATCCTTTGTCGGATGTAGGTAATGCCTTTAGATGAAGTGCTCATTGGCAGTCTATCCCTACCCTGTGACCGTAAATCCCAGGACACCAGGGACTGTTTTATTCACTAATGCATTTCGAAAACTTAGTGCCACCATGCCCAGCATGCAACAGGAACTCAATATTTGGATTCAACTCGTTGAGATTTCTGGATAGAGTTAACTTTGAGCATCTTCTAATTTGCTTATTCATTTGTTTGTGTTGCTGTTTTGCTCCCAGTCTCCTGTCCTCAACTTTCTGTGCCCTGCAATGTAATGTAACAACATAATGTAGTCAGGTCCCCAAATTACATTCTGAAACTCCCTTACTGGCAGACTTCCATTTAGCATCTACCAACGGGAGGCACTATTGTGGGATGGAAGGTGGGTGAAGAAAAGTGATTCTTTCTGCTCATATATTTTTTTTAATGTTTATTACTTACGTGGGAGGGGGTCAGAGAGGGAAAGAGAGAATCCCAAGTGGGCTCTGTGTTGACAGCGCAGAGTTGACCCCACCACCCCTGGACCATGACCTGAGCCAAAATCAAGAATCAGGGACACTCCACCGACAGCCACCCAGGCGCCCCTGTTCAGATTTCTGACGGCGACCCTGGCCACAGCAGCACTGGCTATAAGAGCATCAGGGACTAAGGGTCAGGTGGTGATGGTCGGGCTTCAGGGCAGCCACATGAAGTTGGAAGTACAGGCTCTGGGTCCTTGCCGCTGAAATCCAACCCCAGCAGCATTAGTCAGCAGTGCTGTGGCCTGAGTCATCTCTCTCCAGCCCTGGCTGATGTCAGTTGCCTAGTTGCAGTTATCTCCTTATGAATAACCTTCCCTTCTCTCCTTCGCTCCTTCAATCCTTTAGACATCCTTATAACATATCCCTGCATTAAATCTTTCCTGTTTGAAATACCTACAGTGAGCTGTTTCCAAGTCAGACACTGACCAATACAAGGCTTTGCAACTGGAATGCTCCTAAGAAACAGGCCCTGAAAGATGTGTGTCTGTGTTTGGTTCGCCACCATGTTTGAGACTCAATTCAGAGAAGACCTCATTGCCAGTAGAAAATCAGATCTGGTAACATATGTTATAGCATGCCGTATGTTAAGATTTGTAATTTTAGGGCACCTGGGTGACTCAGCCAGTTGAGCGTCCGACTTTGGCTCAGGTCATGATCTCGCAGTTCTTGAGTTCGGGCCCCGCACTGGGCTCACTGCTGTCAGCATGGAGCCCACTTCAGATCTTCTGCCCACCTCTCTCTGCCCCTCCCCTGTTTCACACTCTCTCTCAAAAATAAAAAAATGTTTAAAAAAAAAAAAACCTACAGTTGTTTTGCATGAAGTGCCTACTGAAGACAAGACCAAGTTTCGATGCTGCACTTGGGTGTTTATAGTGGTGATGATCAACAAAATAGTGAAATGAATTGGCTTTTTATGGCATTGGGTGCTCACAGAAAACAACAAGTTCAGGCCTTAAATTTGAAAGCCAAGTCATGATCAGAGAACTAGAGCACTTCTGTGGCAGTCTTAAAAATATCTTATTTCTTGTAGATACAGAGCATAATTGGCGACAAATCATGCCCAAATTTGCATGAGTTGCAGAACTACAATCTAGAATTCACAGCCATGCCAGTTCTCTTAGGTGAAACCTATGCACTGATTGGAAAGGAGTGAGACCTTGAGATTTGAAATGGGGATATGTGGGTAGACTCAAACAAATCTGAGGCTCTTTTGACCTCCCTTGCAGAAGCAGCAGACATTTTCTCTAATGGCTAATTCTAAATCCGGAAAAGGAAATGTAGATGATGAGCCTAGACTATTTCATGCCAAAGAAAGAAGTACTCAAAAATTTGATGGGGATATGGCAAAGGGACCCAAAAGCTAACTTGAAAGGGCACCAAATGGACAATCCGCATGAAAAAATAGTATCAGATTGTAACCTATAGTGTGTGCACATGCATGCGGCACATGCACGCCTGTGTGTTACTCTTCCTTTTCTTAGAGTGCTAATAAATATAAAAAGGAAAGCTTGGTACGTATTAATTGTTCAATTAAGAATCCATAGCTTCTAAAACTAGTGGATAAAAGTTTGAGAGGAATTGGGTATTTACGAAGTTTCAAAGTATCTCTCATTAAGAAAAAAATCAAATGGTGGAGAGACCTCACAGACACCCCCTTAATCAAGTGATTAAAATTAAATCACCAGTAATGGTTGAAACCAACATCCTGGTAACCATGATAAGATACTTCAAGGACATAACATCACTTCTGTATTATTCCTGCCTAATTGCATAATCTCAGTCAAATCCTGAGAAAACACCAAAAACAAATTGAGAACATTTTACAAAACAATTGTCTTGTACCTTTAAGATGTGCCAAGATATCCAAGACAGAGGAACCATCACTCAAGAACCTGACTGCTAAATACAAAAGTGATCATGGATGGCAACCTGCACCTTTTTATTTTTTCTTTATAAAAGATATTAGCAGAATTGGTGAAATATGAATGAAACCTGGATATTAATTAGTAGTATTATATCATTTATTTCCTAACTTTAATTATACTGTGGTTACATAAAAAAATGTCCTGGGGTGCCTGGGTGGTTCAGTTGGTTAAGCGCTCGACCCTTGATTTAGGCACAGGTCATGATCTCATGGTTCATTAGATCAAGCCCCACCACAGGCTCTGCACTGACAGTGGCCTGCTCGGGATTCTCACTCTCCGTCTCTCTCTCTGCTCTTCTGCTCACGTGCATGCTCTCTCTCAAAATAAATAAGTAAACTTAAAAAAAAATCATTTAAAAAAAGAAAAAAGAATGCCCTTGTTTCAAGGAAGCACACCCTGAAGTGGGTAAGGGGTAAAGGGACATAACACCTGCAGTTTTACTTCCAAATGATTCATAAAAAAATAGTTACTGAGAGTCATTATTGAGTGTAGTTATCAAGAAAAACTGGTAAAGGAGATGTACTGTTAGCAGTTATGTTGGGAGTTCTTTCTACTGTTCTTGCAAGTTTTTTTAAATTTTTTAATGTTTGTTTATTTTTGAAGGAGAGGGAGACAGCGTGAGTGGGGCAGGGGCAGAGAGAGAGAGGGAGACAGAATCTGCAGCAGGCTCCAGGCTCTGAGCTGTCAGCACGGAGCCTGATGTGGGGCTTGAACTCACAAACTGTGAAATCATGACCTGAGCCGAAGTCGGATGCTTAACTGCTGAGCCACCCAGGCGCCCCTGTTCTTGCAAGTTTTGAGCCTGAAATTATTCAAAATAAAGTCCCCCTTCCCCCCGAAAGTCACTATTTGTCAATGACAAATACAATAATAGGACCTAGACAATGACCATTGAGGAACGTTAAACATGCTACACGAATGGTCAATATAATAATGGGTGAGTCAACTCGACAGCCATGGAACCGACTGATGAAATTTCAACATAAGGAGAAAAATGGGAAAACCAGCCTATGTGCCTGATAGGATGCAAAAGGATTACACCATGCCAACAATACAGTATTCTTGGAAGGGGAGGGGAGAATCAATGTAGTCAAGCCTCTAGACTGGACTTCTAATTTACAGAAAATATGAGAGATGAACAGATTGACACTCTAAAGATGCTCCTTAATGAATCCAAAATATGAGATGTTCTGTGGATAAATGATCCAGTTTTTTCAACTTCTTTTTTGAGGAGGAAATGGATTGCAACCAAATGCAAATCCACGAACTTCATTTTTGATTTTGAGTCAAACTTTTATAAAAACACACCTTTAATTTTTTTTAAATATTTATTTAATCTTGAGAGAGAGAGACAAAGCAGGAGTGGGGGAGGGGGAGAGAGAGAGGGAGACACAGAATCTGAAGCAGGCTCCAGGCTCTGAGCTGTCAGTACAAAGTCTGATGTGGGGCTTGAACCCACAAACTGTGAGATCATGACTTGAGCCAAAGTCGGGCGCTTAACCAACTGAGCCACCCAGGCGCCCCAAAAACACACCCTTTAAGACAATCTGAGAAAATCCTATATGGACTGGGTTTGGATATTAATTATCAACATTGCTAATATAATTGCATGTAGTCTTTTTTAAAAAGGCATCCTTATCTGTTACTGTACACATTAAAATATTTGAGTGGCAGATCTAGAATTTGTCTTAAAATAGTCTAAGGGAAAAAGAGGTGAAATAATTAAAACAAAATTGGTAAAATATCAATTGTTGAAGCTGGGTTATGTTGGGTAGGAGTTTGTTACACTAGTTGCTATAACTGTGTCCCCCGAGATTCATATGTTGAAGCCCTAACCCTATAGTGATGGTGCTTGGAAATGGGGCTTTGGGGGGATGATTACAGTTAGAGTAGATCATGAGGGTGGTGGGGTCCTGATAATGGAAAAGAAGGATGATTTTTAAAAGATCAAAAGATGATAAAAGGTTAGTATCCAAAATACAGAAAGAACTGATATGCAGAGGCACCTGGGTGGTTCAGTCGGTGAAGTGTCTGACTTTGGCTCAGCTCATGATCTCAGGGCTTGCGAGTTCGAGCCCCGAGTCGGGCTCTGTGCTGACAGCTCAGAGCCTGGAGCCTGCTTCTGGTTCTGTGTCCCTCTCTCACTCTCCTCCTCCCTCGCTCGTGTTCTTTCTCTCAAGAATAAATAAAACGTTTTAAAAAAATTTAAAAAACTGTTATGCAGAAGACATGAACAGACATTTCTCCAAAGACAACATCCAGATGGCAACAGACACATGAAAAGATGCTCAACATCACTCATCATCAGGGAAATGCAAATCAAAACCACAATGAGAATCACCTCACACTTATTAGAATGGCTAAAATCAACACCACAAGAAACAGCAGTTGTTGGTGAGGATGTGGAGAAAACACTCATGCACTGTTGGAGGGATTGCAAACTGGTGCAGCCACTATGGAAAACAGTATGGAGTTTCCTCAAAAACGTAAACATAGAACTACCCTATAATCCAGGAACTGCACTACTGGGTATTTACCCAAAGAACTAAAAAAAAAAACAAAAACAAAAACAAAAACAAAAAAAAACACTAATTCAAAGAGATACATGAACCCCTATATTTACAGCAGTATTATCTAAAATGGCTAAATTATAAAAGCATCCCAAGTGTCCATCGACAAATGAATGGATAAAGAAGATACACACATACACACAACTTCTTTATACAGAAGAATGAACTTTTGCCATCTGCAATGACATGGATGGAGCTAGAGAGTATAATGCAAGAGTATAATGCTAAGTGAAGTCAGTCAGAAAAAGACAAATACCGTATGATTTCACTTAAATAAAGAAACAAAACAAAAAAGAAACAGAACAAATGAGCAAAGAAGAAAAGAGAGAGACAAACCAAGAAACAGACTCGTAACTAGAGAACAAACTGATGGTTACCAGAAGGGAGGTGGTACACTACTAACAGTACACTTATCATGATGAGCACTGAGTACTGCAGAGAATTGTTATATCACTGTATTGTACACCTGAAATGAATATGACACTGCAGGTTAGCTATACTGGAATTAAAATAAAAATCTTAATTAAAAAAATTCTTTATATACATGAAAGATGAAAAGATGGATAAAAAGAAAAAAAAGAGACAGGAAATCACCCTGCCACCCGAGGACATAGCATGAAGATGCGGGTCTGCAAACCAGGAAAAGGGCCCTCACTAGACCCAGAACCTGTGTGCGCTCAGACCACGGGCCTCTCACACACTTCTAAGGTCTACTTTTTGAAATTTCTCATTAAAAAGAAAACCTGAACGGCGGGGGGCGGGGGGGGGGTGGCGCGGGGAGAAGCTAATCACAGACAAAAGTTGCAATGACCTCAGGACTATTAAGGACTCCGAGCCCTCAGGAATGAAGGTTCAGGTCAACCCCCACCCCAAGCTGAGGGGCTGGGAGAGGGCAAGAGGAACATGGAATGGGTAGGAAGGAGAGAAGCTGTACAAATATCACCCACAGCCTCGTGAGCTGGTGCGGAAACAAGAACTGCAGCTGCTATGTCTATTTTACCCCCTTCTCGAGATGGCTTACTTTTTTTTTTTAAAAGATTTATTTTTAAGTAATCTCTACACCTACTGTGGGGTTCGAACTCACAACCCCAAGATCACAAGTCACATGCTCCATCAACTGAGCCAGTTACGAGCCCCCTCCTAAGTTGTTATATATACGTTTGTAGATATAGAACAATTTTTCTATTTTTCCATATTTATATATGCATGCGCGCGTGTACACACACACACACACACACACACACACACACACAGGATCCAGGTGAGATTGTAAGTAAGTGGAGAGACATTGGTATCACCTAGAAATGGACAGAATGACTGATGGGATTACTTGATACTGTTAATGGTTTCCCTTCAAATTACCAATTTTTCAGTAACCTTACCTTTTCCCACTTTTGCTAACAACCTTTCCAACTCGTTTTTGTTTTTGTTTTTTTCATTTCTTTTGATTTAATAGTTATAGGGTGCTTTCTATTTCATGATGGGACCCTAATTAAGCTTAAGGCTTAATTTCACCTTACCAAAGACAGCTATCAGGCAACCACACTTGCATTTCAACTTGGGTCTGCTTCAGTAAAACTGCAAAGGATGCTTACCATGCATCATCCAGGACCCATGCTGAAAACACAAGCACAAAATCTGAAAATACCCTGGGTCAGCAGTAGGCTGCAAGGCAGGCATGTACAGAGGCACACACAGACCCCACTCACATACTCCAGAGATCAGAGCTGAGTGAAACCTGCTAAGCAATGGTTCCCCACTCAGACTTCCCACTCGGAATTTAAAAATAGGGCTGCCTAGGTGGCTCAGTCAGTTAGGCGTCCGACTTTGGCTCAGGTCATGATCTCGCGGTTCATGAATTGGAGCCCCATGTTGGGCTCTGTGCTGACAGCTCAGAGCCTGGCCTGGAGCCTGCTTCAGATTCTGTGTCTCCCTCTCTCTCTTCCCCTTCCCCACACACACTCAGTCTCTCTCTTGAAAAGAAAAAAGAAAAAAGAAAAAAAGAAAGGGAGGGAGGGAGAGAGAGAGAAAGAAAAAAAAACAGAGAAAGGGAGAGAGACAGGAAGGAAGGGAGGGACGGAGGGAGGGAGGGAGGGAAGAAGGGAAGGAAGGAAAGGAAGGAAGAGAGAGAACTTAAAAATAATTTCCAATGCTGCGTCCTACTCCAAACTAGAAACTCTGGGTCATGGAACTCAAGGACTGATTTTTGCTTCAAGTTCCACAGATGATCTGGTACCAGCTCATACACAGCCTCCTAGAACCCATGCCACTTTGCCTCCCTGAGAGCTACTTCTTTGCACTAATTTTAAGATGTCCAAGGAAAGGTTTACCACTACTTGATATGCTTTACTGAACCTACTTGAGCCCACAAACTCCCTTCTCCCCTGCAAAATGGCCCACAAATAGTAGTCACCCAGCATTTACGCACTGGGCACCACAATACGCTCTGGCATTGTAACTTATTGGTCACAACTACTTGATAGTTTCCATTTCACAGATAAGGAAACAAATACTTGCCCAAAGTAGGTGGTAGGACCAACATTCAAATCTGCCAGCTTGACTCTAGGACGTCCATTCCCCAAACAACTTGCAGGTTCATTCCATAGAGTATCTTAAAAAAAAAAAAACAAAACAAAAAAAAAACACCACCCCAAACCCATATTCTGGGTAGAACTGGGAGATTCTGGACACAGCAAGGCTGGGCCTTTGGAAACCGCTCTGGGTTCCCAGTTCTGCACAAGAATGGAAACCAGGGCCTGTTCTGAGCCCCGTCACTGGAAAAGACGGAGGTCCTCAGTCCACAGGCCAAACTAGGGTACTTGTAAGATTCCTTTCCCATGGTCAAAGTGCAAAAACTATCCCAAACTTGTGCGACTTCAAAACAGAACACTAGAGAAAGTTACTATTAGAAACTGCTAACCGCCAATGCAATATCCATTCTCCCCAGGGCTTAGAAACAAACCCAGGTGGCATTTCACGTGGCAGCACGCTCAACTAAAAGCCCCAAACTTCCAGCCTTTCTTGCAACTAACTTTAGTTATGTATTTATGATCTGCCCAGTAAGATTTTTAAAAAGCTCCCTATAGGGTACTAGAAGAAGCAGGGAGGTGTGCTCCTTTTGGTTCACCCCACTCCTTCCTCCTGCCTGGAATTTGGGCTTGATGACTGGTGCTATAGCAGTCACCCTGGACCATGAGTGACCTTGAGTATGGAAGCCACCATCAGGATGGTGAAACAAAAGCAGCCAGGTCCCTGAGCAACATGCCAGCCTTGGATCGATGACCTTCAGATTTCACCTGAGAAACCATCTGGTTTCACTTTGCTTTTTATCTTCTCTTATATGCACCCAAACCTCATACTGACCCACTGACAACTTTCAGGACCATTTCTCTAAGAAATTCAGAAGAAAAAGTAGTTTTCGGTCAAGGGACCGACCTACCTACCACTCCACTCGAGTAAACAATCTTTGAGAAATGATGGCTCTGCTTAAGACCAGCTGGACTGAACGGAGTGTTGACGCTATCTTGAGTTTTGTCCTCATGAGGCCATCACTTTGCCAGCAACGACAGGAGAGGCAGTGATAGGTTTGGGCCACAGAGGAGCACTGAGGGAAAGAGCCCACTTCTCTTTCCTCGTCCCAGCTCTGCTGCTCCTCCTGCACAGTGACACAGCTGTGCTGTTTCCATGGCGAAACATCCCACTGACAAATCCCTGGAGGGAAATTGTCCTCTCAAAGGTTCCCGGTCTAGAACTGGGATTGCCACAAGCTGCACAGGTTCATCATTCCCAGGACACCCAACAACACCCCTAAAATAAACACCACAACCTCCGGCTGCCTCAAGGTCCCAGGTTCCCCACGGTCCCAGCAAGCACTGCAGCTTCCTCGCCAGCAAACGCCTGCACTTAAGCAGGGCCAAATCCATCTCCAGAACTGGGCTACTTCTTTTTGCTCCAAGAAGCCCATCAACTAGGAGGCCAACTTCCATCGGGAATGTTCTCTTGGTTGTTAAGTTACGACCTACTTGGAATGTGCACGCCTGATGCTCTTGTGAGGAAATTCTACTTTCCGCACTGGAAGCACAGGAGAGAAACAGGTTCATTGCGCAGAAGCCCTTCTGTCACACAGACTTTTATTTCTATTAATAACACAGAGAGGGCATTTTGTATAAATCTCAATTTCCTAATCTGATCAATTTAAAAAACAGTGTGTATAAAAGGACACACACACACCACTATATTACACATTTATACAATGGCTGCCTAAAAGAAAAATCACTAATTAAGATAAAGCCAGAAGTGCTATTACCTATCCTAAAATTAAAAAAGAATCCCCAACTTAGAGCCAGTGAGAAGAGTTAAACTTCCTTGATGTATAAGCGTAACTCACCTCACGCAGAACATCTCCTGCCCCACACGCTCTCCTCGATGAGCCCTCACCACGTCTTCCGTCAAGGCTGGGAGAGTGCCATGCTCCCGGCCCCGAGTCTGAACGGGGGTGTGCGGACTTTGACAGAATAAAGTATCACAGAAATGACACTACGTAACTTCTGAGTTTAAGTCAGAAAAGGTGATGCAGCCTCTGCCTGGTTCTCCTCGGGGAGGGTGCGAGCCAAGTGCCACCTAAGCCCCCCTACCCTGAAGACACTGCACTCAAGGGGAACACGTGCTCCGCCAGCCATGGACCCCACTGAGCAACCAGCCAACAACCAGAATCAACTGCCAGCCACACGGATGATCCATCTTGGCCAGTGAACCTAATCGAACGTCCCGAAGATTGTCCCAGCTGACACCTGACTGCAATCGGAGGAGACCCCTCGGGAGAACTGCCCCGCTGAGCCCTTCCCCAAAACCGTGACTCATAAAAGTGCCAACAAAACGAAGGGGTTGTTGTAAATAAGTTTGGGGCGACCTGGTATGCAGCAACAGTAACAAGAACACCAACCATCTGGTGGGAAAGTCTCCATAATAACACGGTCTTGTCTGGGCATGTTTGTTAAACATCCAAATTAAAATAAGTAAAAGCAAACCATGTACAAAACAAAAACTTTAAAACTCAGAAAGAGTTAAGACACTTTGCAAATAAGTTTACAGGAAGGGACAGAACGTGGTGGCTGGAAGTGAACACATGAGAATGTGAAAAGGAGCAGGACTGAAACAGAAGAACATTCCTGGGGAAGAGTGACTTCTTTCCACCAAGTGGGAAATTCCTCAAGTAGAAGCAAGATTCTTGGTTAAGTAAATGGAATGTTCCGTGATAAAAATGACTTTACTCCCCAAAATGTGCCTACCCCACCCCAAATGTTTGTGTTCTATTTATTTTTATCTTTCCCTGAACAAGCACACGGTGGAGTCTACTTTGGAAGGTGTGGGCAGGCTCTGGGAGGCACACTCAGGGGGTGTGTCTGTGGTGTGAGGGCAGGAGACGATCCACAGGTCAGCAGAAAGGGACAGTGAAAGGAGTAAAGACATTTGGTCACACTTACCCGTGTTTATCTTGACCTCTACAGTCCCAAGTACAGGCCCAGCCAGTGTTCCATGACCTGCAGGAAAAGCCACGGCGGCCTCCGCGTCTCGGCTGCCCGCGCATCTGGAGCTTCCCCACGGGGCCAAGAGAACGGTTTAGTGCAAAACTGAGCCTTGACGAAGGTGAGTACAAGAGGTGCGCTCAGACAGAATACCACCATGTTTTATTTAAGTTCCTCTTTATTTTCCTCCACACTGGCAAAAGTTCCGAGGGAGCTTAAAGTTTTGTAAACATTTTAACTATCCCTCTTCCCCACCCCCCACTTTTGAATTTACAAAGCAAAGGAGAGCAGGAGTCCCAACTTTTAATGGTTCCCCATCTCCTCGTGCTATTTGATCCAAAAACTATATACAAGTTTGTAGCAGTCTCTGTATAGTTATTGTACATGTTTGGGAGGGAGGGAGGAAGGCAAGAAGGGAAAGGGAGAATGACGATCCAAAAGAATAAAAATAGAAACCAAATATCATCAGCCAAAACCAAACTGCTCTCAGAGCAACTCCAGCCTCCTTCAGGCAATGACGACAGAAAGGAAAGGTGCTCTACCAGGAGCCACCCGAACCACAGCACTTCTCACAGGGACGGAAGGTCCAATGGCTCCAGACCAAAGTGTGATTGGCAATTCCAGGTGGTGCTCAGTGGGGGGCTGAGGGAGGCAGGCAGAGTACTTGTTTATAAATAGGGCTCGAATACGTTTATAACTGAAGTGAAGGGGTACTAGGAGGCCATGACGAGAAGCCAGAGGCAGGCTTCTCTCCCCCATCTCTCCCATCCCCTCCACCCCAACGCATTCTCCTGTGTAGTGGTTTCCACGGATGAAGGTCTTAAAGATGGTCAGGTTTCCTGTGTTTTCTTTTCAGAAAAGGCAAGCAACTTGCCATTCCAGAATCTTTAAACAAAACCTTACGGGGCCACAGCAAGACACACACACAATGCTCTGAGGAACAAGATGAAATTCCGGGCTTTTATCAGAAGCAAAAGTTTATCCCTATCCAAAATGAAATTATACAAATTCATACATAGGGTAAAGATCCTAGCTGCCTCTTAAACGAGACAAATTTTCAGCAGAAAGGCCCAAAACGAACTGGTCCTAGTCCTCTGAAGTAAAAATATTTATGGGAAAAATCAGTTTTTGTAAGAAAGGAAAAATTAAGAGTGAGTTCTTCTCCCAGGCCATAGGGTTTCCTTTGTCCCATCAGGTTGGAGGATGCCAGGGGAGAAGTCAGCTTGCTTGGAAGTCACTATCTAATGAAGAAAAAGGTGAATCCTTTCTCTGAAAGGATGCTCAGAAAGAACAGGCGAGGGGTGTGCAACATCAAACCAATCCACTCTAAACTCCACCCCACTCAGGGCCTCTTTGATGCAATCCCCAAGTTAGCAGTGGCAATGCAGCCTTCAGACTGGGGACACTCTGCCTGTCTTGTCAGACACAGACACTCCGGTCACCGTCCACGGCATTGTGTTGCTGGCCAACGTCTGTTACCATTAACTCTCTTCATGATTGCACCAGTTAGACCCCTTGCCCTTTTGGGGGGTTAAAAAGAAGAAGAAAAAGAAAACAGAAGGGAAAAAAGTGACATAAGAAAGTAAATAGCTATTGGCAGATCCCAACACACTTTCTGGGACACAGTAGATGAAATCACGGCACAGTAAACAGGTGCTGCCCAAAATCAGCCTTGTTGGGGAGTAATCCCCACTGCCACCCCCAAGACACAGGGTCCGGTCCACTTTATCTACAGTCTGAGATGCTCACCAACAAAAACGGTTTAAAGAATCTTGGACACAAAGGGCTAGAAGAAAAAGCCTGAGATGATCGGTTCTGTGATTTGTTGCAGAGTGATAAAGAGTAAATGGTGAGTAAGTGTTGTGTCCAAAGGTGGAGAATCCATGGTCAGCAGAGAGGAGAAGGAAGGCCAGTCCACTGGCAGGTGCTCAGTAGTCATCCAAAGTCTCGATTTCACCCATATTGAGTCGCTCTGATGAAGCATTGACTGAAAACCCTGCCGGAAAAAATTGGCAATGAGTGACCACACCGGACAACCATGGGGCTTGAATTCCCATCAGTGGAATTTATCATGCCATACGGATATTAAAGAAAGGAAGAAGGAAGAAGGACAAAGGTCAGAGGGTGGTATTCTGCCCTTCCAATGAGAGATTCTTTGTTTTTATTTATTCCTCAGGGTTCTGGTATTAATTTAATTAGGGAGGGGAAAAAATGACTTGCAAACTAGTGCCTTCGCAATTCCTGAGAAGAATCTGGCTGTGAGCATGTGTCAAGGCCAAGTCAGGCTGGCCACCGGGGAAAGCTCATTCAGGATGGGCACTTTAATAGAGATGGGGGCAGAAGGGAGGGAAAGAATAACATATACCAAATACTTTCTAACTACCTGACTGTATGACTGTGAATTCTAAGTGGAAGCAATAATACTTCAGTCCCTCTTGCTATTGGGAATACCTCCTCCCCCAGTCATTGGGTCAAAAACTTTTTCAAAGTTCTGGCCAAGAGCTTTTGCTAGTCGAAGACAGGAGGCTTCAGGGAAGATCCACTACAAGATCCTGTGAGCCCTCAGACGCGCTATCACAGAGTAGAGAACACAAAAAGATTACTTTATTCATAACTCAATCTATTATAAGTAGACTTGCAAAGGAAGGGATTTCAGAGTTAGCCATATGGATCAACCAAAACGGAATCTGGTTTAGAGGAAGCAGTAATGGCACCATCATCGAAAGCAATGATCAGTGCTCACAAACACTACCAACGGTTGAAAACCTAATCCCTTCAGCCACACATATGCAATTTTTCTATAAACTTCATAACCAAAGATAGATGAAGTATTATTAACAGGGCTTCTTTGGAACAAGGGACTCCCCAAAAGCTTTCAGTTCATCTACCCTAAATGAAATTTCAATCTGTTTCAGCTGCTATTTGAATATCAAAAAGTAAATGGGCAATGCTCTCCTATGTAAAAGCAGTTAGTTGTTAATATTCCTTGAGTGTTCTACCACCTTTTGTTCTTTAATGTTCAAGTTTTCAAAGACACATTTTATTTTATTATTATTTTTTTAATGTTTACTTATTTTTGAGTGAGGGAGACAGAGAAAGACCAAGCCCGAGCAGGGGAGGGACACAGAGAGAGAGGGAGACACAGAATCTGAAGCAGCGCCAGGCTCTGAGCTGTCAGCACAGAGCCTGACGCGGGGATCAAAACCATGAACCGCAATTTCATGACCTGAGCCGAAGTTGGATACTTAACCCACTGCACCACCCAGGTGCCCCAAACGAAGACACATTTTAAATGTACCAATAACAGGGGCACTGGAGTGGCTCAGTTAAGCGTCTGACTTTGGATCAGGTCATGATCTCACGGTTCGTGGGTCTGAGCCCCACATCAGGCTCTGTGCTGACAGTGTAGAGCCTGCTTGGGATATTCTCTCTCTCTCTGCCCTTCCCCCACTCTCACTTTCTCTCAAAGTAAATTAATTTTTGTTTAAAAAGTACCAATGATAAACAAGCCTCACATAATAAAAATAGCTTAATTATACTATGTTCTTGACTCAAAATATCATGATTTGAAAACATAAACATGACTATTAACCAAGGACGCTGTGGTACAAGCTGCTTACAAGGCCTAAGGGCTCCAAACTCCAATCTTAGTTCCTACCCCTCAACCGTGTTCCCACAGCCTACAAGGCTTTCCCCTTGAAAATAACGAAAGGCTTAGGGTCCCTATTTGAAAGTAACAGTTTAAGTAGGTAAGTATAAAAACTTAAAGACCAAACAGCTTATGAAATGAGCCATGACTCTATTCTGAAGCAGGTTTTTTACTTCACATGTATCTCAAGAACAGATGAACTGTGATTAAAAACAATGAGCTACATGCGATCAAAGTGGAAATGTAATAAAAACACAAACTAATTTTAATCACGCGAAGACAGAAAAAAGCGGCAGCCTAGGGCCAAAAATAAGTTACTTATTCACGTCAGTGTTTATTTATCGACAGTATGTCAATTCCTGGGCTAAGCTTGTGGCAGACATGGTCTCATTTACTGGTCATAAAACCCAGTACAGTAGGCAATCAGCCCACTACGCCTGGTTCTAAAGACTACGTTCTGTTAGGATCAGAACAAGTGACTATATCTCACACTCACATGACTTCTTTAAGATCTGGGAGACTGTTTTATGTTCTGTTTTGTTTTAATGTTTATTTTTGAGAAAGCGAGTGAGCGCGCGAGAGCAGGAGAGGGACAGAGACAGAGGATCCGAAGCAGGCTCTAAACTGACAGCAAAGAGCTCGATGTGGGACTCCCAACTCACAAATGCTGAGGTCATAACCTGAGCCGAAGTTGGATGCTTAACCGACTGAGCCCCCCAGGCGCCCCTGAGAGACTGTTCTTGTAAGGGAAGTATGGCTGGGGGGAAATGCCAGTGTGTGCACGTGCGTGCGTGCGTGTGTACTAATCACACCCAAATAATGGATGCTGGTTCACAGGGAGGGGCACGCGGCAGCTCTAAAAACCACAAGAAGACAAGAAGACGGAGCTGACAGGTCATTAAAATGAGGCTTGGCCTCTCAGATGGTCTACTTTAGAAGCAAAGTTCTCTTCTGATCAGTGACTACTTTCTCAGAGGATACTTCTGGACCAAATTAGAACCTGCCTCATTCTGTGCATGGGGAACTGTGACTGATGGACACTTACTAATTTTTCTCAATCTGTAAATCAATAAGACATGTATTAATTAAAAATAGTAATAAATGGAAATGAGTAGGTAAGAGACAGAAATTAGGAATTATCAGAAGCATTTTCTGAGAGAAATTTAAATGTGCAGAAATTTTCTTAAGAAGATCCAAGCCCACACAAGTGAGTTTTCTCAATACTTTATTGAACACTTTACTTCCCTTATATATATTTTTTCTTCCCCTTCAAGATAAATCAATTCCTTTAACTCCATTCCTAAAATAATCTCTCATTCTCCTGAAGGGAGTTTTAAGTCCCTTTCTTTCTGGGGTAATAGGGATGGGGTCAAAATGAATATTTAATTCAAAGAGCTTTACCTCCTTTACACAAGAACCTTTCCCCGGACAGACTCCCCTTCAAGAGCCACAGCAGAAGAGCAGCAAGGGCTCCTGGGGTAGAGCCCACCTCCGGAATTTCAGCCAACACTTTTAAATCTGCATTCACCTACTTCTGTCAAACCTGGATAAAATGTGAGGCTGTTCCAGCCATTCTTAACACAAATTTCTGAGACAGGCAGAAGAAAACAGCATTTCACCAGACCTCTCTGTTCCCAAGCCAGCATTCCGGCCTCAGTTCCACAGGGCAATCCTCCGATCATTTTTCTCCAGGGCAGGAAACTGCCGAGGGAGTTGGAGTTTGCAGCTCTTTCCCGGGGGCATCTCCACCTGACTCCTTCCAGGTACTTCACCCTGGACCCGCCCAATACACTTCATCAACCATATCCTTGCTCCCTAAGTCTGCTCTGTCTTCCAGGGCTCAACCTTTCCGAAAATGGCAACACTGCCCGTCTGCGGCCCAAACCCTCTCCTTCCCCTTGTCCAGCCAATTCCGTCCCCTAAGTTTCTGAAATCCATCTAACTCCTCTCTATCTACTGCCAAAACCCCTTCCAGGCCACCAGTACCTTTCACCTGGTCTATAGTGCAGCCTGATTAAGTCTGTCTCCTGCCTGGGCCAACATCCCAACCTGCTATCTTTGCCAATATAATCATTCTATTCCAGAAAGCATGGTTTTTAATAGCCTATTTTACATTCATTAAAAAAAGAGAGAGAGAGAGAGAGAGAATCATAATTTCATCATGGTCTGTGGGGCTGTTAGGCCAATTTAAGAAACACAAGGGGCCTGCATCAACTCTGTCTAGACTGTTTATTATTCCGGAACACTACTGCCTGTCCTTCCTGCCAGTCTTTCAAAGCCCCAGTTCTGGTGTCACCATTTCCATGAAGCTGCCCTGCATGAAGATTCTGGTTCTCAATGCTAGACAAGAACCGTTGTGGCTAAGAGAAGAGTGGGAAGAAAACAGGCCTCCTGTGAAATCCCAGCCCCACTGCTGAATGGCTTGTGTGACTTTGGAAAATGTTCTACACCCTCTGGGCCTTGGTTTACTCACTGGTAAACTGGAACACGATCTCAGAATACAGAATGAGTCTGAAAACTAGATATACATACACACATAACGGACATCAACAAATCCTAGTTGATATAGCATATATAATCATTCTCTGTTAGTTCTATTTTCCTTGGTTCATATGTGTTCTTCAGTCAAATTGCAAATTCCTACTTGTCATAGACCCAGAAATTTTTTTGAGTAGTTAAAACCTACAAATGCTAAATCTCCAGTGCTCAGGTGTTTGAATACCTGGTTGGATTTATGGTCAGCTTCTATACAAATCAGCATTTACATTCTTACACTTTTACTTTTCTCCATTAGCATTATTTTCCAACTAAATTGAAAGGTCTTCTAGAGAAATTCGTATTAAACATGAAATTTAAGGCTTCAAAGTTTACAGCACCAATGTAAATAATTATTTTCGTACACCCTTGAGCACACAAGGCATAGTTCTTATTACACTGTTGTGCCTAGTAAATCTTACCTATTTCAAGGTGGTTAAAGAAATTAATTTTATATATGAAATATTTCCCTTTATGAAAAACATTCCACCATGGGACTCAATGATGCTGCTATAACCTGCACACCCCCAACACCCAGCTTAGACTTTAGGCCTTTGCTCACCTAATAAACTGGGATCTGCTCGGACCATCTTCTGCTTTTTCTTCTTCTTGCCACTCTGTACGGCCTCAAAATTGGATTGTTGGTTGTTGCTTTGATTGGTCTGAAATACTGAATGGAGTGCACTGTGGTTCATGCCCCACACAGAGTCCTGTGAAACAAGATGTCACAACTGAGTTTACACAGCGGATGCAAGTGTGGTCCACTCTAAGAAAATGGTTGGTTTGCCCTCACCTTATCAAGTATGAGATTAAAAACAGAAAGCCTATCATGGAAACCAAGAGGAAGCCACTGAGCCACTCTCCTTTCATTTAGATTCAGACATCCCATTTAAGCTCTGTGCCTCCCAAAGGCCCATCCGGTGACTGCAGGTGTCCACCCCGCTGTGACACCACGTCTGGTATACAAGGAGTCTGTACCATCCACTGGGAAATTAAATACACAGCAAATAATCGAGCAGACTTCTGTACTCCAGCAGTTTACACCTGTCGTCAGCTACCCAAAGCATAAGGCTCCTGTGTCTCTAGCCCCAGGACAGTGAGGACAGGCTGCAGACTAGCTGGCAGCATGTTACCAACCAAAATTAGTACCATGTATTTATTCACACTGGCATTCCTACAAGAGATCTGGTCTCCAAATGTTATTCATATACTTTCTACCAACCAGCTAAACTAGGACACAGTCTATCAGTCATTTACACCTGCCTGTTGCTCTTACTAGAGAGATTCATTTTAAACCAGGATCAGATTCAATGAGCTAGCTGAAGGCACAGGTAGTGGCAGTGGGGGAGGGAGAGTGGAAAAAGCACCGTGGAAGGACAAGCCTGGCTATGTGCACGTGTGCACGCACAGGGGGCCTCCACCTTCCACTTTCGGCACACAGGGACACCATCTTACAACTGCAAAGAGCTGTCTGTATTGCTCTACAACATCTTCCCTTCTGATTCCTTATCTTTCTTTGTGCTGCTCACGTTTATACTGCTCACTTTCCTTCACTTGATCCATTAGCCCATCTACCCCAAATGGATTTTAAATGCCTTGTACTTCACTGTATCCTTTATATCCCCAGAAATGACCATTAACAAACATTATTTCTAACACAATTAGAGGATTAAAGAATATGAATATTCTTAAGCTCTCCATGAGCCCTGCCAGCTCATCTTTCATAAAACTTGTATAACGGATCCTCATTATTCACAAATTGCATATTTGCAAATTCACTGGCTGACTATAGTTTATTTGTAACCCCAAAATCAAAAATTGCAATGTTTTTATGGTTATTCTGAATACACAAATGTACACAGCAGTGAAAACTCTGCCTTGCCTGAGGAACACATTCCCAGCTGAGGTGGAACTGGGCGGTGCGCTGCCTTCTTGTCTCAGCTCTCATACTGTAAACAAGCATCTTTCTCAGTCTATTTAGTGTCCTGATTTTCACATTTTTATGCTTGTTGCTGCTGTCATTGTTTAAAATGGCCCCAAGTTTAAAGTGCTGTCTGGTGTTCCTCAGTGCAAGAAGGCTGTGACACGCCTTATGGAGAAGATACACGTGTTAGAGGAGCATTACTCCGGCATGAGCTCTTGGGCTGCTGGCCAGGAGGTCAATGTTAAGGAATCGATGATATATTAAATAAGGCATCTTTAAACAGAAACATACACAAAACGAGGTTACATACTGATCACCTGACAAAAATGCTGTGACCAGAGGTTCACAGAACCCTAGCTGGGTGTTTCCCCTGGAGCAGCAGGTCCCAGATTCGTGGAAGTCAGGGTGAGTGGTGACTTTATGAAGCGTAACTACCATGAGCAATGAGAACTGGCTGTACTTTTACATCCCCATCCACAATGAACGAATGCCTGGCAGGCTACAGCATCGTCAATATTGGGCACAGTGTGCATCCTGAGCACTGGAGATTTAGCATCTGTAGGTTTTAACTACTCAAAAAAATTTCTGGGTCTATGACAAGTAGGAATTTGCAATTTGACTGAGGAACATGTATGAACCAAGGAAAATGGAACTAACAGAATGATTATATGTGCTATTTGGGAAATTTGCAAAATGTCTTTGGGTATGTAATTTGAAATTATCAAGTCTGCCACATTTCTTTTTAAGTTTATTTAATTTTGTGAGAGAGAGAGAGAGAAGGGGGCTGGGAACAAGCAGGGGAGGGGCAGAGAGAGAAGAGAGAGAGAAAGACTCCCAAGTAGGCTCTGTGCTGCCAGGGAGGAGCCCAGTGCAGAGCTCGATCTCAAGAACCACGAGATCATGATCGGAGATTAAATTTAGAGTCAAACGACTGACCCAGGTGCCCCAAGTCTACCACATTTTAAAAAGCCACGGTCATTTGATGCATAAAAATCGTATCTTTTGGGGCGCCCAAGTGGCTCAGTCATTTAAGTGTCTGACTTCGGCTCAGGTCATGATCTCACAGTCTGTGGGTTCGAGCCCCGCGTCAGGCTCCATGCTGACAGCTCAGAGCCTGGAGCTGCTTTAGATTCTCTGTCTCCCTCACTCTCTGCCCCTCCCCTACTCATGCTCAGTCTATCTCAAAAATAAACATTAAAAGAATTTTTTTAACGGTTATCGTTTGTTTTAATTTTCATTTCTGTGGCTGCTCAACATTTCAAGGTATTAAAACTCACTTTCAGGAGCACCGTACAAATTACTGCCTCATACCTGCTGCTGCTGCTGCTGCTGCTGCTGCTGTTGTTGTTGCTGCTGCTGCTGCTGCTGCCGCTGGTTGGCTTTCTGTTTGGCACGGCGCTCGAGGAACTGCTTGGCAAACTCCTTGGCCTCAGAGGTATCTCCTAAATAGGCTCTAATATAATCATGGACCTCATAAGGAGATTCTACTTCTTTCAGGAAAGAAACAAACGTGGGAACTGCAACACGAGAGGGGAGAAGACATAAAAAGTAAAAATGAAATATCACATGCAAAAAATTAGTTTCAGTTTTTAATACACTGTCACACCTACGACTGACTCAATCATGTAAACTTGAAATGTACGCAGCTATTGTGCTAAATATTCTCTACTGAGAAAAAAAAAGCCCACTATCATTGCGATGACCAAAATCATCTCAAACAGCACAGAGTCAAACAAAGACACACCATGCATGCTTAGTTTCACTAAATGTTATATTGATTGAAACAACGGCTTGCCTAAGACTGAAGTCATCTGGAAATTCATTTTTTCTTTCCTTAAATTCAATCAATATTTATTAAGTGTATGATGTGTGTCAGGCACCGTGACAGATAACTAAAAATACAACCACACCCCCTGGGAACTTTCACTTCACGGAGATATCATCTGTTTAGAGAGGAATCAAATGGAGCATGCAAGCAGTGTGGTGCAGGAGAAAAAGCACAAGTATCAGAATTAGACAGACATGGGTTGAAAACCTGACTCTGAAATTTGCTCGCTGTGTGACCTTGAAGAATTACTTAACCATTCTGAGCCTCCGTTTCCTAATTTATAAAATGCGGATAATATCACCTACGTTGTAATGGTATCTTATTTAATTACTGCAAAAATTAAATAAGTGGAATAACATTATCTTAACTGCTAGAAAGTGCCTAGCACATGACATGTGCTTAATGAATGGTAGCCATTACTATTATTTACTATTGTCTTCCCTGGCTCTTTCAGACCATTAGAAATTGTTACAATGATGCAAAGGAACCCTACCATTCCTTTACTGTTCCGTTTTTAAAACATCCCTGGTTTTAGTAGTTAAGATATTGGAGATAAGACTAGTTCAACGTAGCCTATCAGTTATAGGAATCCCTTCCACACAAGCTGGCCTCTGGTTTAAACATCTGATGACAGAGGCAGGGGCTCACTTCCATTTAAGGCAGATGATTCTCTTTGTGATCAACTAACAATTAGCAAGTCTTCTTCAAATTGGGCTGAAACCTTTTCACTTCCATTCATTGGTCCTAGTTTCATCCAGCACAAAGTCAGTCTACTTGCTCTGTCACATAATTTCCACCCCTGCACCCAAAGGCAGTAAGGGAAAGTTCTCCCATCACGTCAGGCTTCTCTCACCCAGGATGACCTTGGTCTCCACCATGAGTTACCTTCCTTTGGACTTGGACTGGCTGGCAATGTCCCCAACAAAATGACCCATATGGAACCATGACCTCTGCCCTGTACATTGTAAGACAGCCTGAGAAAAGTATTTAATTTTTGGCAACCACTGATAACCGATTTGAGCTCAGTGTTACAGGACTTTTCTCACGAGCAGTACTTATAATACTATGAAAGAGTCAAGTTCTTACGGTAGGTACAGGATTTGACTGACCTTCATTACCTTTCACCTCCTGAGTTTTGGCTCATTATTCCAACTTGCCAACCTCTTTGTAGGTCCTACTCTGCCATTCCACATGCTGGGTTTCCCTCCCCAATTCTTACCATCCAAGTTATTTGCCGTATTAAGGGCATGAAGCATCTGTTCACACCACTGGGTAAATCCATCTTGGGCTTTATTTACTCCCTGAAAGAGCTTCAGCAACTTTTCTTCTTCTTCTACTTTCTTATTCTGCCGGTTAGACACACCTACAGATTTACTAAAGCAAAACAATAGGGCGATATTATATTCCCAGAAACTGTTACTATATGAATACACTACAACACCATAAATAATGTTTTGGCAACACTGGATGGCTGTCCAGTAATCCAATGCTTGGCTCCAAAAAAGAAGGAAAAAAAAAAAAACCCAAAAAACCCATACATCAAATATTTGGATTGGGGGCCAGGGGACTCAATACCCACTTACAGCCTAGCCTCAGCTAATATATTCTAATTTGTGAATACAGGGCTTCTTGCCATACAAATGATTAAATTCTTCCTATGTGTCCTTTGGTAAGATTTTTAATTTTGCTAAGCCTCAGTTTACTCATCTGTAAAATGGTACTAATGCTTCTTTGGATTATAAGGAATAAAGATATTGTATGTCAAGGCCTAGAGCACAGTGCCTGGCAAAGATGCTCAATAAACCGACAGTTGTTTGGAATCCTATTCTTAATATATGAGACCCTCAAATGAGAAGAGACAATCTGACAACACTACCATTTATTAAGTAGTCACCATGTGCCAGGCACTTCACTAACCACTTCGTGTGCATTCATTAATCTGTACAACCACGCCCATGAAGTCATTATCATCATCTTCATTTTACAGATGAGGGAACTGAGGCTCAAAGAGGTTCCCTCTTGCCCAAGGTCACACAGCTAATAAGTGGTAGTGCTGGGATTTAAGTTCATGTATTTATCATTAAAACCCATGCTCATCCAAGAACACTGTGTACTGAGGAAAGAAAGACAAAGGTGAAATGTAATTAATTTGCCATATAAATATATAGGTTTAAGGTCATTACAGAGGTGTTTATAATACTCTCTACAGTCTACCTAACTTAAAAATATAAATTTAGGAACAAAATGCTAAGATAAAGAGAGTATTTTGGAGAAATGTTCAACAATAACAAAAATATACTATTCCTCCGGATGTCTGGGTGGCTCAATCAGTCAAGAGTCCGACTTTGGCTCAGGTCATGATCTCATGGTTTGTGAGATCAAGCCCTGCATCCAACTCTGCACTGACAGTGCAGAGCCCACTTTGGATTCTCTCTCCCCGTCTCTTCCCCTCCCTGACTCACACTTTCTCTCTCTCTCAAAATAAATAAACTTTATACATATACTTTCCTAATATTTATTAAGTGGTTACCCAAGTGACAGGCAATGAATTGACTAGGTGCCCAGCAATACAAAGAGCCCCTAGACATAATACAGATATGTTTCCACGGGGAAGAAAGCAATCACCAAACTACAACCTTCCATGCTTGGACATGGATGAAAATAAGCAAAAACTAAATAGCTACCTCTCCATGCCCACCCAATACCCCACTCCACTTATGCACCCCACCCCCCACTTCCCCCAACCCTCCAAGGAGCATAGGTTTGATCATTTTGAGCCCTACCTGAGACTGGCGTTGTTTTTATTTTTATTTGTAGAATTCCTAGGTCCCACCTCTTTCACTGCATCATCCCAGAATCCCATGTTGGAATTTTTAGTGTCTGCATTACTCCAGATACTACTGACTAGGTCAGACGCCCACTGATTAGGGGGACCAGTATTTATAGAGCCCCAAACAGAATTCCCAATGCTGGTGTGCAAGTTGGAATGCTGTTAAAGAAGAAGGGACAAATGATGTGGTTAAGAATACTAAAAAGATAAAAAGAGTGTCCACAAAAGTCAGAAAAAGGTAACTTCTAACACCAATCCATACAATGCTTAGGAAGATGAACCCACCGTATTATTCCGGGCTCTGTTTGGTTGCTGGTGCTGCTGCTGCTGCTGCTGCTGCTGCTTCTGCATCTGCCTGGCTTCTTCCTGTTGTATCTCTAGAAGAGACTTTGCAGTACCTGCAGGTTTACTGACATTCCCCCAACCTGAGAGTTTTTGCTGCTGCTGCTGCTGTTGTTGCTGGAGAGCTTTCATCAGTTCCCTCTGCTGCCGCCTTTGCTGTTGCACAAAAATAGGAGATAGCTTAAGATTCTGGATTTCAAAATACTAGTTACAAATATCCAGTGTGGTTAATGGAATGCAAATACAATGACAGGGTTAAACACTTTGCTTCAAATAAAGATGTAAACTACCAGAGGTATTAAGAAGAGAATAAAAAGATCAAATGCAGAATTTCTTCTTAAAAATTAAGTAGGACTTTTGGTTAAGTATAGAAATGAAATACATATGAACTTCCTAAAGCCCTACCAAAATGACAGGTAAAAAATAAAATATATACAAACATACATAGACATCTGCTTTTAAAAAGCGTAAACCCATAAGGACAAAAAGGACACAAAAAACCCATAAGGACAAGCTGAAAAGCAGAGGCGCCTGGGTGGCTCCGTTGGCTGAGCATCCGACTTCAGCTCAGGTCATGATCCTGCAGTTTGTGAGTTCAAGCCTGGGATTGGGCTCTGAGCTGATAGTGCGGAGCCTGCTTCAGATTCTCTCTCCCCAGCCCTCTCTCTGCCCTTCCCCGACTCGTGTGCACATGCACTCTCTCTCAAAATAAATAAACTTTAAAAACTTGCAGGTCTTTAAAGAAAGAAAGGGGGAGGGGGGGGGAGAAAAGCATAGAAATAATGATACCCAATGTAACAGACCCAGTAAGTTGAAACCTAAGTAAAGGAAGCTCAGGAACAGGCTAATTCATCTAGAAAGCTCGGGAATTAGAAGTAACAGAGAAACTCTGGGTAACAGAGGAAAGACTGCCTGAAAGTCTATAAAAAGTAGCAGTAAGATCCCAGACTGCCTCTGCAATGTGATGCAGGCGGGCAGCGATCAGAAAACTGAAACACTCCTCTTTAGAGAGGCTGAGCCAGACGGGTGGATTATTCTGTGGGGAAGCTGACCCGGCACCAAAGAATACCCCGATAGATACGAACAGATGGGAGGACCTCCCCCCAAAAAGAACAGCCACGCCAGACACCACTGCAGCAAAGCCCACCAAGGTGTTTTGTGTACCAGAGCCTCTAATCCTAAAGATAAACAAACAGCCCAAGATCAACAAACATTTGACATAAGCTTCTAAGATGAAAGCCAAAGATCAAATTAAAAAATATATATATATGAAATTCAGTGGAAACAGAAACAAGCAAGGGAAAATGGGAACAAGCTAGCTTTTTAAAAAGGCATCAGTAAGTAATTTTAGAAAGGGAAGATGTGAATTCAATTTTAAAAAATGAGGCTAGGGGCGCCTGGGTGGCTCAGTCGGTTAAGCGTCCAGCTTCGGCTCAGGTCATGATCTCACGGTTTGTGGGTTCGAGCCCCACGTTGGGCTCTGTGCTGACAGCTCAGAGCTTGGAGCTGCTTCGGATTCTGTGTCTCCGTATCTTTCTGACCCTCCCCTGCTCGCGCTGTCTCTGTCTCTCAAAAATAAATAAAAAACATAAAAAAAAATGAGGCTATAAAAAGCACTTAGAGAAAAAATAGACTCAGGTAAATGTGAAATAAGATCACATACATTACAGCTCAATAGAAGTATTGAAACAAGATAAAGGAAATGCTCCCATCAAAAAAGATAGGATTAAAAATGAGAGAAAACGTGAGAAAATAACAGCCAGTCCAGGAGGGCAACATACAAATGGCAAGAATTTGAGAAAGAAAACAGAAGAAGCTGTGCAGCAAACCAAGAGCACCCAGATTTGAACAGGTTAGGGGGTCATGCAAAGTGCACTACCTCCAGGAAAAGAATGAAATACAATTATCCTAGGTTTATCTACATGAGAAATAGCTACTGAGTCGCATTTTATACCTCTCAATGAGTGTGGAAAAGTAACAGTTCAAAGAGAATCACTCAAAGGAAAACACAAATGAGGCAACCATTAACTTCTGACAGACACAAAGATGAACAAGAAAAGACCCAGGATTCCAATTTTTCACTCAGCAGAGACCAAAGTTACTGGAATAGTTTCTGGTCTTGAAGAGAGTAGATATATTCTGCTCTGCATCTACTTGTTAACTTTTTAGAAAAGAAATTATTTCACAGGAAGTGGTCTGTCTTTCTTTGTTTTTTAGAGAATGGGAAATAAGGTAATTTTTAAGGTGAAAAAACAGTATCACCTAGTGGATAAGATCAAGCACACTTACATGGTATTTATAGATAACTTCCCCTTCTTTCTGCGTACCCATGGCCTCCAGGGAACCACACCGCCCAGATCCAAAAATGACAGCTTTACTGCTCTGCCTCAAGTCATATCCATGTAAAGCACTTTCTTCAAGACTGCGACCTGATGCCACCTTTTCAGAGGCCTCCCTAGATCACACCACCTAAAACTAGACACTCAATCACTACCACCACCAATTCTTATCCATCTCTCCTCAACCTGAGGTTGAGCTTTATAAAATCAGAGAATTTTGTCTGTTTTAGGGTCAGCTAAACTCATCTACAACTGAGTATGTGTCAGCAAATATGTGATGGACAGATGGATGGATTAATACGGTACCTAACGGCATGCAGAACCAAACCATTTTACTTATTCATTTTCTCTTCTGTCAAGAACTATATTCTTCCTTTTTCCCCGTTTACTTCACTCTTTTGTATCCTTCTTATCCTAATAATGAACTACAGGATATAGACTTACAAGTGGACAGACTTTATTTCTGTCTGACTTAAATTTTTCTAGGCTAGTCAGAAAACCCAGTAACCTCAAGGAAAAGAAATGCATTCTGCATTCTAAAAATCAAATTTATAAAAAGCGTATCTACATAAAACTCACCCCAAATTATGAAAACTACATGTACTTTTATTTATATGAGCTACTTCCTCAAGAACATTCATGTTACTTCGTCTTTTTTTTTTTTTTTAAGTTTATTTACTTTGAAACAGTGAGCAAGCACGAGCAGGGGAGGGGTGTAGAGAGAGAATCGCAAGCAGGCTCCATACTGTCAGAGCAGAGCCCGATCCCGGGGACTGTGAGACCAAGACCTGAGCCAAAATCAAGAGTTGGACACTTAACCGACCATACCACCCAGGCTAACTAATCTTCATGTTATTCCTATCAGCAACTTCACAGGTGCTAGAGTCACCAAACTCTAGGCAAGCTAAGGAGCTTAATGATGAACATTCAATCCAGACACCCATGATGATAATCATGATCTTTACTAACCACTCCCCCATAATGCGCACCAGCTATTTTGGAACACTGTTTGACCAGACCACTTTTACTTTTAAAATGTACCTCTTCTCGAAGCTGCCGTTCTCGTTCCTCTTCTAGTTTCTGGATTTCAGCCAATGACAGCGTTGCCTGGGACTGACATGCTGTTGTATTGGACTGCTGGCCCCACGTAGAAGAAGAGGGAAGCTAACAAAAAAGAAAGGCAGGAGAGTTCGTGAGGACATGTGGACAGGAAACAAAGAGGCAATACTGCACTATGTACAGGTAGAACATTCATGTTCCCGTCAACTCCATTTAAACATTTAACTCAAAATTCCTCCTGCAATCCTTTTGCGTATTAGAATTCTCCCAGTTTGCTTTCGAACTTTTTGTCACTACTCCAAACCTAAGATTATTTTAGAACTTAATATATACACAATACACTTTTATTTGATCTACTCTTTGGGGACTGCAAATTTGTTACATCTGGCATTAACATATACATAGATATACAAATATAAAGAGAAAACAATAAACAAAAGAATCACTACATTTTTTAATCCAAGGAGGCAATAAAGGACATGATATGCTACTTTTAGTGAAAGGCTGAAAGACCTGAAAAACAAGATTTCTGAAGAAAAAGCTGAAGTGGGGAGCTCCCAGAAGATGCCAGGCATAGTTCTTAATAAGTCTTTTATGAAAGAGAATCACTGTTAACCAGGCTGTAGCTTCTAGTCATGAGCACTAGGCTGTTTTTAATCAATAATTCTATTTTTCCTAACCTTTAAAATTAGTGAATAAAATAAAGTGTAAATATTTGAGTCCAGAATACTTTAATGTTTTCGAATGCTTGATTATTCTAAGGGAATCTCTTGGTCTTCCTGGCCAGAAAAACACACACTTTAATTTTAAGACAGCTTGTGGCTCTTAACAAACAAAAATAACAAAAACCAAATCTAACCAGACTTGAAATATGTTTAATAAAAACAATACAAACAAAATGCCCCCAAAACCCCAAAAGAAGACCGGCTCTACAGCAGAAATCTCTTTAACCTGGAGCTGGTGGAATGAGGACACAGTGTAAACTGCCGCTGATACTACCGAGCAGCTCACAGAATGAGAACCTTCGGCACTACAGAACGCCATCGGGCCCTAACGTTTTGGGGCTAATACCCTAGGTAGCAGGGGCATTTCTCCCAAAATGCACCCCTGCTGCAACGGGGGAGAGGTGAAGAGGGAGGCTAAGAGAGAAAGACTGGGGACTGGGTAGGCAAAATTAAGCATAAATGAACTCATATGATCCCCAGGAAAGGACATACTGGAAGGCACTACACCAAGATCACATAAGGCAGTAGACCTCGAACACGGCGGCAGCGTCCGGGAAGGCCTGCAAAAATGCAGAGGCCCTGGCCCCACACTCGAGGAGTCAGAAGATCCAAAGGTGAGGCCAGGGAATTTATATGATTTTAATTCTGATGCAGACGTTCGGCCAGGAACCCCCAAAGCTGTCTAAAATCCCAGCCGATGTGTCTCCCCAGCGTAGCCTAGGAACCGATCCCCAGTCCTCTTCAGACCCTCAGTCAGCACCGGGAAGAGATGCGCTCCCCCCAACAGAACCCCTCTGCCCCCTTCGGGCACCTCTGAGATCCTTTCCACGGCTGTGCCAACATGCACTTCGCTGTGCTCTACGCGCCTGACTCACAGCTCTGCTCTGTGGAGGAATGCAAACGCAGCACAAAGCGGTCTTCTTCACACGACGGACAGACGTCTGCAGATAACTATCATTTTCTTTAAGTCTTATTTGTACATAGAAAATAGTATCCCATCACTCCGTCAACACAGCCTCAGCACATTTTCCAATTCAACCAACATCCTGTACTGCCCACTGAGAGAACTACCGTTTATCATACATTTCAGAACCCACTCCCAAATCACGAACAACTAATAGGGAGTCCGGCACACTGTGTATCACCTGAATGCCTCCTATCTTTCACTGATTTAAGAAATTTTTTCCCCCCTGATACTGCTACGTACTTTCCATCACTGTATTTTACTTTGAAAAACGGCCGTTACACCTCTGGTGTGACAGTACAAGGTGCTCTGTAGGCCCCCCTCCCCAGCAAAATGGGTGAAAATTGTTTTTCAAAAAATTATTTAAAGCCTCTGGAAGTGAACATACAGGAATATAGCAAATGAAGAAACATTTCTTCAAAAAACCTGGTAAAACTCGGTAAGAAATGAGAGTCTGTGGTACTTCCACCAAGATCCACTCTCCCAACTCCCAGCTCAGCCAGACAGAAACGCCACTCCAGATGAGCAGAGCTCAGAACACAGCCTCCCTGTCCCTGTCAGCTGCCAGTCAGTGGGCTAGCTTCTTACAAAGAGCACAATACCAGCACGTCCCCTCCTGGCAACAGCCACCTGTTGCAAAGGCTAAGGTATAGGCAAGGACAGCTGAGACGTGGGGGCCCCCTTCTTATGCCCAGCCCCCAACTTGTGGCATGGAAACTTCCTTGAGTACAGTGCTACTGGGACTACTAGGGTCATGAGTGCCACTGCCCTGACTCAAAAGGCGACCATGCCACCGGGAGAGGCAAGCCAAGAAAAACTGAGGCCGCTGTCCCTCCCCAAAGGCCTCAAGTCCTAAGCAGAGTGCCACTCAGAAAAGCACACCACTGTCGCCAGCACCAGAGCTGTGACTCATAATTTTGCCTTGGGGTGGAGGTGAGGGGAACAGATTGGAATATGCAGAGTTCCGGACCTTTTCCTAAAGGAACTGACTTTATTTGTAACAGACTGTGGAGAATGAAGAGTCCAAGCCAAGGGGCACTTTTAAAAATAGTGGCAGCCAGGAGATTGGTAGATTTACTGGAGATACAGGTTAAACTACAGGCCCCTACTTTGTCTCACAGAACCAACGAAAGAGCTGAAAGAAGTTCTCCTGGGGTCAGAAACAATCTCAAAAATAGACCTCAGGAAGCATCTCTTCAAAGAAGCCTAAATTTCACGGGATCAGTCTGTGAAGCAATCTATGTGCTCCAGGGCACTTCTGAGACCAGGAGAGAGAGCAATCCAGGTAGCAATCAGTGGAGGTTAACTGCTAGACAAAGCTAGAAAAAGATAATCAAAGAGAGTTCTGCCAAAACCAGGGATCCCGGAGTGACCGTGGACATGCCCAAGAAGCAGCAGCAGGCGTCTACCCTGTTGGGGAGGCAGGAAGAGATGGGGACGTCACTGAATTAATTCAGTCAGGCACAAAACAAGGATGGGGCTTGCAGGACCAGTAACCAGAGTTCCTACAACATATTCTCCAAAAAAAAAAAAAAAAAAAAAAAAAAAGTCCAGTTTCCAACAAAATAATGAGACATGTAAAGTGACAAGAAAGAGTGGCCCGTACGCCAAGAAAGAAGCTGGCAACCACCTACGAAAATGACCAGATGTCAGATTTAAGAAAAACATCAAAGTTTGATAAATACCTTCAGAGAACTAAATAAAACCTTGATTTAAGAAGTAAAGAAAGGCATGATGACAATGTCAAATCAAAGAAAATCAATAAAAAGATAAAGATTATTTCTAGACCAGAAGGAAATCCTGGAGTTAGAAAGCCGGGTAACTAAAATGAGAAATCACTAGAGGAGCTAAAAGTATATCTGAACTGATCAAAGAAAGAAATTAATGAAACTTGCAGATCAACAGAGATTACATAATCCAAAAAACAGACAGAAAGAAAGACTGGAGAGAAACAAGAAAGCCTTAGAGAAATGGGAAACGCCACCGAGCACACCAGCGTGTACACAATACAAGTAGCAGGAAAGGAGAGAAAGGAGCAGGAAAAAATCTCTGAAGAAACCATGGCCGAAATTTATTTAGAAACATCCCTAACATCTAGGAAGCTTAACTATAACAAGATAAACACAGAGATCCATAAATAGACATTATCATGGTAAAAATGCTGAAAGCCAAAAAGGAGAAAATCTTAGGGCACCTGAGGGGCTCAGTCAGTTAAGCATCTGACTCCTGATTTCGGCTCAGGTCATGATCTCACAGTCACAGGATCGAGCCCCACACTGCCTCCCTACCCACAAGCTGTGCGTGGAGTCTGCTTGAGATGCTCTCTCTCCCTCTTTCTTTTCTGCCCCTCCCCCGCTCACACGTTATTTAAAAACATAAATAACATAACATAAATAAAATAAAATAAAATAAAATAAAATCACGGATGCTTCTGTCTTTAAAAAATAAATAGGGGCGCCTGGGTGGCTCAGTTGGTTAAGCGTCTGACTTAGCCCAGGTCATGATCTCACAGTTCGTGAGTTCGAGTCCCACGTCAGGCTCTGTGCTCACAGCTCAGAGCCTGGAGCCTGCTTTGAATTCTGTGACTGCCTCTCTCTCTGTCCTTCCCCTGTTCAAGTGCGTGCTCCTCTCTCTCTCTCTCAAAAATAAACATTAAAAAAAAGTTAAAAAATAATAAAAAATAACTAAAGACATCATTATTTCAACATTCCATTTTCAATAAGGAATAAAACAATTAGTTGGAGATCAACAAGCAACTAGGTGACCTCAACACCATAATAACCAATTAGACCTGAAAGACATCTATATACAGCACTCCAGCCAACAACAGTAGAATATACATTCTACTCAAAGAAACATGGAACATTCTCCAGGATAGATCTAACGAAGGTTAAACCTAAGGCATAATATCAACTTCAATAATTCATTTAAAGGGAAAGACATCAGTGCCTAGCTGGCTCAGTCAGTAGACTGACTCAATCTCAGGGTCATGAGATCAAGCCCAATATTGGGTATTAGAGCCCACTTAAAATACAAAAATACAGTAAAATAAAATAAAAAGAAAAATAATATAAAGTATGTTCTCTGATCATAACAGAATAATAAGGAACAAAAAAGCAATTTTGGAAACTCACAAATCAGCAGAATTTAAACAAAACACTTCTATATAACCAGTGAGTCCCAGAACAAATCAAAACTTACGGGTAGTGCCTAAACCATACGTACGGGGAAATTAACTAACTGAAAATGACTATCTGAAAAAGAAGATGTCAAATCAATAAACTATCCTTCTATACCTTAAAATACTAGAAAAAGAGAGGAAATTAAACTTAAAGCAAGCAGGAAAAAAAAACAATAAAATTAAAGAAATTAAACAGAAAATAGGAAAAGATCAGTATAATCAAAAGGTGGTTCTTTGAAAAAGATCAACAAAATTGAGTTAGCTTGACTGTCCAAGAAAAAAAAAGAGAGAGGAAAAGAAGACTCAAATTATTACAATCAGGAAAGAAAGAAGGACATCACTATTAGATCTTAAGGAAACAAAAAGAATATAAAGGAATACCATGACCAGCTGTGTGCCAATCAGATAACCTAGATGAAGACAGATTCCTATAAAAATATAAACTATGGGAGCGCCCAGATGGCTCAGTCAGCTTAACCGATTAAGCATCCGACTTGATTTCGGCTCAGGCTGTGATCTTGTAGTTTGTGAGTTCGAGTGCCACGTCCAGCTGTGCACTGACAGCGCAGAGCCTGCTTGGGATTCTCTCTCTTTCCTCTCTCTCTGTCCCTTCCCCTGCTTGCTCTCTCTCTCTCTCTCAGAATAAACTTAAATAAAAACTTATAAAGATACAAACTACCAAAAACTTACTCAAGAAGAAACAGACAAGCTAAACAGACCTGTAAGAAGCAAATACACTGAATTAGTAATCAACTATCCACAAAGAAAAGCCTAGGCCAAACGGTTTGTTTAACTGCTGAATTCTACCGAACATTTAAAGAAGTAATTAATACCACTTCTTCACAAACTTTCCCAGAATATAGAAGAGGAAACATTTCTCAACTCAGTTTTTAGGGCCAGTATTGCTCGACATCATTAGTCAACAGGGAAATGCAAACCAAAACCACAATGAGGTATCATGTCACATCTACGAGGATGGCTATCATCAAAAAGTCAGATAATAAGGATTAATGAGGATATGGACACATTTGAATCCCCATTACTGCTGGTGGTAACATAAAATGGTGCAGCCACTCTGGAAAATAGGCTGGTAGTTCCACAAACCATTAAATACAGTGCTCCTATGACCCAGCAATTCCACTCTGAGGTATACACAACTACATAAAAGCTTGTACATGAATATTTATTTAAGGCAGCAGTACTCACAACAGCCAAAAGATAGAAACCTCTCAAACGTCCATCAACTGATGAATGGATATACAAACGCTGGCACGTCCATACCACAGAATATTATTCGGCCATGAAAAGGAATCAAGTACTGATCCAGACTACAGTATGAGTGAACCTTGAAAGCATCACGCTAACTGAATGAAGCCAGTCACAAACGAACACAGCTTATATGATTCCATTTATTTCGAATGCCTCGAACAGGCAAACCTATAGAGAGAAAGTGGGACAGGGTAACCTTGGGCTGGGAAAACAGGGAGTAGGGTGTGACAGCCGGAGGATTTTTGGAGGCAGCTAGGGTGGTACTGAAAATGTTAAAATCCACTGTGGGGATGGCTGCACTTATCTGTGAATATACTAAAACTACTAAATTGTTTACTTTAACTGGTTTAATTATATGGTATGTGAGTTGTATCTCAATAAAGCCATCTTGAAAAAACTTTTTCAGGAGAGGCTTTAGCCATTCCTCATAACGGAATCTCAAGTTCTTTATCTTCATACAGAATGTTGATCTATAAAATATCTCTACAGTCTTTATTGGAAGATAACAAGCCAAAGCCAGACACACAAAAGATACAGTCAGACAAGTTAGAGATCTGGAGGTTACCCATGCCTTTTCTTCCCCCTCAGCCCCATATTCTTATCAGTCACCATATTCTATGATGTGGCCTCTTAAGAAGTCTTCTGACAACTTCTTCAGGCCCTGGAGACACAGGCATATGGGTTCTAATACACGGCTCTGCTCTCAACTCTCAGCTAGACACAGGGCAAGCAACTTAGCTCCTGAACATTTGTCCTCTTTGGTAGAACACAGGTATCCAGTTCTTAAGTGTGGCTGTAAAGATGAAATGATGTAACATACAGAAAGCTGTCGTCCAGTGCTTGACACAAAGCAAGTACTCAATTATTAGTGCTTTCTTCAACGCCTCCTTTCCAATCCCATTATCGCCACCTTCTCCTCCTAGACCGCTCTATCAGCCCCTTGCAATCACTCTGCTGACCTCCAGTTTTGTTCCTTCCAAATCCATCTTCCATTTAGCTCTCAAAGTGACTGATACTTGCTCCTGCAATCTGACAGTGCTGTTTCCTAGCTGAAAACACTTAAGCGGCCCACTGTTTTCACACACCCTTAAGTCCTGCTTCTCTGAGAGTATGTACAACCACAGTGACGTGGACCCTGCCAAAGCTTCTCTGGTACCTCACTCTCCAGCCATAGTGACCACTTTTTAAATTCCTCCCCAAGTACCACAGTGTTTCTGAACTTCATTCCTCTGCTCACCCCAGGTCTCCTCTCTCAAAACCCCCCTCCGTTCTCCAAACTGCCTGTTTGGCTTTTTCTTTTTTTAATTTTACCTCCCTAATGACTCAGTTTAAAAGTTATCATTTTCTAGCAAATCTTTCTGAACTTCCCATGCGGACAGTGGCTCTCACATTTTAGCAAGGATCAGAACCCCTGGAGGTTTTGTTTAAACACAGATTGCTAGATCCTACCCCCAAGAGGCTCTGGAGGGGGTCCTGAGAATCTGCATTCCTAGCAAATTCCCAGGTGCTCATACTCTAGGAACCACTGCCTGATGCCACCTCTCTCACTACACTCACCACTCTGTATCTGAATTTCCTGTTCATATGTCTTTCTCTCGTGAATCCCTGAAGACAGGAGACACTAAACCACATTGCTAACCACAGACCCCATGTAAAGTTATGTGGGCCCCGCCATGAAGCTGCCCCTCTCTCCCAATTACTCTCACTCCATCACTTGTGCCACAACTTTATGGGCACCGATGGCTTCCTCTCCACAAGCCTCCCCAACTCTGCCTTTGTCACTCAGATCCAGAAGGTCTCTAAGTCTTACTAGTTGCTATTAGGCCAATTCTCTCTCTCTGGCCCTCCCTATTCATTCTCCCCATCACCACTGTTCTCCTTTTACTGCTCTCTCAGTCTTTTATTTTCTACTTAATTCAAATAATGCTTTGAATCCTCCCAAAACTACACTTTGCATACAGTCCAATAAACCTCCATAGTCAGCTGTGCTTCCAGCCCTGTAGGACGATTCCTATTTACACAACCACGGGTTTGTGTCTTCCCCTCTGGGAAGTCTGTGAGCTCCCTCAAGGCAGTTGCCTGGTCTTATTTATCTTTGCCTCAACAGTGCTGAACTAGTACAGATTGGCACCCACACTGTTTACTGAGCTACATTAAATTTATGAACCAAGTAGATTTACTTGGTTTAGCCTATACCGCTGCTCATGTCCTATTCCCTTTCATATTACATTATATCAGATCTTTCATTGATCAAAAAACCACAGTAGGGGTGCCTGGCTGGCTCAGTTGGTAGAACATGCAACTCTCTCTTTTTTTTTTTTTTTTTAAGAGAGTGAGGGAAAGGGGCAGAGAGAGAAAGAGAATCCCAAGCAGTCTCCATGCTCAGCACAGAACCCTACAAAGGGCTTGATCCACACGACCCTGAAATCATGACCTGAGCTGAAATAAAGAGTTGGACGCTCAACCAACTGAGTCACCATGGCACCCCTAGAGATCATGGCACTCTTGATCTCAGGGTGGTGAGTTCAGGCCTCACACTGGAGATGAAGCTTACTCAGGGGGAAAAAAAGCAGCAGCAGCAGCAGCAGCCGCAGTGGCAATTTTCAGTACTAAAGAAAGTACAATGCTTTACTGCTACTGCTACTGCCAGCATCTACCGACAAACATTAGCAAGTAGATTGTGTGGCTGGTGTCTGGCCTTCACCTTCATCTGCGCCAGCTGCTGCTGCTGCTGTTGCTGCTGCAGCCTCCGTAGAGCCTCTTGCTGCTGCTGCCTCTGGCGCATTAACTCCTTCTGCCGCTGGAGCTCCAGCTCCTTCCTCTTCCGCTCCTCCTCTTCATGCCGGAGTCGGGCCGCCTCCTCTTCCATTCTCAGCCGGTTCTCCTCTAATCGACGCTGGGCTTCTTCTTCTTCCCGGGCCCATTTTGCAGCCTCCTCCTCCTTCCCAGAAGGGACAATAAAAGAGAATAGACTTTAATTGTGTTTAAAAAAAGAAAATCTGAATCGTTTTTGAAGGATTCTGTCAAAAAGCTATAGATCAACAGAAAAATCATAAACTTTCTTTATGATGAACATAAGACAAAAGTTTTCTTTTAAAATCTATTTACAGTAGCGACAAAAGCCTAGAATGCTTACAGGATAAAATTTTAATTTATTTGCTAACCTCTTCATAAAAAGAAATGTCACTTTGACCATTTGTCATAAGTACTGATCTAAGAGATCACCCACCAACTGTAGCAAAGCTTCTGGAAACTGTTCCTACATTAAGGCAGAGTTAGCTTTTCAGGATGCTGAGTTTGAAAAGCTACCAGGACCTTGCAAGGACAGATTACCAGGAAAGCCTCAGCCAGTTTTGGAACCAGAGCAACCTTACAAGATCATTTAAATTCCATCCCTGGTTCACACCTCTGGTGCCCCACGGGTCCTTTGGAACATCTCTCCTTGACCTATCGTCCCTCCCTCTACTACTCTGTTCCGTACCTTGGCTCATTTCCCTCTGCTTCCCTTTTTCAAAGCCATTCCAACGTGCCCTCTGGAACTCTCCTCGCCTTCCTTCACGGAGTCAGCTTACTGTACCTACAATGCTGTGCTTTATCCAGATAGCACATTCCCCTTCGTTCTCCAGAACTAAGAGCAGATGTCGACCACTCTGTGAATGGCAACTTCCCCAGCCTTTAGGAGGTGGGCTTCCCCTCTGCCTTTTCTTTCCCTTTTTTTTTTTTAAATTCGCTTCACGTCCAGTGCGGAGCCCAATGCAAGACCTGAACTCAAGACTCTGAGATCAAGACCTGGGCTGAGATCACCACTTACACACTTAACCGACTGAACCACCCAGACACCTCCCCACTCCCCCACCTTTTCATGATCTCCTATTATACCTTGTCCTTCTGTTTGCTCCCACCTGTGACAATTATTTCTACCTATCCAACCATTCCTTTTAGGTGTCTTCCTTATAGAGAGAGCCTCTGTCACCTCAGAGGTCTAAAATGCCAGATTTCCAATGTAACTAGGGGCACCCATGTGATATGATTTAGGCCAAAGGGATGCCTGCTGGGAGGCTTCTAGAGAAGACACTCTTCTGAAACGAAAGAAGCATAAGAGAAGGGCCATTCCCTTACAGGCTATACAAGGGTACGGTATACAAAATGCCTCATCAGGACACGAAAACTGTAAAGTCAAAAGTCCTACCTAAAGAAACAGCAAAGCAGAAGTTTGCAAAGGACCTGGATCCTTAATGACATCACAGAGTTAAACTGCCAACTCCTTGACACGTGATCTGTTGTTTAAACTATTTTTAGGTGAATACTTTGGTGTTGCAGCTGACGTATCCTAACTGTGGCATTTATTTCTTGTATAATCATCACCAACATAGCCTGTGACCTTCTTGAGGACAGAAACAATTTCTTTAAGTTTCATACTCTACCAGAGAAATACGCCCAATAAGCAGCACATAGTACCTCAACCAAACATGCTAAATGAATAAACCAAATGACAAATCAATATACAATCTACCCTTGAGACTATCTACTCTAATTGTATTTAGGTTGCTCAAAGAATTTTAATCAAGAATTTAGCCAAAAGCAGGTAATCGCCAGGTTGTGTCACTCTACACTCAAAGGTGTGGACTGCCCACAGTGATTTCCTTCCAAAGAGTACAGTACGTGGGGAAAAGAGTAAGTTTACTCTGAGAAAATTCACAAGCATGGCCGCAGCCAGGTGACCAAGGTCTACACCAGTGGTCATTAGTCCTGTCGATATGGCACTTTGCCTCTGTGTGATCTACTTTACAAACACCCATAACTTCAGTTTAATTGTGAGAAAAACATCAGATAAATTCCAACAGAGGATTAACCTTATAACATACTGACCACTGATTATTCCTTAAAACTGTCAAAGTCATCAAAAACAAGGAAAGCCTGAAAAACTGTCATACTGAAGCAGCAGCTAAGGAGACAACTAAATGTAGTATTTTGGATTTGGGATCTGTGAATAGAAAAAGAGCATTAGAGAAAAACTGAGGAAATGTGAAAAAACTATGGACTTTAGTTAAAAAATAATGGATCAATATTGGTTTTGTCACACTGCATTAATGTAAGATAATACTAGAGGAAACTCTGTTGTTAACCAAACGTTTCTGAAAATCTAATACTGTTCTAAAAATAAAGTCTACTAATAAAAAAAAAACCCTAAGTTCTCAAACGTTAAAAGGAGATGCTTCAGGGGTTCCGGCAGCCTGCAGAGGCAGAACAGCCTGGCAGGCCTGGGAATGGCTGGTGGCGACTGCTCACAGCCTGTGAAAGTACCACGCAGCACTGAACAGTGCACTTTAAAAAACTGCAGAGCACCCTCAAGCAGAAGTGGTGAACTTGCAGATCCCACATCTGGTTTTTTAAAGGCCTTTAGGATTTCTGTCTGGTATTCTGGGGGGCGGGGGCGGTTCAGTTCACTGATATTTCGTTCAGCTTTTATAATTACATGTAGAACAGTCATTCTAAAAGTAGTAAGAGTCAGGTCTCACAGTAATTTTCAGTGGACAGGCCATCCTCACATCCAAACACTTGCTAATCATAAACCCCTAGTTTCAAAGAAGCAATGAGAAGAGCAAGCCAGGTGTCACCTGCTTGCGTAACAACTCCTCCTGCTTCCGCCTTTCCTCCTCTTCTCTCCTCCTCTCCTCCAGTCTCCTAAGAGCTTCTTCTTGCTGTTGTCTTTCTTCCTCTTCTCGCTGTCGCCTTAATGCAATTTCTTGCTCCCTCTGACGTCGCAGAGCTTCTTCCTAAATTAAAAAACAAAAGGTGTCTGTGTGTACGTGTGCGCGAGTGTGTATGTGTGGAGAGGGAGGAGAAAGAGAGGGAGAGAGAGGGAGGGGGAAGGAGAGAAAGAGAAAGGGAGAGAGGGAGGAAAAACTCTGGATCTCAATTAATATATCCCATTATAAATTGAAAAGAAACAGACTATATGCTGCTAAGGTTCTTTAACAGTAAATATAAAAAGGATATAACCAGAATCTAGAGTAAAAAGTAAAACTGAGTTCAGAGGTAGACATATCAACCATTAAAATAATTTGTATTTAAAGTATTAGTAGTTAAATAGCACTACACTGAGAGTCTACCCTGGATTCTATATTAGCTACTTCATTTACTGATTAACCCCAGAAAGGGCCACATGAGGCTGGCGTCAGGCTTTGGTTTCTCCACTGGTACCATTAGTCCTCATCTATCTATCTATCTATCTATCTATCTATCAATCAGTCAATCAATCAACTGAGAACCTAGAACACAGATCAAATCAACATAGAACCCAAAATGCCTGGTGTGGTAGGAGTAAGTTCTCTAGTCAGAAGTACTGAGTAAAGCTGTGTATTCTAGAACGTATCTGAAAAAACAAAGTCGCAAGTACACAGAAAGGGTCTCATTGTCAAAGTAAGTTAGGATATACTATGCAACACAGAATTCAACTGATTTCTTTACTGCAATACGTTTAGAGCCCTTACATGCTAGTGTAGAGTGTAACTCTAAGAAGTATTAGTTCAACTCTAATTTCAGCATGGACTCTTTTGTTTTTCACAGAGTACTTCTTGCGGCCAACAATGGGATGAAATGTGAGATAAAGCTACACTTAGGACCTATTTCAGAGTAGATTTTTTCAACTGGGATAAGTAAAAAATCCCAACAGAAAAACCAATCAAGCACATGAAAAGAGAATTCCCAAAACGATACATAAGTGGTTAAAATACGTGAAAACCATTCGTCACTGGTCATAAAATACTTAAGTAAAGCTGAGCTTCCCTTTCTCTGCCCCTCTCCCCTGCTCACTCACTAATAAGTAAATAGAAATAAAAATAAACAAACAACTAATTAAGCAAAGTTACTTCCGAAATCTAACGGGGGAAAAAAAATCAACTCCATATCTACCTGGATTAAAACTATCTTCCAGGGGCTGCTAGTGGGTAACACATGTATTCTAAAGGAAGTGACTCTCCTAAAGTTCTAATCCCGATCCTGCTGTTAACTCCTTCTCGACTTCAAGAGACCATCTCCGAGCACCACAAATGTGGTTTGGGGCTGGGGCTGGGGCCAGCGCTCTCCAAGGTGTACCTGTTTTCTTCTGGCGAGTTCTTCCTCTTCCCGCCTCTTCCTTTCTTCCTCCTGCTGCCTGCGAAGGATTTCCTCCTGTTGTCTCCGGAGTTCTTCTTGCCTCTTTCGCTCCTCCTCTTCCCGTTTTGCCCTCATTTCTGCTTCTCTTCTTTCCTGTTCTAGCTGTGATTATAAGAAAATACTCTTAGAAACTGGAAGCCAAGCACAGCAACGCTCCAACATGACTGACCAGTACCATTAAGAGAAGCTGGGAGATGCAAATGATACACCACTCATGGTTGTCTGTCCTGCAGCTGAGTGACGAAACCTACTCTGTAAGAACTAAGCTTTTGGGGCACCTGGGTAGGGCCACTCGATAAGTATCTGACTCTTCATCTTGGCTCAGGTCATGATCTATGGTTTTGTGAGTTCGAGCCCCACATCGGGCTCTGTGCTGACAGCATGGAGCCTGCTTGGGATATTCTCGTTTATTCTCTCTCTCTCTCTCTCTCTCTCTCTCTCTCTCTCTCTCTCTCTCTCTCTCTCCCCCCCCCCCTCCCCTTCCCTCACTCGTGCTCTCAAAAATAAACTTGAAAAAAGAAAGAAGAGAACTAAGCTGATATGTCACAATAAGAAAGCATGTTATGCTCTTCTAAACTGAATTTGCTCTCCCTGACTCTCACCTACCTCCTCGCTCCACACTATCGCCACTGATCTCCTAGGAGTGGGAGAAAGTGGCCAATACAACAGTCATGTCAGAATTCTTTTGGGGCAGCACTTCATTGCTCATCCCTAACAAAGGATTTTCTGACTGAAGATCTAACAGTGTGTCTACAAGGTTTCAACAGCAATGTTGTAAAGCTGCTAGCATGAATCATAGAGTTCTTTAAAATTTGAAGAACAACACTTAACAAATGCTATCATTTACAGTTCCGAGATACTGGTTCAACCCAGCCCCTAGTCTCCAAGCCCAGCCCACAGCCACACATACAATCCAGGCCTTCATTTTCTTTCTTTCTCTTCCTTTCTTTCTTTCTTTTTTTTTAGAGAGAGCAAGCGAGCACATGCATGAGCAGGGGAGGAGGGTGGAGGGAGAGAGAAGAAAGGGGTGGAGAAAGGAAAGGAGGAAGGGAAGGAAAGAGAGAAAGAGAATCTCAAGCAGACTCCTCATTGTCAGCAGAGCCCAATGTGGGGCTTAATCTCAGGTCCTGAGCTGAAACCTAGAGTCAGACGCTCAACTGACTGAGCCATTCAGGCACCCCTGAGCCTTCACTCTCGCATCCACATTTCTAAGAGTCTCTTACTTGGCTTCCCAGCATACGGTTTGCCCGCATTCCCCAGCACAACAGGTGTAAGGGCCCTCATGACTGGCTTACCTCATCTTAGCCTTTTCTCTCATCATTTATCCCTCAGACACACCACGGCTCCAAGCCAGACCAAATTATTTAGCTGCTTCCTAAACCAGTATGTTCACAGGCATTTCTGAGCCTTTACAGGAATAGTTTCTTTCAACTGGGTTAAATCCTACTGTCCTTCAACTGAAAATTAGTGCAGGTATTTCTGTCCACCAACAGTGTCACCCAATTCCTGATACTCACCTCTCTAAGTGGGTGACAGTAGGTGGCCCATGTGCTTTCTTGACCGCCCTCTAAGTGTTACTTGCCTGTCATTGCGCCCCAACACACATACCCCAGACACAAAAGACTGCAAATTCCTATCCTTGATCCTATGTGTTCCCAGCACAAAGCACGACAGAAAACTACTAGAAAACTCTCAAGAATTATTAAATTATGGTATCTTATTTGTTTATGGAGATAGACTCTCACTGTGAACCCTTTCTACATTCTGGGCACTCTAAGGAGACTCGCACTACTGCAGAGGGTAAGAACGCATTAAGTATAAAATAGGAACAAGCTTTTCCCCGAGGAATGAGAACCCAGAAGTCATTACAATGAATGACACAGAGTGTTGACAAGACATCCTCAGGTGGCAAGATTCCTTGCTCCTCCAGAAGATGTGAATGGAACACAGGATCTAATGTTAATGTTGAATTTTTCAGACACATCTGGAGACAGTAAGAAATATAAACTAACACCACTACAAAGACTCAATGTGGGAACTCAAGCCATAAATCAAGGGTCTAATAAGCAATGCAGTGTGTATTTTCTTAGGTTTTAGTATTTGTAACAGGTGTTTACACCATGAATAATGTAATTAAAGTATCCATATAATCATAATCATTAATGTGTCAACCAACCAATTTTTACTGATTTAATTTAAACTTGTTAGTTTTCATTGTTTGAGGTCTTTTGGGGGAGAAAAGGGAACAGGAAGGATAGAACAGGAATGTGCTTATACCAGGTAAGTACAGTAAACTAACAGGACAAAGTCTAACTGGCCAGAGAGACAACGATGTCAGTCAACAAATGCCTGCATCCGCCAGCAAGAAAGCGTGTGCTACTACAGGAGAATGAGGTCCAGACCTTTGCAGCTTTGGCCTTCTCCATCTGCTGAAGCTGTTCAAGGGCAGGTCCTGGAGTCGTGGTGTCAAGGGGAAGATCCCATACACTACCACCTTCCCAAACTGTAAGAGAACAAAGGGGAAAATGCGGAGTATCAGAGCTTACATACATGATCACATATCTACAAGCATAATGAAAACGGCTGTTTCCCTGTCCCTCAATGAGTGCCATCATACATATCTGTGCTGCTTTTAGGTAGACTGAACTGCAAATGAGCTCTGGTTTAAACCAATATCCTTCAACACATCTAGAAGAAATTACCAGGCATGTACTGGGAAACTAATTTCATCCTCAAAAACCCTACTTCTGTTCAAACACCCCATTTTTACTGATGAATATGCTAAGGGTCAGGGGTAGTTTTGTAACATTCCCAAGGACACATACCATGCACGTAGCCATGACAGGATTTAAATCCCAGTGTATTAGACCCCCAAAGCCCACAGTATTTCCAATAGCCATACAACCTCTTACTGCACACCAAGTAGAGGGGGGGTCAAGAGAGGAATGTACTGTGAAACTGGAAAAAAATGAGTAGTTGCATGATACTGTGAATGTATTCTATGCCACTGAATTGTTCATCTAAAAATGGTTAATCTGGGGGCACCTGGGTGGCTCAGTATGTTAGACGTCCAACTGGGGCTCAGGTCATGATCTTGTGGCTCATGAGTTTAAGTGCTGCGTCAGGCTCTGACAGCTCAGAACCTAGAACCTGCTTAAGATTCTGTGTCTCCCTTTCTCTCTGCCCCTCCCCTGCTCATGTTCACTCTCTCTCTCTCTCTCTCTCTCTCTCTCTCTCTCTCAAAAATAAATAAGCATTTAAAAAATTTTTCTTGGGGTGCCTGAGGGGCTCAGTAAGTTGAGCATCCGACTTTGGCTCAGGGCATGATCACTCAGTTCGTGGGTTCGAGCTCTGAATCGTGCTCTGTGCTGACAACTCAAGAGTCTGGAGCCAGCTTCGGATTCTGTGTCTCCCTCTCTCCTTCTGCCCCTCCCTCGCACATGCTCGCTCTCACACACTCTCTCTCTCCCCCTCAAAAATAAATAAACATTCAAAAAAATTTTAATGTTCTTAAATGGTTAATTTTATGTTATGTGAATTTCATGTCAAAGAGAAAGAGGTACAGCTGGACCTGGGGAGGCCTCTGTAAAGGCTGCGCAGGTCTCACATTATCACAACGGGTCCTGCTGATCAGAGAGGCATCACAGAGTCCGATGTAGACGTAAACAAATAAAGTCTTCTGAGTCTGCTTTCCTACTGCCAGCAAAAGGTCTGTGGACACCACTTTTGAACATTCTCTATTCCCTGCACTTCTATTTCTATACCATAAATTACTATTTGTATAAAACCAATGGACAATTTTAAAGGGCCTTGACTGTATCATACCCAAAGAAATTGTTTAATAAGATACTTAAAAATAGTTCTCCCAACACTGGAGAATATTTTAACATCATAACTATAAATGGCTACCAAGAAAAAACTCAGGTACACAGAGTGGGGCAAGTTGATGATAATCAGTCCTTCTCTTGCTGTAATCCCCAGGATCAATGTTAATAAGAGAACTACGGCCTAAATAGTTCAATGGCTCTAAGAAAAATCCACCAATGCCCATGGTTTCTGAGAACTGTCAATACCAACTATAACCTTTTGTAAGGATTTATCTATGGTTCTTTCAAACGACCTACTTCTGCAGGTATCAGACGTTAAAAACCAGACCTGTTCCAGCAACATCAAGACTTTAAAAAAAGTCTCAGCCCCAAATTTCCTAATTTGATGTAAAAAGATCAGAGAATGAAGTAGGGTGATCACTTTAAAGCAAGCTTTCCTCGAGGTGCCTGGGTAGCTCAGTTGGTTAAGCATCCGACTTCAGCTCAGGTCATGATCTCATGGTTTATGAGTTCAAGCCCCACATCAGGCTCTGTGCTAACAGCTCAGAGCCTGGAGCCTGCTTCAGATTCTGTGTCTCCCTCTACCTCTGTCCACCTTCACTCACACGCTGTCTCTCTCTCTCTCAAAAATAAATAAACGTTACCAAAAAAAAATTAAAACAAAGTTAAATAAAATAAAGAAGACCTTTCTCATCCCGAAACTTCTGGGCACCTGCAGTGTTACGCTATATATTAACCCTTCACTCAACAGAAGACATGTTTTACTTAAGCTTTTCTTTTTTTCCCACTCTAGCAGAATAATTCAGTCAAAAATTTAAAACACTTTTCCACACTGGTTAGAGAACATGAAAAAGATAGGCTAGCTCAAATTCATGAAATTTATCTACTAAATTCTTCTAGCAAATCCTTAACAGTATATTTTCAACAGTATTTTCAACCCTTTTCTGGGGTCTAATGAGACTTTTTGTTAATATTCAATATAAAATGGTTCCAAAGTAAATAAAATAGTTCAAAAACTGACACATTTTTAAAAAAACTGAATTCTAAATTAAGAGTCTACATCCTTGGAGATACATTAAAAGCAAATCTCAATTTTTACCTGTAGGCTGTGAGGCTGTTGGCTGAAGCTCCCAGATAGAACCAGTATCTGGCACTGACACAGACCTAGTTACTGAAGGAATGATGTTCTGATCAGATATTCTGCAAAAGGGAAATAAAAAAATTCACGTGTTCTTGTCATTTGCAAAAATAAAGAGTAATTTCTACATGATTGGTAGGTTTTCCAGGCTATATAGCCAGAAAACTCCTTCGTTGTCTTAACCAAAATATAACACTACTAAAAAAGCATTTAGGAGAGGAAGAAATATAGAGGCACATTCATCACACTTCTGGAGTCAAGGTATTAATAAATATTGATTTCTAAATGATGAATATACCTACTGTCTTAAAAAAAAAAACAGAATATGCCAGTAAGAGTCACAGAGACAGCATGTTATAATGAAAACCCCACAGATCACAATTCAAAAGGCTTTTAGTTCCATCTCTGAAGTTTTCTGTGTATAATGTTAAACAAATTCTTTACCCTCTCGGGTTCTAAACTGGTACCTTACCTAACCTGCCTTCCCCACAAGATGGGTTATGACTCAAAAGAGCAATGGGAAAGGTTTTGGGTAAATTGGACAGTAAGGTTCTTAAGACAGTTATTGATATGCTTGAAAGAAACGTAAGTACTACCCTGAATGATAATCTGAAATCTATAATAGAAATTTAAGACTTCGAGCATAATTTCCTTTTCCTCAGACTTATCTTAATGGCTTTTGGGTTCTGGAAAATTTTAACTCTGTGTGGCAGTGTTAATATCTGTCTTGACATACCATGGGTGAAAATGAGATTAAACTTCTAGACTACAATTTTTTTTATTGCCGGTTCTATACGAATACACTGCTTCTCAAATGTTTTCATTATTCCTTGGTTAGTATTCCAAATTTATCCTCCATGAGTAGAGAGACCGAAAATGCTTTATTGCCAGATTATTATTTTTAAAAACTATATCCTGTTTTTATATACAATACACAAAAATGTGTGTGTGTGGGTACTTTGACACCAGAGTTCCACACATGATACCAAAATTTCCTTTCTTCTCTTTAACACAAGTGCACAATGAGACACACATCATGGGGGGACCACCAACCTCATCTTCAGAGCCTGGAACTGCTGGAGAAGAAGGGCCAGCTGTTGCTGCTGCTGAGAAGACAGGGCTGCTTTCTGTTGTTGAGCCAAAACCTGCGCATATTGTTGTCTTCAAAAAGTAAAATAAAGCATAACCTGTCTATCCACATTTAGTGCACTTTACTGAGATGCTGAAAAACAAAGGTCAGTCCACCACCCCCCAAAAATACCATGAGAAACAGCTATCAAATATATTTTAACAATGCTTCATAATAATGATAGCTACACAGAGAATCGTCTAATTCATTCTACAAAGAACAGAACTTATAGACAACATACATTTCCTCAGGGTGTTGTCTATAAGAGGACAGCAAAAAAAAAAAAAACAAAAACAAAAACAAAAAAAACAAAAACCACACACAAAATATCAAAAACTGGCAAACTCCCTGAAAATAATAGCCTTTCATCAGAAACCAAGCAAAAAATAAACAGCTTCAGGTGCTGCTGAGTGCCTCAGTCGGTTAAGCATCGGACATCAGCTCAAGTCATGATCTTGTGGTTCGTTTGTTTGAGCCCCATGTTGGGCTCTGTGCTGACAGCTCAGAGCCTGGAGCCTGCTTCGGATTCTGTGCCTTCCTCTCTCTCTCTCTCTGCCCCTCCCCAACTCATGCTCTGTCTCTCTTTCTCTCAAAAATGATTAGATGTTAAAAAAAATTTTTTAATAAAACAGATTCAAACTAATAGCTATTTCCAAATGAAGCACCCTTTGTAAAACTAAAATCACTTGTATAAAAATCCTCAAAATTTATGTTTGAACTTGGAAAACCTGGATTTTTCTCACTAGATGAGAGGTGGACGATTTTTTTCTGTAAAGAGCCACAGAGTAAATATTTTCAGGTTTGCAAGCCATATGCAACTATTCTGCTCCGCCACAGAGCTATAGTGCAAAAGCAGCCACAGACTAATATACAAACAAATGTGTGTGGCTGTGTCCAATAAAATTCTGCTCATAAAAACAGGTACCAAGCCAGTTTTGCCAATCTTTGCACTAGATGACAACAAATCTTACTTCTTCTACCAAAAGGACACACAATCTAAGCGATTTTGCCATCATTCCACACCACTACTAATAGCAGCAATCTTCTCTCCTGCCTTCTCATCTATGTTTTTTCTCCATGACATTCAAAGTTGAGCCATTTAGGAGGCATTTAAGTCTTAAAATGCTTGTTGTTTCTTGCTTTAGAAGCCAAAGAGCTTGCAAAATTATAGTTGTAAGTCATTTTCTGCAAATTTCTGGTATCTAAGAAGATAAGACCAAACTCCAAATATATACTGGTAACATGTCACTAGCTGGATAACTGAAGTACCCTATAAACTTTTAGTTCTCTGCTGTAAAAGGTGACACTTCGGAAACTGTCTCTAAAGGCGCTCTGAATCCCGCACTGCACCCTGCAGCACTGCTGCTCTTACTGTATTAAGAACTGCTGGTACTGGAGGTGCTGCATCTGGTACAAAGCCGTGAGCTCCTGCTGCCTGGTCAGTCGCTCCTGGTCCAGCTCTCCCTGGGAGTAAAGGGTGGGAGGAGAAACACCACTGAATAAACTGCAAAGAGCCTAAAAGCCATTTACTACATATACCTGAAAGCAAACTGAATCTCAGATCTTCACATTACACTCCACCTTTCTGCCCCCAAACGCTTAAATATTACAAAAACTCAGCGTCTTTAAAAGCTAAACAGTGCCACCTAGTGGAAGAAGGTGGGATCTCCATATTAAGAGATTCCCTGTGGCGGGAAAGGGTCCTTGTCAGAAGCTGTCCTCCCCTCCTACTCTTGAACCTAAATGTTGCACTGTACCCAGAGTCATTACTGTAACGTAAAAAAAGTATAATTTCCCAATGTTAAAAGTGATTTGTAAATTTGGAACTCATATACAAATTAGAGAAATGGGACAAAACAGAAAGGAGTAAAATTATCTGAAGTTAAAAGGAAAAGTTACAATAGAATTTTACAACGGCTCATAATGAATGGAGAGCGCAATATACAAGTAAGTCTTCTTAAAGATGCTGAGAAGTTTTTAATTTAAACAAAATATGAAAAATCTTTGAAAACTAATTCTCTACCCCAAAATTAGGTGTTTCTATTGTTATCAACACATCATGAGTTAGAAAAAATAAGCTCTTCTTTAGTTTTTATTTCAAATAACATGGATGGAATTTAAATTTTGAAAAGTTAAAACTCAAAAATAAAATGTGAAGTGTAAAATAAAAGAAGTAATAAAAGCTTAACGGTAACACAGACTAAGGCAAACCATTAGTGAACAATTTATACCTTTACTGTACACAGATCATGGTCTGGAATGAAACATCTGATACACAGTTTCTTGGGGGCAGAGATCATCTGAAATTCAGGGACATTTTTCTTTTCCACTATACACTGGAGATTGGAAGCTACACTAGGTTAATGTCAAATTTCGACATAAGGGGGCACCTGGCTGGCTCAGTCAGTAAAGCATATCGATCTTGGGGTCAAGAGCTCAAGTCCCACATTGAGTGTAGACCTTACTTTTATTAAGGGGCACCTGACGAGCTCAGTTGGTAGAGCATGCAACTCTTGATCTTGGGGTTAGAAGTTTGAGCCCCATGTTGAGTGTAGAGATTAAAAATAAAATCTTTAAAAAAATAAAAGTAAAATGTCCACATAAAAACCTACATTTCAAGGTATATTCATCACCAAAGTGAACTCTCTTATCAGTGCTATTCAGGAAACAGGAATAACAGCTGACAGAGACACACTTGCCATGGTTCTTCCTGTTAACCAGGTCTCACTGAGGCTCAGCCCCTATAACTGGAACTCAGGCGATGGGCTAGAGCACGCATGCCAAGCTCCGAGGGATGAACGTTCAGCTCTGAGACACGCACGATAACTCATCCCAATTTCAGAGAATGGAAATAAAATTCCAACTTGGTACATAAGTTAAATGTTTATACAGTAATATATAATTTTTCTTTCTATTTACAGCAGAAATGTCAGAAATAATTCCCCTCACCTAGGAACCTTCACTGTTCTCCAAATTACAAGAGGTCTCAACCATCAGTGGACTGTGACATCAATTACTGAGTCAAGATCAACATTTACATGTGAAAGAAAGAAAGAAAGAAGGAAAGGAAAGAAGGAAAAGAGAGGGAGGGAGGGAGGAAAAAAGAAAGAGAGAAAGCAAGCAAGCAAGCAAGCAAGATGTGCATGGCACAAAATATTTTAATGGGGGCACCTGGGTGGCTCATTCGGTTAAGCATCCAACTCTTGATCTCGGCTCAGGACATGATGTCACCGTTTTATGAGTTTGAGCCCCACATCAGGCTCTGTGCTAACAATGCAGAGCCAGCTTGGGATTCTCTCTCTCCTCTCTCTCTGCCCCTCCCCCATACAGTTTCTCTCTCTCTCTCTCTCTCTCTCTCAAAATAAACATTAAACATTTTTTTACTACTTTGTGAAGCTTGTTACACAAATATATATATGTATGTACAGTTATGAATATACGTACAGTGTATATGAATGTACATAGTAGTGGTGTAAAACTAACTTATTTTACTATGGGCTGTGGCCAAACACATTTGATAGCCGCTGTTTTCATCTATGAACTCCTTTGACCATAGAAGCTGTGCCCTGTTTACCTTCATCTCATAAGAACCTACCACATGGCTTAGCACAGGCCCTCAATATGCAGTTGATGGATAAATCAATGGTGACGTTACTGCAGAAGTCCAATGTTCACACTAAAGGTTCTTAACTATGGCCACTTCTGACTATGCCAGCCCCCCGACATTCCAACCTGGAGAAGGAAAAGTAAGGCAGGTCCAAAGCCCTCCGAAATGAACTCTTACAGGGAGAGGCCCAGAGGCAGCTGCAGAGGACGAAGATTTCCCCTTCAAAGGTATTCCAGTGCCAGTATACAAGGGAGGTTACATTATGATCCAGTTTTTAGTTAACATACCAGTAACTAATGTTTTAAAAAGTCTTCAAAATATTCCAAAGCACGGAATTGTTTATTAGCAACATTTATTTGCTTTAAGGTAAACCTAAAACTTAGGCAAACAGAGGGGAGGGAAGGAAAGTGGAAGATAGAGAGGAGAATGTGCATTCTAACTAGAGGCAACAAGGAACTCCAAAAAGTCAAGCAAACTAAGGCACCTTGGAAAAAAGTAAAAGCTCTAACAGGCTCAGCTGGTTAAGCGTCTGACTCTGGGTGTCAGCTCAGGTCACGATCTCTGCACTGCCAGCACAGAGCCTGCTTGGGATTCTCTCTCTCCCTCTTTCTCTGCCCCTCCCCAACTTGCACACACAGATATGCAACTCTCTCTCTCTGTCTCAAAATAAAGAAACTTAAAAAAAAAACTCTTAAGTAAGCTTAGAAAAGTAAGGAGCCAGAACATGTAGTACTTGGTAGGCAAGTCAAGGTAAGATGTTTTTCATTCTACACCTGCTGGAAAGCTACTGAAGGTTCAGTTTCTTTAGAATTTGGAGATGGGGGAGAGGAACACAGGTATCTGAGTTTTGAAAAGATCATTACAGATAGGTATGCAGTCTCCAATCAGACTGCCCACTGCCGTTTCAATTACTTTCAAAGAACTACAGTTTCTTCCTCATTAGACGCCAACATATAGCTTGTGCTTACGAAGAGAAGCAAGTGTTTCTGCATCTCGTATGTGTTCTGAGTGAGCTAGAAGGTACTTACCATATGAGGAGGGGGAGCTGGACCGGGAGAGAAGGGAACCCTTCCCCACATCTTCATGATGTCACCAAGAGGCTGGAAGCTTTCATCACATGCTCTCTTCACCAATAAAGACATGGTGAAATAGCCCGCCTGAAACCATTCTGCCATCTCCTGATTATTGAAGGGACCTAGAATAGCACGAATTAAACAGAAGGGCAATAAAAATCCTTTCAGACTGAAGAAAAAAGTATTTCCTAAGTCTGATCGTTATCTGGAGGTACAACTTATTTCACGTAACACCTGTCAAATATTTTATATGACATTTTTAATTTAATTCATCTCCAAAAGTGGTAAACAGGCTTCTAACTAATAAAATACACAGAAATGATTTTGAAATAAGACTTATGTCTATATATCCAAATTCTCTGTGGGGCTTAATTACTTTAAGGAGCTTAATTATCTCCACCTAACTCAATCTCTACAAATTCATTTGTCAGAAAAGTATAATAAAACTGAAAACGTATTGGTTAGACTTTGCATAACTTATGTAAGGAATATAAATGCACAGGGCTAAACATATGCTTTTTTCTAAATTTCACTTTCTGCCGGATTATTAAAGGTTACGCAAAGTATAAATAATCAAATTAAAACAAATTATGGGGCACCCGGGTGGCTTAATCAGTTAAGTGTCTGACTTCAGCTCAGGTCATGATCTTGCAGTTTGTGAGTTCGAGCCCTGCATCAGGCTCTGTGCTGACAGCTCAGAGCTTGGAGCCTGCTTCGGATTATGTGTCTCCCTCCCTCTCTCTCTGCCCCTCCCCCCCAAATATAAACAAACATTTTAAGAAATTAAGATAAATTATTTGCATAGGTATGACTAAATCTGGCTTAGGGTGGAGGGAGAGTAACATTCTCTACATGTTTTACAATTAAAAATCAAGTATTTTATACATAAGATTAACAAATACACTCTGATCAGTAACCATTCATTCATTCAGCAAATATTTACTGAACACCAATTATATGGATCTAGGCAATGAGAATACAACAGTAAATAAAACAAAAGCCTAGAATGTCTACTTCTGGGAAGATGGAGTAGATTCTACTTTTCCCTGCTCCTCCTGCTAAATACAACTAACACCCCTAACATTACATCTACAAAAGAAACAAAAGAAGACTCTGAAGAGTAGACAGAAGGCAGAATGGCTAGAGCCTTGGGGCCGGAGGAACCACACAGTGGTGAATTCCCTGACTTTTCATTTTACCTCATATATTCTAGATTTGGAGCGAAGAAGTCAGTAACAAAAAACATGACCCAATGTATACAACTGAAAACATGACCCAATTATATGCTATCTACCAGAAAGTCATTTCAAATATAACAATATAGGCAGGCTGGAAATAAAAGGATAGAAAAAGGTGTATCATGCAAGCATTAATCAAATAGGAAAAAAGCGACAGTGGCTACATTAGTAGTTGATAATGTAGACTTCAGATCAAAGAAAATTACCAGAGACAGAGAGGGATATTATATAAAGGGTTAATCCATCAAGAAGACACAGCAATGGTAAAAGTGTATGCACTAAACAAACCTGCAAAATGTGTGAAACAAAATCTAATAAAACTGAAAAGACAGAGAAATTGCCAGTTACAGCTGAAGATTTCAACACCATTTTCTAAACAACTGACAGAACTAGACAGAAAACCAACACAATTATAGAACTCAACAACACCATCAATAAGGTCCAAATGATATTTATAGAACACTCCAAGACAACAAAATATACATTCTTTCAAGTACCCACAGAACATCTAGCAAAACAAACTATATTCCAAGCCATAAATAAATCTCAATAAATTTTTAAAAACTTAAATTATATATGATATGTTTTCAACCACAATAAAACCAAGCCAGAAATCATTAACAGGTAACAGGGAAATCTCCAAACCCTTGGAAACCACACAACACACTTTCAAATAATCCAGGAGTAAAGGTGGGGGTCTCTTAGGGCAGGCACCTGGCTGGCTCAGTTGAATGAGCATGCAACTCTTGATCTCAGAGTTGTACAGATTACTTAAAAATAAACAAACAATGTTTTTTTAAATAAGGAAATCTCAAGGGGAATCAAAAAAATATACTGAACTGAATGGAAATAAAAATACTTGTATGAAAATCTGTGGTACACAGGTAAAGAAGGGCTGAAAGAGAAATTTACAGTTTTAAATGCTCACATTAGAAAAGGAAAGTCTCACATCAATAATATAATCATTCACCTCAAAAACTGAGGAAAAGCAAAGCAAAATAAACCCTAGAAAAAGGAAAGAAATAGTAACGAGAACTCAATGCAACTGAAAACAAAAAAGTGGGGGAAAAAATCAATGAAACAAAGTTGATTCTTTGAAAAGATGAGTAAAATTAAATCTCTAGCAAAACGGACAATGAGAAAAAGAAATGAACAAATAACCAACGTAGAATTTAATCACGGTATATCACTATAGAACCTGCAAACATCAAAAAGATAATAAGAAAATACTCTAAACAACTACACACATAGATTTGACATCTTAGATGAAACGGACCAATGTGTCAAGAAACACAAACTACCAAATATCAACCCTTCCTAAATCAATACTTTAAATAGCTCTGTTAACTATTAGGGATTTTGAATTCTGGCTGGCTCAGTCGGTAGAGCATGGAACTCTCGATCTCGACGTCCTGAGTTCAAGCACCATGTTGGACATGGAGCCTACTTTAGGGGGAAAAAAAATTAAAATTCCCTAAAAACAGGCACCAAGATGGTTTCACTGGAGAATTCAACAAAACATCTAAAGAAGAATTAACACCAATTTTAAACAATCTTCCAGGAAACAGAAGAAAAAGGAATAATTCCCAGCTCATTTTATGAAGCTAATATTACCCTGATACTAAAAGCAGGCAATGAGAATTAAAAAAAAAAAAACCAAAACCCAACTACAAAACATCCCTCGTGAACAGAGATACAAAAATACTTAACTGAACATTACCAAGTAGGATAAAGCAATATATAAAAAGAATTACACACCATGACCAAACAAGGTTTACTCCAAGGATGCAAAGCTGGTTCAATATTCAAAATGCAGTCAATTTAATCCACCATATTAAACTGCTGAAGAAGAAAAATCACAGAACCATAGAAATAGATGCACAAAAAGCATCTGACAAAATCCAATACCTAATTATGATAAAAACTCTTAAACAATAAGGTTCTTCCTCAACGTCATAAAGAGCATCTGTAAGGGTGCCTGGCGGTGTCAGTGAGCAGAGCCTGCAGCTCTTGATCTCAGAGTCATGCATTTGAGCCCCACAGTGGGTGCAGAAATTACTTAAAAATAAATAAACAAATAAAAATATTTAAACACACACACACACACACACACACACACACACACCTGGGGTGTCTGGGTGGCTCACTCAGTTAAACGTCCGACTTGGGCTCAGGTTATAATCTCCTCGTTGGTGAGTTCCCATGTTGGGCTCTGTGTTGACAGCTCAGACCCTGGAGCCTGCTTCGGATTCTACATCTCTCTCTCCTTCTCTCTGCCCCTCCCCTGCTCATACTCTGTCTCTCTCTCTCAAAAATAAATAAAAATTTAAAAAAAAGAAAAAATTTAAAAAGCATCTTTAAAAACCAAGCAGCTAACATTATACCTAATTATTAAAAACTGTATTCCCCCCAAGATAGGAACTTAGGAAAAACAAGGCAAGTATATCTGCTCTCACCCATCATATTCAACACAGTATTGGAATATACAACGAGGCAACAAAAGGAAATAAAAGGGATAGATTGGAAATGAAAAATTAAAACTGTCCCTGTTTGCTGATAACAATGTCTACAAAGCAAATCTTATTGGAATCTAACCAAACAACAACAACAACAACAAAAACTCCTAAAACTAATAAATGAGCTCAGCAAGGTCAAAGACTAATGACAAAGATCCAAATCCAATTCTATATAGTAGGAATGAACACAAAGACACTGAAATATAATAAAACTTACAATTACTCAAAATAAAATCAAGTAGGTACAAATCTAATAAAACATGCACAGAATCTATGCTGAAAACGACACAAGTTCATAGACTGGAAGAGTCAGTATGAGAAAGATGTCAAATCTTCAAAATGATACCGAGGTTTAACACTGTTCCAATTAAAGTCTCAGCAAGATATTTAAATATAGATTTCTGAATACATTTATACGGTAAATATAGACGAGACTATTCTGAAAATTATACGGAAAGGGAACTAGAAAATCTAAAAATTATTTTGCTAAAAATAAACCAGGAGAAAAAAAAACTGCAAGAAATCGGTCTGCTCAATTTTAAGACGTATTCTAGAGCTACAGTAATCACGACTGTGATGTCAGTGGAGAGGCAGACACATGGATCCATGGACGAGAAGAACATGGAAACGGACCAACATAAATACGCCCCACTGAATTTAGAAAGGTACAAAAGCAGTTCAAACGAGGAAAGACGGCTTTTCAACAAAAGGTTCCAGAGCAACTGGACATCGTCAGCAAAAAAATAAACTCTGACCTAACTCCCATACATTATACAAAAATTAAAATAGATCACAGACTTAAATGAAAAAGAAAAAAACTACATTATTTTCGAAAGGAAATTTTGGGATCTGAAGCTAGGCAGAGAGTTCTTCTATCTCTGACTTAATACCAAAAACACAATCCATAAAAGGGAAAAACTAATCAAAATTTAAAACGTCTGATCTGTGAAAGACTCTGTTAAGAGGATAAAAAGATTCAGACTGGGAGAAAATATCTGCAAACCACATACCTACCAAAGGACTATTCTTAGAATATATAAAGAAGTCTCAAAACTCAAAGGTAAAAAAAAAAAAAGCAATCTAATGAGAACACAGGTAAAAAACATTAAGAGATAGTTTACTGAAGAGGATAAACAGCCAATAAATACATTAAAAGATGTCCAACATCTGTAGCTGTTAAGGAAACGCAAACCAAAAACTACAATGAGACACCACTATACAACATGTCCAAATGGCTAAGATAACAAATAGCAACATCATCAAATATTGTCAAGGATGTGGAGAAACTGAATCACTCATAGATGGCTGGCAGAAATACAAAAATGGTACAGTGCCTCCCCAAAACAGTTTGGTGGTTTCTTAAAAAAACTAAACATGTCATCACCATACAATCTCCTGGCCATTTATGTCTCAGCGGAATGAAGAGTTGCGTTAACACAAAAGCCTATCCGTAAATGTTTAACAGCTTTATTATAAGAGCCAGAAACTGCAACAACGCAGACGCCCTTTGTGGATAAATAGTTAAACGACGATACATGTATATCATGGGTGCACTACTGAGTAAATAAAAAGCAGCAGTCTACAGACACATGCAACAACCTGCACGAATCTCCAGAGAATTGTGCTGAATGAAAAAAAAAACATTTTTCCATTTGATGGAAATGGATTCCATTTCTGCAAGATTCTTGAAATGACAAAATACAGAAATGGGGAACAGATAAGTGGCTGCCAAGTGTTAGGAAGCAGGAACGGGTGGGAAGGAAGTGCATGTGGCCATACAAGGGCGATAGGAGATGACAATGTTCCGAATCTTGGGGCACTTGGGGGCTCAGTCGGTTAGGCATCCGACGTTGGCTCAGGGTTGTGATCTAGAGGTTCATGGGTCTGAGCTCCACACTGGGTTGTCTGCTATCAGCACAGAGCCAGCTTCTATTCCCCACCCCACCCCCATCTCCACCCCTCTCCTGCTTGCAGGGGCACGTGCTTGCTCTCTCTCTCTCAAAAATAAATGTGGAGGGGAGGGGAGGGGAGGGAAATGCTCTGAATCTTAACTGTTATCAAAGTCAGTATCCTGGCTGGATGCGGTAGTACAGTTTACATGAGATTACCACTGCAGGGAATTGGGTAAAGAGTACATAAAATCTCTGTATTATTTGTTACAAATGCATGTAAAGCTACAATTATCTCAAAATGCATTGAATTAAAGCACACATCCATGTATGTTTTACTTTTTGATTTTATGTGAGAGAGAGTGCGCAAATTGGGGAGGGGGGCGGGGGAGAGAGAGACTCTTAAGCAGACTCCACGCTCAGCGCAAAGCATGATGTGGGGCTCAATCACACAACTCTGGGATCATGACCTAAGCCAAAATCCAGAGTCAGACACTCCACTGACTCAGCCACCCAGGTGCCCCTCCATATATGCTTTTATTATAACACACAGCCCTCAGTTTGGACGCACACTTTGTCTCTCCATTTGTAATCCTTAAACCATCAAATGAACACTTTTGATTGGTTTACAAAACAAAAACAAAAAACATACACACACAAAGTCCTGCTCCAATGCACCTTCCATTCTACAGGGGTGTGAACAGATCATGAACAAATCAGAGCCAGGCAGTAACAGATACTATGCAAGCGAATAGAGGGTAAGGGGACTAGGAGGGGGAAGGGAGTTAATATGTCACAAAGAGATCACAGGGTGTACTTGGTAAAATACTATCATGAAACTGACACTAATATAGTCAACCAATTTCAGGTTATAAACAAGTATTTCAAAAGTGGAAATGAATTAACAAATTTTTACAGCATTCTCTCCCCATTCTAACTTATGCACCATACAAATCTTTTAAGGGATTAGCTTATAATATGGTACTATCCTTTCTCAGATAGTTCTTTACCATTTATGATATCAACTCCACTTGACCAAAACATGCAAGTAAGATCTTCTAAGATTGGCATCACCTTTTAATGGGAGGTAAACTGAAGTGCAGAGAAGATAACTCTTACCTGCCTAGTTAACCAGCTGGGAAGTGAGAACTGATGGCATCCTAAGCATTTTTGTTTACATCCCTATTATATTTATTTACTATCACATTCCTCCTTGTATTCGAATGATTTTCACTGGACCTCCCCCCCCACCACTAAAATTCTAAAGTACTATTATGGAAGGAGCCTATTAAAAACAAAACAAACAAAAAAATATATATATATAGTAAAAATTGACTTTTCCCACTATTATGCAAATTAGCATTAAATAATGTACATCTTATAAAATCTGAAGGTAATGGCTTCAAGTAGAATGGAACAAGCTACCTTGAATTTCTCCCTGAGGATCTTTGTAATACCACTTCTGCATTGCTTCGTGCATCAATGGAATTGAGACTCCCTTAGCTCTGTGCTCTTGCAGTTTTGACGCCAGTCTCTCATCATCCAGCGCACTGTCTTGGAGATAAGCCACCATCTTCTCAGCTTGCTAACAGAAAAACAAAACAATGGATTGAGGAAACAGATGATCCCAAATTAATACTACTACACCTAATAAAAATGCCTACCTTTTTTGAACGACTTGATCTGTGAAAGGTTATTACTGTGCAAAAAACACAGCAGGCAACCATCTAATTCTTCCAACAATGTCATGAAAATACGTACTATCCCCATTTTATACCCGGGGAAACTAAGGCTCAGAGACGTCAAACCTTGCTCAGAGTCTCAAAATTATTAACCAAAGCAAACTGAAGTTAAACCACCAAACGGTAAGGATAAAGCCCAGACTTCTTCTAATCAACACATTAACAACATTACTTTTTTAACTAGTAAGTCATTGGTCAATTCTGAAGCATATAAACTAAACCTGTAAAAACATGGGTGTTAAAGCAACAAAGGCTCAATTAATACAATTACAAAATCTTTTTACAAGTGTTACCAAGACACTGCCTGCTTGCTCTCTTTCTTTCTTCAAGCACATCCTGCCACCAACAACCACCCCACAGCAAAGGAAAGATAGATTCTTCTGTAGAAAGCAGGCAACCATTTACATTCAACAGAGGTATACTTAATCTGAGGGAAATCTAGAGACGTGAATAAGATGTTAAAACCCTGAGAGTTTAACTATTCCCAGTTACACTTGAGGCAAAAAATACAGAAGACACTATGCCCATCCACAGCTGCTTGTATTTGCCATTTTTGGCATTCCATTAATTTCCAAAAAGAAAAAAGAAAAGCAAACAGCTAAGGGCAACCTCAGAAGAGAAAAAAATAACCTGACATAATGACTACTACATAGCAGAAACTTATAAGCATGAAATGATTTGAAAGACAATTACTCATACAAATAAATACTAGATTTACAAACAACTTTTCCAGTACATAAAATCTAATGCACAAAAGTTCCATTTATGAATATTCGTTTAATGCTTTCCAATTTTTACGATGGTTTGAGAGGAGAAGAAAACAATTACATGATTTTTACCTGCTCCAAATGTTTGAGGCCCTCTTCATCATCTGGCTCTGTGGAAACACTGCCCATGCCAGGAGCACCTACGACCGGCGTTTCAACTGGCCGGAGGGCAGGACGAGGACTGGGAACAGGAGGTGGAAGTATGAGAAGGGGAGAGGCTGTATCTGAAGGAATCTGTGACAGGGGCAGCTGGACATCAGAAACCATTTCTAGAGGGAAAAAAAAAAACATGAAAAACCTTTAAACTATGGAGGTTCTCATGAAGAATAACTAGATCTCCATCAAGTTGGGCCACTCGCTAAATGGGATCAACAGAAATGTGAACGTGTCAAACACTGCAGCTACTTTTTTTTTTTTTTTAAGTTTGTTTTGAGGCGGGGGGAGAGGAAAGAGTATGGGTGTATATGGGCGTGTGCGCACACGTGGGGAAGGGGCAGAAAGAGATAAAGAGAGAGAATCCCAAGCAGGCTCTGCACTGTCCTCACAGAGCCCGATGCAGATCAGGAGCCCTGAGGTCATGACCTGAGCCAGAATCGAGAGGTGGGGGGACGCTCAGCCAACTGAGCCACCCAGGCGCCCCTCACTGCAGCTTCTTCTTCTGGAGAAGTGTAGTATTTCTCCCTACAATGACAGGAGTAACTCTACAGAATAACAAAATATAAGGATTAAAAGGTCCTCCTACAGTACCTGCCTGTGTCACTAGAGCATCTGCCCCCAATAGTTCCATGTCTACCTCTTGAAAAGGAACAGAATCAGTCCCATGCTATCTTTGTAACATGTTTCCCAACAGCAGACCATTAACAAAGCACTGCAAATCTTCTCAAAAATGTCATTATCTCATCATCAAAACTCTGATTAAACATATCTGCATTTCTCTTGAATACCTATTTCAAGTGATAATAAATATAATTAAATACATCAGTTTTTAGGATAATGAAGAGCAGTTGGGAGTCTATGTGTACAGTGTAGGAAGTTCTTCTCAGTAAAAATATGGACTGCAAAAGAGGTTCTGTTTTGAGTCCTATTTCTAACCTCTCAGGATGCAGGCTCTTAAGAAAGGGGATGGAAGTAATTAGATACAACTGCAGCTTCCCCTTTGAAACCTTGTTTGTTCAATTACAGATAGCTTCTCCACATTCCCAGTCCTCTCACCCTCTTTCTTTGCCAAACTTCTTGAAAGAACAGTCTATGCACCGCCACCCACACCTCCTACACTGTGACTTCCACTTCCATCCCTCCAATACAGCTTCTGTCCCAAAGAGAAGTAGTGACTCAAAGTCCCCAAATCCAATGGCTTTTCCTACCTAGTCTTCATCATCCGACCTCAGTAGCCCTCTGACATTATCTACCCAATCCTACACTAAAACCTTCTCCCTTCCTTACTTTCCCTTCACTCTAGTCCACTCTTGCCTCGGAAGATTTTTCTCTGGCTACTCTTTACCTACCCTCTAAAAATAGGAATTTTGCCCTAGATGCCTGATCTACATAAGCTTTATCTCCCTTACAGATTATCGATCTGGAGTTTCCGTCTTTAATGCACATCTGTGAAGCTTTCTCAAAACACACACGTCTGGACTCCATCCTAGAATCTCCTAGAGTAAGGTCCCAGGCGTATACATTCAAGAGAAAGAACCACAAGTAATTTGGGGGTACATCGTAACCGAAAAATGACTACTACATATAAAACAGGTCTCAAAATGGACAAGCCCCACAGTGCCTAATAGAGATTCAAATACTTGCTTGCAGAATTCACTCACTAAGCTTTCTTCTAGACATAAAACTATGAAGAGAAAGCCTTGGCTTAAGCCCTCAAAATATTAGTCTACTGAGCAAAAAAGATAATAAACAGATCTGTTTAATACTGTATTGCTATGTGAGGAATAGTGCCAGTTGTTTAAGATACTAGAGAAGATTCCTAACGTGGCGTGGGAACGTGGGATGGGAGAGTTTCAGGCACAGAGAAGAGCACATGCTAGGGCACACTTCAGGACCTAACAGGCCGTGAGCTTGGGGAACAGAGGAAGGAGACAGAAGTGGCACTGAAACTGTACAGAGGCAGGCAAATGCCAGGTTATGCAAGGTCTCACGGGCTGTGTTAAAGGTGCAACTTTTTATGGAGACTCAACCCATTAACCCTTCAACATCAGGAATTACAATGTCAACTTTACGGATGTACAAGAAGAAACATGGAAGTAAACTTTAATACTACCTACTAACGTATATGAGCAAAGTAAAATCAAAACAGTAATACTGGAGAAGATCTACTTTAAGCTTATTCACTAGCAAAGGTGGGAGGCCTTCCACGGATTCATCCATGTTCTCTTTGGCCTCTTTTGGAACAACAGCACTTTAGTGTGGCCTCTGGACATACATCCTGCAGCCACTACATGAAAGGAAGGTACATGTCTGGTGTGATAATCACATTACTGCGGAGGATCCTAAACCCTGTCTGCACAACTGATATCAAGGTGGCTATGTCATAACATTCTAGGAAGTGAGAGTTCTGAGCTCCACCTTTGCTTCCTCTCTGTTTTGGTGAATTTTGGGAAGGACACATACGTGGGAACAGACTAAGTTTACTAGTAAAATAATCTATTCCAATAATTCACCACTAGAAGCAGCTCTAGGAGGCATAAACAGAAGAAACCTGTCTATCAGTGATCACTGGCCTGAGCAGAATCCTGTTTTAGCTTATCTACTCTCATAAATACATACCATCCCCTCTGCTGGGCACTTTGGTTGGTGGGCTATTTTCCGTCTGACTCTCTTCCTCAGCTTTTTCTGTTTGCTCAGTTTGGGGTTCCTCTTTCCTCTCAAACTGTGGTGCTTCCTGAGGCTGATGGTCTGGAGGAGTACCCGGTCTAGCAGATGATGATGAGGTCTGGGATGTTTCCTCACTAGCTTCTGTAACATGAAGTAATCTTAAATTAACAACTTAGGAAGCTTTTGATTCGATGAAAAGAAGAAGGTAAAAGAAAAAAAGGGAGCCTTACCAACTCCTACTCTATCTGTCTTCTCTCCCTCTTTCCTATTTGTCTTATCAGGTTCTTTGGCTTCTTCGTTATGGCTGCTCTCAGAATCAGAGCACTCCCCCCGTTCCTCTACAGGCCGGAAGTCCATCTCCTGCTCTTCTGGAATCGGCTCTTTCTGTACTTTCTGTGTCAAGAAAATAAAGCCAAAGGTCAATAATACATTTGGCTTTGGTGGAGGGTCAGTGTCTACTGTGACATTTAAAACAGATTTCTTACCTTCAGAGAGAGGAATGCTCCAGAGGAGTCAAATGTGCCCATCTCTTCTTCAGCATCGTCCAGGCACCACTCGGGCAAGCTGTCCCGGTCATCATCCATGCTTCCACTGCCAGAGCGCACCCTTCGGTAGCCCCGCTCATCATCCCGATCTCGAAAATCAAACTCAAACCTTCGCCGTCGTTCCATGTGTTCCCGCCAGCCTGCAGAACGAGGGCCATCTGGGATGAGGAGGATACAAACCTTAGAAAACTTTTATGACAGTATTTGAAAAAGAAAATCGTCAATAGGAAATAAAGGAGAAAACTATGACTAACTGTGAAATCAAATGGATCAACCTACTAAAGAGAAAACCAGGCAAATTAAATAAAGTTCAGAGCTTAGCATACGAATGACATCACTAAGTAACTACAGTGGTTATCTTCATTTAAGTACTGGGCCACATAACATACTCTGCAGCTTTGAAAGATAAATTTAAAACAAAATTACTTTTAAAGGACACTTGACTCAAAGTATGCACTGGTATCTGACCGAAACTCCAGTTAGCCATTCACATTTCAGACTCCTAGCCCAGATTTGTAACACTGGATATTTGTCCATACTGCAATCCATGCCTTCCCTTTAACAGGTCTTACACATTTTCCTTCTTCTCATACAAATATCATTCTTTATGGATAAGACCAATCCTCTATGTCAATTCCTAATATCAAACTCATCATGCTAACTTGCTAATGCCAAGATCCCAGCTGTAATTCTAATTCCCAACAAAAAGTCATGGCATTAGAGCACTGACAGATGTCAACGATTTTATATAGCCCACTATCCTAATTTTATAGTTTAAGAAACAAAAATTGTGGCAGAAGTAACTTGCATAATGGCAAAGTGGCAAAGCAGAACTAGAATCGAATTCTGCATCCACTACTGCTTTTTCCACAACAGCGGGCTTACTTTCCTTTCCCTTTACTCTCACCTCTTAACTCTCCCCAGGGAGTTTTTATTCCTGTAAAATAGCCCCAGGGACATTCCTAAATCCACCCTAGCATATTGCTTATTACATCTACTTTCCAACAGAAAGACTGCATATGAATAAAAGACATCAGTTAAATTATTTAAAAGGGGGGGGGGGGCAGGGGAGATCTTGTTAATATCTGACAAACCTGAATCTACGAGAATCTTAAAAAGAGAGCCAAGTTTTAACCTATTAAAATTCCCTATCTTTCAATTCTTTCTCTGTGGGAGATACAGAAAAGAAATGAGCCAAAGTTAAATGTTCTTACTACCGAGGCTCAATTTGCTAAAACTAGCAATCTAAAAATCAAACCGAAAATGAGAAGGCAAACATTAGCATGCTCAAAAGAGGTAGCTACTTGTAAGTCACTCACAAAAAAGGTAAGAAAACATTATTCCCACACTCCCTTACTTACAACAATTACCTTCTATGAAAACTAAGGAACTTTATATCCAGTTTGCTTATATGCAAACCTAGAATCATTTCTCAAAAGAAGTATTCATGATCCAATGTTGAATTCCTGAGAACTCCCTCCACTACTATCATTTCTAAACCGTCTGTTAAGTATGCACCATGATAGGGATCTATCCTTCTAGGCATCTGGCTCATGTTTTCCTCTTACTGAGTTTCTTAAGTTGAGTTCCCAGAGTGGATGCTTAGCTGTCCTTAACCTTAATAGTTGCGTCTCCGGTTTTGAGCCCTACTTAAACTAAATATAGCAGATAAGGCACATCTATAGCTTATTAAGACTGACCACTGCTTTTTAAGGCGTTACAACATCGGAATAGAAGTCTGCTACAATTTTTATAATATAAAAATCAGTCAAAATCATTATATTTAAACTTTTAATCAAGTCATAAGATAAGTATAATCTAAGAAATGCTAACAGTAATTTATAACAACTGATATAATCAGACTTCACTTTTAATATGCTAGGTTGAAAAAGCATGGTGTTCCTTTTAAAAAATGCTTATTTCCACTGATATTTCAGCCCCATATATTGTTATATACCCCAAACTGTCTTTGAAAAATATATCAATATAAAATTTGGGGAAACTGTTAAGTTAATGACAAATAAATCGGACATGGAAATCATATATCAGGGAGAAAGACTTAAGAAAAAGACAACATGGATCCAAAATCAAAGTTGTTGGGGTGAAGGTCAGTGGTAGAATATATGCTAAAATTTTACTCTAACCCCCTAAGGGGATTCTATTAAGAATCAGCATCAGATGCTCGGGCCCACAAACACTGTTGATCTTCCCAAACATTCACCTTGTTTGTTTTTGATCAGCTGGAATCTTTCTTCCTGCTCAGTCCGCATCCTGGCCATGCTCTCACTGGGTGCTTGTCAGGAACACAGTCTACAAACCCTTTTGCTCACAGGCAAGCTCGGCACAAAATGCCGTGACGCCTTGAAGAGAACTATGACATCTGGTTGCCCAGCACACAGACTGATGAGAACTGCCTAGATACCTGTGATGTAAACAATGCCTACTAATGACAGAAAACTCACCCATGAGGCAGCCATGAGGAGTTGGGACAAAAGCATCAAAACCCTATCCAAAGATTAACTTCACTATGTTTCTACCTATCTACAACTACACAAAGCACTCTGAATGCTTGCTATCATGTTTACTCAGACCGAGACTAGTGATTTTGCTAAAAACTTGATTTTTAAAATGTAAATGCAAACAGTTTAATTATGATTTCTTCCATGAAAAATAAGCTTCTGTGGGATATGGTTGATAGCTAAAATAATGTTATGCACATGAAATTCACAAGGCAAATATACACTCTGTACGCTTCAGTTCGGCATGACCCCACGATTCAAACTACAGTGGCATCTGATTATCATGAGGCATGGAATCAGCACTTTGGTAGGGGATGAACTTTGACACAAAGCACCAGTGTCTTCAATTACCAGCATATCTAATGTCAGGGAAGAACAGTTTGAAGCATTCTTAAGAGTCAAACAGAAGAACTTACAAAACCACTAATCACTACTATTCTCTCTCCTTTTTCTAAAGTTAGAAGGACAAAAGAATGAACTTGTGATTACGTTTTTGACCTGGGTTTAAAGTTTATTCTTCAAATAAGCATAAATCACATTTTCAGGACAAAAACAATTTGAAAGAATAAATCCTTTATTATGCAGGAAAAATACCCATTTTAGTGGGAACACATATTCCTTAGTGAGCATGTAATTATACATTTATAAGTTTTAAAGCATGCTGAAAAAGATAGATTAAGCACTAGACAAAACCAAATGAAACCCTCTTACATTTCTGCAGCTAAGGGTAGGTGTTTCCCATGAATGCTATTTGCTCCAGAAAAATAAAGATGATTTTCATCAAATGAATAGATGTGGGGAATTTTTATGTTGAAACTTTTTGTAGTAATAAGACTGAGTATAATGACATAAATTGACGCCTTTTTTTTTTTTTTTTAAACCAACTTACCTCTTCTGCTTATCAGTAAAAATTTCCTTATTTAAATACTCACTTATTTTGGTCCCTGTGCACTCACTCAACAGAATTCTTACCAGGACTGTGAGGCCGCCACCTCTCTCCATCCCTTCTTGATCCTGCTAGTCGCCAACCTCCATCTTCATCTTCTCCATTTTGTTCCTCTCTAAAAATACGCCAATTTTCACTTTCTGATCGTATAAATTCATGCTTTCTTCCCACTGATGTTGGTCCACCTTCCTCAAAATTTGGTCTCCCTGTAATGAAAATAAGTAAGCATGTGCCTTGGCCACTTAAGGATTCTGAAAACAGACTGGACTGCTCAAATCAAGCTTTTGTGCAAATGTGTCAATTTCAACATTCAGGCAGTGTAAATAAAATAACTGCAGATATATGCATAGATTATTAGACACATTTCTTAAGAGTTAATGTACATAGACTGGACAATTATTTTTTAAATAATACATGCATTTAAAAAAAGAAGAGTATGCAATGAAAAGTGAAATCGACCTACTTCAACCAGCACATACTACTTTTTTTAAAGTCATATAATATTTTCAATTACATCTTTATTTAATTAACTTCTACTGGTGATTCTGCCCCAATAGGATATCTATAAAATTCAACTTGTCTTTTATCCTAAAACACACTGTAAACTCAAAGGTAGAGAATATGAACTATAATTTTTCATTTACTCTAACACCTATTACATTATAGACATAACAACAAATTTCTTTTAAACAGAATTCAAAGCTAAGCTGTGTGTAACCTAATGCAAATTAGGAGTCCATTAATGGTGAGAGAGAACCTGGTTACCAAGTAAACGAAGCTGGTATTTTCAAAGGACAAGATAAATCCAAACTGTGCAAATTCTTTAGTCACCGCCCCACATGTTCTAACATGATTCATAACAGATTATATAAAATCTCACGTAAATTAGCTGAAAATCCAGAACATACACTGATATCTTCCATTTATAACAATTAAAAAGTTACATATACTTCATGACAGCCTCAATTCTTTTCACTAAACCACAGCGAAAGTGAAAGAATGCAGTAGTTGCATCTGAAAATGAGGGAATTCTAATGTTTTGTCATTCTCTTACATACCATTTCACATGTAGTAAGATTCAATATCCTGTCTGCCCCAAACAGCTATTAGGTTGTTACCAGGTTATTATTCTACTGAAGGATAAAACACCTGGAAAAGGGGGCGGGGGGTGGGGGGCGCGCCGCAAGTATTTGCTGGGCAAAATACTACCTGCTTTCTTATTATAGCAGGCAGCCCCAAAAACAGCCCCCAACAAGCCCTGCCTTCTGGCTTTTGTGTAATCCCCTCGCCTGAAGTGTGGGCTGCACTTACTGACTTGCTCCCAACAAGGAGAACACAGCAGAAGTGATAAATGTCACTGCCAATACGGAGTTATAAACGACTGTAAATTCCCCCTGGGATGCTCTCCTCCAAGGCAATCCAGCTGCCACGCTCACACGGCAAAGAAGTGAGGCTTGCCAACAGCCACATGAGGGCACTCGAAAATGGATCCAACCCCAGTCAAGCCTTCAGATGACTGCAGCCCTGGCTAACACCTTGATGGCAGCCTTACAGCCTCAGGAAAGATTCAAGTCAGAGTCATCCAGCTATGATGCTCCTTCCTGACCCACAGAAGCTAAGATAATAAATGTTTGCTGCCACTAAGTTTTGAGGTAATTTTGTTACACAGTCATAGATAATAAAAACACTCATTTATAAGACTTATTCTTCATAAATATCTTCAGTATTTGAAGATTTTTTTCCTATTTTATAGCTGAGAATATTGAGGCTCAAAAAGATACTGTAAGTGAACTGCCCAAAATCACACACCACTATCTGAATAGGATAGACAGGATTCAAATGTTGATCTTCTGACACATTCAACAAGTATTTCTTGCACATTAAGTGCCAAGTTTTATGAATTCAGGCACAGATATATTCCGTATTTGCCACTGAGTTAGAAGGCCTTCCAGGTTCTCTTGCTCACAAGAGGAGCAACCCATTTTACAGAGTACCACATCTAGTGATATGACCCGATGAAAAGTGTAGCTGTACTCACAGAAAAGAAACCTACAGAAATCCCTAACACATAAAAAGAGATAGATGCAGACATATATAGATAAATGACAGGAAATGGTTTTTAACCATGTAATCAGTCAGTTACTGGCACTATGTGCCAGGTACCATGCAACTGATTTGGGAATACAGTAGCAATCACATGACGGATGAGCTAGACAAACACTCACTTTCTTTCACCTACATTTACTCTAAGCCTCTGAAAAAGTAATGAACGTACCAAAGTAAGCAAAGAGCATGAACGGCAAAATGTTTAACTCATCAAAAACTGGTCACTAATTCTAGCAGATGACACACTGCAAAATATCAAAATTAAAAATAAAAATACTAGTAATCCCTCATTCTGAGAAACGGAACTCTGTCTGTAGTTAGCTTTCACATAACTTGCTATTTTTATATAGCTGTAATCAGTATACCCACTACTTTGTAATCTACTTTTCATCTATAGCAAATATTTATCTGTGATTATACATCGTTCTAATAATACAAATAGAGGTGTGTGTGTGTGTGTGTGTGTACATACACACACACTAGGTACAGCTTGCTGCTACAGCATAATCTACTGCATTATTTCCCACTGGACATTTACTTCATCATCATTTTTTTTGTGTGAACTATAGATAAAGTAAGAAATATCTGCTTTTCTGAACTAGGTCTTCTGAAAAAAAACTTCAAAGAGTGAAATTACTAGTGAAATGACAGACTTCATCCACTGACAGACTTTATCCCCCTCAAAAAAGTGTCAACTCACCACACCATTTTATATTATGAACACTAAGTGCTGCTATCCTTTTAAAACCTTTACTACTTTAATAGTCATAAAAATAGTATACTAATGTGGCTCAAAGATGAATTTTTCACATCAAAGATTTTTCATGTTGTTTAAACATTATGTCCCTTTATGTTACTTTTAATAGCTTCTTTACCTTTGTAACTGTCAAGTCCTATATATACTTTTCATATTAGTACCTAGGAATAAGAAAAATATAAAAAACAGGACAGGGCAGGGGTGCTTTTCAGGCTCAGCTGGTAGAGCATGTGACTGTTGATCTTGGGGTTTTAAGTTTGACCCCCATGTTGGATGCAGGGACTACTCAAAAATAAAATCTTAAGAGGTGCCTGGGTGGCTCAATCAGCTGAGCATCCAACTCCTGATTTTGGCTTGTCACGAGCCCCACGTCAGGCTCCTCACTGAGCCTGAAGCCTGCTTGGGATTCTCTCTCTCCCCCTGCCCCTCTCTCCTGCTCTCACACGCGCGTGCGCCCACACACACACACACACACTCTCTCTCTCTCTCTCAAGTAAAAGAAATAATAATAATAAAAGTTTTTAAATAAGAAAATCTTTAAAAAAAAATGGACAGGGCAAAAATAGGGAAAATACAGGAAGGAAAAAATCTGGCTTTTTTACCTACTGAAAATTATCTCCTAATTTTCAACCTCATAAAGTCTGAATGACTATGGCCACTCCTTGTTCCAAAAGAGGATTTGAGACAGATATTCTAAAGTTAAAGAAGAGCACAGTCCTAAAGAAAGAATAAAGATCTTGTAGTCCCTACACCTGATTTTAAATTTTGGCTCCAATTCCGATCTATATACCTAGACAGACAGACAGGAAAGAAGGGAGGAAAGGGGAAAGGGGAAAGGGGAAAGGGGAAAGGGGAAAGGGGAAAGAGGAAAGGGGAAAAGGAAAGGAAAGGAAAGGAAAGGAGAAAAGAAAAGAAAAAAAAAGAAAAGTCCAATTCCCAATTTGATAGAGGGAGGGTGTGCGTGTGTATTGAGGTAAGGCTGCCTGAATTTACAGCCACACTAGCCCATTCTAAGTTAACAAAGGGGTTCAATAATTTTGTTAGTGAGTGCTTGTTTCCACAAAATATTTCCTAAAAACTGCAACATACTTTCTGACATCAAATATTACATAATTAGTAACAATAGATAGATTAAAGTGACAGACAACTTCTCCAGTGAACCAAGGAAAGCCAGAATAATATAATTCTGACATGCCACATACCCCACGTGCAAGTGCAAGGTAGGTGGAGTTCTGCCTTCCGGAGCTGTTGTCATTTTCACAAGAGAAGGGTGAAACAAATGCAAGAACTTTTAAGTGGACTTCACTCCTCTCCTCCCCCTCTCTTTGTGAAAACTTATTACTGAAGTATATATAACATTCTGGCCAAAAAGTATATAAATCACCAACGTACAACTCAAGAATTTCCATAAAGCAAATATATCTACATAAGAGATTTTTTTAATTTATATTTTTATTTTTGAGAGAGAGAGAGAGCGCGCGTGCGCGCGAGCACACAGAGGAGGGGCAGAGAAAGAGGGAGACAGAGAATCCGAAACTGGCTCTGTACTGACAGTAGAAAGCCCAATGCGAGGCTCAAACTCATGAACTGCGAGATCATGACCTGAGCTGAAGTCAGACCCTTAACCAACTGAGCCACCCAGACACCCCCACAATAACTAAAATTTTAAAAAAGCAAATATCAGGAGCTCTCAAAAGTCTTCGTGTCCCCCAGTCAACCCTTCCGAAGGTAAGCACTATTTCTGACTCTTATCTCTAAAAATTAGTTTTGCTGCTTTTCAACTTTTTTTTATAAATGGCTAGACACGGAAGATTCATCCACATTATTACAAAGAACAGTAGCTTGCTCTTTTGCACTGCTGTATAGGATCTCGCTGTATGGACAGACCACAATATATAATTCTATTGCTGATTTAGGTTGTTTCTAGTTTTTTGCTATTACAAACTGTGCTGCTATGAACATTCTTGAATATCAAGTTTGGGGAACGTATGTTTGCATTTCTGTTGGTATATATACCCACGAGTGAAATAAGGTATATTCAACTTTAGTAGTACCAAATATTTTCCCAGGGAAATAGTACTACTTTACCATTGTTTACCTGTTTGTTTTACTCAAACCTCTAGCAAACATTAACATGAGTGCCTCCTGTATGGACAAAGACAATTAAAGATGCAGAATTAAAAATAAACAAGAGACTTTAAACATAGCACCTACCCACCAGGTCCAGGGACACACACGTAAACCTGATTAGTATAGTTGAAAAACTGCATCTAATCCTTGTAATAACAAGAGTTAAGTTAAACATCATCATCTCTACTGTTCTTATGAGGAACGGGATACCCGTAGGGGGTTTCCCAAGATCACATAGCTGAGTGGTGCCCAAATTAGAAATAAAACATAGGTTTACTCACTTATGTGAATAAGTCATAAGTGGGTTTACTCACAAACTTAACCCATCGGAAACAGCAAAAAATTCTAGAAAAACACATGCAGAAAATGGAAGCTTTGGGATCAAAGTCTAACAAACTCTAAAAGGGCAACAGACATACCATGCATGGTACAGCTTGGGAACAAAGACTACCAACATCTCTAAAAAGGAAAGATGGAACTAAATGTGTTAATCTTCTAGCAGAAATGATGCCAAAATATACACCCCTGAAAAAATGTTACGACCAATTCCTTCAACATAAAAATTTTATTCTAGAAATTATTTTGAAGAGAAAAAAAAATGACGTCAAGCACCATCTAATAAATATACATTTCTAGAGCTTACTCGGTAGAGTATGTGCCTCTTGATCTAGGGCGTTATAAAAGTTCAACCCCCATGCTGGGTATGAAGTTAACTTAAAAATAAAACCTAAAAATATATATAATGCACACACTATTCCAATTACTACTAATACAACTAATAATGACACTGCATGCAAGAACTGCTCTAAAACATTAAAATAATTAATCCTCTATAGCCTAAATGATTACAGAAAGTCTGCACTTGTGTAGTTTTGGGTGGAGAGTGAAAGTGGCCAAGAGAATTTCACCTCTATAATTTGTTTTAAAAAAAACACACACATTTGTGTATTACTGATATAATTTAAAATAAAAGCTAAATATTAAAAGTCATTCCTGGGCAACTTAGAGGGTGATATCTAAAGTTCCTTTCGTGTCCACAAACTCCAGAATTCCACAGTGGCCAGTGAGGACACCCAAAAGGCCCTCCCTGGCGTTTCAAACCAAAGACTTCCTCCTTCCTAACATCAGCATCACAATAAAGCCGAGTAACCACATATTTTAGTTGACTTCATCTTAAAATCTTAACAGACCAACTTGTAAACAAGAGTTAGAAGTAAATGTCATTGAATAATTTATAAATTTAATGCCTGACCCAAATATTCCTAACCTATAGTTAACACATGAACGTGGAGGCTATGAATCCTTGAATTAGAAGCACATACTATGCTGGCACGTTTTCTTTAATCAGGGAAAAGGGTCTAGGTTTTTCTAAGAGCCTTAAAGGGATCTGTGACCTCCAAAAGATAAAGAAACACAAATCTAAAATGCATTTTCTTCTAGTCAATGTAGCAAACATGACTGTTTCACAACCAAACTATACTATCTGTATAACACACGTTATATTGTTATGTTCTTATATCAACAGTAGCTGGAGATGCATAAAAGGTGCTAAAATGCAAATGTCCTACATACATAAACATTTTCTCAATGGCGCTGAATACTTGGTTGTTTCTGACTTAATGCAGGAAGTCTAAATAGGACTCTTCTAAGAATAAAATTAAGTTATAAGCTGTAATATTGGTTTGAGTCTGGTCTAATTGAGGAGACTTCCTAAGGAGAAAGAGCAGTAAAAGGGCACCTGTGTGCATGTTTGACTCACAGCCAAAAATGGTGTTTATGGAAAACTTCAGATGGAGCAAAGAGGCACTCAGCCAATAAAATCTACAGCTGTGAGACTTGGAACTTACAAGTGCCCAAACTCCAAAAGCAAAAATGGAATTATGGGACAGACTTTGAAGCTTGTTTATGTGCAAATTTTTCTAGTAAGAAACTTTGTATTTCTCTATTCAGATATATATTCTCTGATCAACACTAAAAATATTTTCTAACACCAGAGAAAATAGTGAAAGGAAATCCCATCCAGGTGTTGATATTTACTTTTTCCCCCACAATTAATTGTAAACAAACTCAAGAAGGCTAGGATGGGGAAGTTTAAGTCTTCTATCCAGAGATTTGTAACTTTCCTCCCATCCTAACCCCAAAGGGGTAACAATCTGCTCTGCTCAGTAACACTGGTCCTTAAAACACAGCAGTTCGTGGCTAGAAGAGAGAGGCTGGAGGGGCCGCAGCAGATCACAATCTCTTTGAAAAAGTCCCTCTTGTGACCTGAATGTGCCACATACCCTACAGTGTATGGGTGCTGTACACTCAGCACCCTCAGTGCTCAGCTGTCTGCTGGCATACAGCCGGACACTGCCTCCAACCTCGGGGGACGACGACAATCAGGAGATGGGACTGAATGTACAACTGGAAAGGAATGAGGCATCCTCTAAAGAAAGCTAAGTGTACTATGTAAGAAAGAACCTAAGAGGCCAGGGCTCAAGTTTAAAGTTCAGAGATTATCCATGTACACACAGGAGGACACTAAATTTCAACTAAAGCTTTTGTTATTCCCAAGTACAAGTTGGCAGAGTTATGGACTGTACACTGGATTACGTTAGCCAGAAAGAAAATCAAATACCTTTAGGGACAGAGAAATGAATTTAATACAGAATTACAGGGGCGCATGGATGGCTCCGTCGGTTAAGCATCCAACTTCAGCCTGGGGTCATGATCTCATGGCTTGTGGTTTCGAGCCCTGCGTCGGGCTCTATGCTGACAGCTCAGAGCCTGGACCCTGCTTCAGATTCTGTGTCTCCCTCTCTCTCTGCCCCTCCCTGCTTTTGCTCTCTCTCAAAAATAAACAATTAAAAAAAAAAAAAAGAATAATGTATCTGTCCTTGGCATCTTGCTTAATCATAATTTTTCACAAAAAAAAATAAATGAACAGGTATCTAGCATTTAGGTTCATTCACAGAAGAGATGTTTTGGAGCCATCTCCAACTGAAATCAGTAATTATATTTGGATGGAAGGGCCCATGTATTTTAGGGTAAAGTTGACATACCATCTATGCCAGTGTCAGTTTCACCTCAGTTGACCTGGCAACCTCAACTACAAATGAACTGAACTGCTCAGGATATTATAATGGGAGTACTGAGGTCCTGCGCGGACACTCCAAAGCTGGTCTACAATATCCATACAATTAGCAATTAGCAATCAGGGTCTGTAGACCACAGCAAGACTTTCAAATTGCAGAAATCCAGAAACCAGAACACTTCTTCACTTGAGACATTTTGCCAAATCATTTTTGCCTTAATACATTCTGAAACAGTATATTATGGAAAGAGGCTTCTAAGTTTGGTTAAAACCCTTCACCATAATGCTTACTATAATGTGGATGCAAGACTCATGGCAGATACACTCCCATACTTTCTGAAAGGCATTGTTACATTATATTTGCTCTACCTTTTTCTCCCCTGATCAGTTCACCTGTCAATTGATATAAAAAATAATTCCTACCAGTGTGTGTAGGCAACAATCATCTCATCACAAGCCCCTCCTTTATGCTTTTACCTTCTCTAGTTCTAAAGGTCAAAGTTTCCAATGCTGTGTCTGAACTTGTATTGAGATGCTTGGCATTAATAAAACAAAGAGGGAATTAATACTTTTTTAAAAAAAATTGTGGGGGGAGGGGAAGGAATCTACAAAGGCGGATTTCACCTTCTAAGTAGCATTATATTGGTCTACATTAATAATTTTCCCAGCAGGCCTTCCATGATTTTACTTTGAACAATCACAGCCTTTGTTTCTCAGATCCTCTTACATGTGACATTTGATCAAAGTTTTTAAATCAGCAGCTAACAGAGGTAGAGAAAAGTACTGCTCAGTAAAGGCAGTACACAAAGCCACCCTACAGCTCTTTGAAGGTTGCTACAAGTTGGATCACAGACATTTTCTACCTAAACACTATTTAGACGATTAAGTTAAATTTTCTGTACCCTGAACGCTACATTTTACGGCACATTACTATATGCTTCTCAGGAAATCATCCCCCAAACATTACTAAAGCATGCCTTAAGAAAATTCTTCAGCTCCTTCTCATAGGTGTGTTTTTTTAAAGATAAGTGCCAGGTACCAAACAATTAAGTTTATTCTTATTCAAGATCTCTATACATAGCCTTAAAAAAAATAAGGAAAAAAAAAAAAAAGCCTGCCTCCTTGCCCCTCTCCCCTCCCCAAATTCAGGTAACTAAATTACCTATATTACCCAGTTCTAGAATTAGTGGTAGCCATTCTAGTGAGATGGAATATGAAAAGAAAACTAATAAAGTCAATTCATTAATTCATGCCTAAAAGTCCTTATCAAGGCAATCTTCCCCAAAGAAACGGAGAAAAAAAAGAATAGTAAAGGAAGTATCTCACACTTCAACATGCTATATAAGGAAAGACGGCTGAAAGGAAACCTTGCAGGGAATTTTATCCCTTTGAACTTTCAAATAAACTCTTAAGTAAGATTATGCAAACTTACTAAAGACCGGTCCTGATTAGAGGGAAAAAATGCACCCCTTCTCCAAGTCAGTTCTGGAGGCTTTCTCCAGAATTGTTAAGGTTTGTGTTGGGTAAAGAAAGACCTCCTAACAAACCAGCATTCTTTTCCACATGATCAGAGCTAATTGGCCCCCCTGCAGACTAAGTGACCAATCACATCAGCTTCAGCTGAAAGTAGCCCCCACGACATTATAAACAGAGGAATGTGAACTGTAAATCCAGTCCAAGAAGAGAACCTACAAGCTAGACTTGGAGATTAAAATTACCTTACCAAAAAGACAGACTCCGAAGTTTTCTCAAGACCTACCTGTGCACACAGGCTGACCAAGCAAAAGAACTGGTGAGTACATGAAATAATATTCACTATTTCTTTCCTTAAAGGGAACAGGGAAAGAAACTGAGTGGCAATGGGAACAGAGCTAGATATTGCCAGTAGGTTTTTTTAAAAAACAAAGATATTACCTATAGGGTCACACATTAAGGTTCTTTATTCTTTTTCCTTAAATTTTAGAAATGGATAATAGCCCTACTTAAATTAAGCATTACTGAAAATTTTCTTGTTTTATTAAATGTGTACTAATTCTCCATTATCATATAAAAATGAGTAGAAAGGAAAGGCCCTAGAAAAAATTCCGTGGCTTTTACATATAGACAGATAGAGAGAGAGAGATCTTTTGGAAGGGATTTTAAAAACCCAAAATGAGCCTACAGAAACAAATGACCAAAAAAAAAAACTTTTTTTTAATCCATGAAGAAAGCAATGAATATCTATCTAATTTTCAACGTCTTTTTAAGCATGGAGTTAGTACTAAAATTAGTAGCTTCTTCTACAAATAAGAAATTAAAATATACAAGAATCTCTGAGCTTATATAAGAGTTAGAACACAGAGTTTGCCCTGATTATAAGAGGGTAGAAGAAATGATAAGACTCTATACAATCAGTATTCACACCAGACGTGAAAAAATACATCACAATATTGTGATTAACATTTGTAGTTATAGCATATTATCTCAACTGTTTAATATGAACTATACTACCTTACAATATGGCAATAGAAAAAGACATAATTTTAAATGCTACAACAAAATAAAATGAATCGATTCTGTCAGCCACTGAAGCATCCAAACTATCATTTTTATAAAGTAGTTATTTTTTCCACCGAAGTTTTTAAATGGGCAAATATTTTACAGCCCACACATGGAGATATAAACAAACCTTCCCAAGCTTCAATTCTATTGTCTACTGGGATCAGTTAATGAGAATCATATAAATACAAACCAAGACAAATACATTCAAAGAGTATTTGCACACCTGTAGAGAGATGAAAATTACTTGGAAGTGTAATACTATAAACATAATGTCTGCCCATCAGTCATTCTTTTAAATCTGATGGAGAGAAAATCTACATACATGGGCAACAATAATTTTTAAGTACCATACAAGCTGATGTAAAACCATGAGAAAAGAAAAAATAATCTAAGAAACCTATGTCAGTTGAAGGAAGCAGAAATAAGTTTAAAAACTTGCAGTTTTAAGAGATCATGTTATTTAACTGCCTCTTGTCTTTTTTTTTTTTTTAAATATAAGGAAGCCTGGCCAAGGGGATTGGATAGCTTGCCCAGCTGACACAGCTATGTAACCAACAGAGCCAGAGCATGGTTGGCTAGATTCCCCACCTTGTCTTCATTATGCTAAGCCATACTGTTTACATGAATCCAAAGATGGACTTATTCAGACTGTTAAGTGGGGATCAAAATCTTACTTCTCTCAACTACTCCACTTCTCAACACAATCTAAAGTTCAAGCAAGGGTTTTTATATAAAAACTAGAATGCTTCATTGTTTGATAGTAGCCTTTTGACATCCCTGTTCACAGATTTCTCCATGTATTTATTAGTTAACTGCAAGAGAAATAGAATGAAATTGCAGAAGTCTAGAGTAATTTCTATAAAGCTATAAGTAACAAGTGACAATCCCGTAAAAGCCCAAATAATAGTTTTGTTAGCAACAGTATGTATACAGAAATGCTATCTCCCTAGACAAGTTTTAGAACTTAATAAAGTAGGTTGAAAATCAAGAATCATGGAGCTCCTCCCCACCAAGGGGAGGGAAAAAAAGCAACTATTGTGAAACAGTAAACAATTAGTAGCATTCACCAGGGCAGCAGTTCTCTAGGTGGAATAAACACTAGAGGTACAAGGCCCATGACAGACATTTTCACACAGGCAGGAAGTAAGGAACAAAAAAGGTGAAATTAATATAATGTTACATACCAATTTTACCTCAAAAACAGAAAAAATAAAAGAAACCATACAGGACAATGCAGTGGTTCACAACCTTTCTGAAGGCAGCCAACAACTATCCTTTCTTATATCCTCCTACTTCCTCGTCAAGTGTCAAAATGCCTTTTCTTTTATAAAATTATGATGGTATATTCTAAAAATTATTTTCTTCCTGACACAATACAAATTTGGCAATGTCTCCTCTCCACACTTTGTTTTAATTTGTACTGATATAATATCCAAAAATCAGCCTATGTAATAATTGTAGCTGTGCCAATCTTCAAATTTTACAAGATGTCTTCCTTATCTGAAAATAAATTTCTTACCGAAAAGTCATAGGGTTGAATTTAAGCAGTCCCAAAGACCAAATATTCTGTAGCGACTCAAACTAAACTAGTCAAAGGGAACACAGTATTACTCACAAAGGCTAACCAGGATCAAAACGTCTATTTCTGAAGCAATATAGCTTCAGAACTCTGGACTCTGGACTTGGTGTGGGATTCACCAACACTTACTACCTTTGTGATCCTAGGAATCTCATTATGCCACAGTTTCTCTATCTGTAAAATGGGAATTATAATGGTACTTACTATTGTCAAAGTTAAGAAACATTATTAATAATAATAAAGCAACTAACACTGAAAGGTTACTCTGTGCCAGGCAGTGCCTGTTGGCTTCACGTGACTTAACACACATGAAAGTGTTTGGTATGATTCCTGCCACATAATAAACAACTCATCCTTACTAATACTATTAATCGTTACTGTCCCTAAGAATCATGTATGAAGTTAACAATGGTTTAAAACAGATACTTGAGATAGTTGTAGGGACAGGAAGAACATCTACTAGAAGTGATAAAAATCCGGCTGTCAAAGCCGGTCTTGTGAATACAATGCCAATCATCTTGGGAAACATTTTTATTTCACCAAACTTTCTAAGCAGCTTCTTGTAGTAAGAAAATTACCCTGTAAAGTTAGCCAGACATGGATAATAATACAAATAATCTAAAGCCCCCACCTGCCTAGTGTATATTTCTTTCATCTGCCTGATCCTTGGTGACCTCATCTGGAAATGGGATAATAATGTCTACCTTGCTGATACCAAAAAATTAAAGATAATGCAATATGAAAGCATCTAGCACAGGGCCTATGAAAATTTTATCATTTCTGCTGTTGTTACTTTCAAAAGGGCAGAGATAAGGTCTCTTAAAACATTTAAAGAATGTAGCAAAATGAGTCATTAAATAGCCATGCTGAGGAAAAAAAAAATACACTGAATGATAATGACCACTTGTTAGAATAATGAATTATAAAGCATTAATGACCTAAAAGTGTTTTTAAGCTTATAATATGAAACTAGAATGGCCATCCACTCTAAATAAATTTTAACAATTATCCCCATGTTCCAACAGTAATTCAGATCTGAAGAAAATACAAGAGAATGTCTCCACTGTCACCAATAAATGTTAAATTAGCCTCAAGGGGAGAAGGGAAAGTATATATCCAGCTGGCCAATGTCCAATTCCAATAACACACGAAGGCAGTCTCCACAGCCCCCAAGTCCCTAGGGATAGGAAGGATCTTGCAAACCCAAGCAACAACCTAGCTCCCAAAGCCTCTAGTCCCCTTCTTAAGCGTCACTGTCATTCAAAAGGTAGGAAGGGGACATGCAGTACTCTCAAGGGCCCTTACTTCTGAAGGAAGCAGCTAGGGAAAGAGTCAAATGCAAAGCTTCAATTCCCATTCTGTTCCTGGTAGGCTCTACATAAAAGTCTTAAGATGCTTTTGACACAAGCAAGAACGGTCACATAGAAAGCATACCTTAGCTTTCTTTTCACCACACAGAGAAAGCATACACACAGTGATTTACAATTTAACTGTTTACAGCTAAAAACTAATTATATTAATTATCTTTTAAAAGTTGCCATTTGGTGCCTTAATGGTTATTTTAGTTCATTACATTTGAAGTTTTCTTCTGGTTCACTTACTTTCAAAACTAACATTATCTAGCAATCTTTACCTGGAATTTCTTATTTACCAAGAAAATAATTCTTTCCCCACCCAACAATCGAATCAGAATCTAGAATATTCAGAGGGCGGCAAGAAGGAAAGAATCCATGAAAATGGCCACAAAGTGACAAAAACAAATAAGGCCTATTCATAAAACTTTCAACAGGCTAATTAAAAAGTATACATTATAACTGTGGGTCTATAAATGCTTAGACCTGTCCTAGAACGGAGTTCAGTTTCCAAATATTTGCAGACAGTTTAACAGTACACTTCTAAATGATTTCTAGTTATTTGCACAGAGGAACACATATATTTAACTTATTCCTCTTAATTATGAATTACTCGTAATTTTAAGCTATTAATTATGAAAAGCAGATATAAACAACATAACATTTAGTCAAATCAACAGCAACTTTGTGCCTGGACTCATGCAGGAGAGGAGGCATTGACCAGCCACAAACCGTATCCCCAACTTTGAGGGATCTTAAAATATACTCGGAAGTATTAGAATGCCAAACAATATTTTAACAGCCATTCAAAGACACAATAAGATCCTAAGGCAACCCCTGATCAGGTAGCATATGAATGGCTTAGTCAGTAAATGCCCCCTTCGTGAAGAGGAAAGAGAGAGAGCTGTCAGATTGGGAAACCCTGCCCAGTGGGTAGGGAAGCATTCCAAAAACAGGATAAAGTGAATGAGGTCTCAAAATTTATTAATATTAGCTATAAAGCAGTTAAGAGCTTACTAATTTATTCTTGGTTTCAGAAAATTACCGACCGAGATGGACGGCAGTAACTGCAAAGTTATTGCTCCTCTCCTAACTCAGCGGTACCGGAGGATGGTCACCAAGGACGGCCACAGCACACTTCAAATGGATGGTGCCCAAAGAGGTCTTGCATATCTTCGAGATGCTTGGGGAATCCTAATGGACATGCGCTGGCGCTGGATGATGTTGGTCTTTTCTGCTTCTTTTGTTGTCCACTGGCTTGTCTTTGCAGTGCTCTGGTATATTCTAGCAGAGATGAATGGTGATCTGGAACTAGATCATGATGCCCCACCTGAAAACCACACTATCTGTGTGAAGTACATCACCAGTTTCACAGCTGCCTTCTCCTTCTCCCTGGAGACACAACTCACCATTGGCTATGGTACCATGTTCCCCAGTGGTGACTGTCCAAGTGCAATCGCCTTACTTGCCATACAAATGCTTCTTGGCCTCATGCTAGAGGCTTTCATCACAGGTAATTGTTTTTGTTCTTTAAAAAAACAAAAATTACAAGTGTTCTGGAGAGGGGACAGTCAGTTACAAACAACTGTGTTGCACGATCATTTATTTGCATTATTAGCTGGTAATTTCTAGGACTGAAAGGAAAGTCTAGGGCCAAGTGATAAGTAAAATTATAAGAAACCTGACTCTTAAATTTTACCTATTAGAACTCTTTAAGAAAAAAAAAGGATCATTCTGACACTAACTTGCAAGCAACATCGTATACCAAAAAAAATATTAACAGATGACCTAAAGGGTATTTTTCAGAGAAGCTAAATTCTTTGTTAAATAGGTGAATAAGTACGTTCAATGCATATTTTGACAATCATTTTACCTAACAGAGGAATTTGATTTTTTTTTCTTTACTGGGTTAGAATTTCCTCCTTTGAGGAGGAAACCGAGTTCGTCTGTTAAACACTTACTCAACATTCACCAGTGAGCCCAGAGCACCAAAGTCAGCATTGTATTTAGAGATCAAGTATACACATACTTACTCGAAATATGGCCATAAAGATTATGATATTTTACTTATAAACCTGATTAATACAGAAGACTTTCTTCTAATAAAGGAGGTTTAGTGTCATTTTTATAAGTGATACATACAGTTAAAAAAAAAAAACAAAAGAAAACCTGGCTTTAACACACTACGCAATGATAATCTGAAAAGGTAAGTAACGGCTCATATGAAAGGTAAGCTGGAGTAAAGTCCAGTGTGCTGCCAACTGGCTCTATAAACTGTAGCAAATCATTGTGCTTCTCTAGAAGGGGTTTTAAACTGGGTCAGTCATTAGATACAATTTAGGGGATCAATGAACTTAGGAAAAACTTGCATCTTTTTTCACTAACCTCTAACTGAAATTTGCCATTTCCTTCCACTATAAATGTAGGCAACAACAACAACAAAACAATAGTATCAGCATTTTCATATACTTCAAAGGTACACTATTAAACCCACCACTAAATTTTGCTGTTGAATCCATTATCGAAGCACATATAGTACTACAATCTTTTTAAATGGTCACCTGGATTTCAGTACATTTGGTTTCCTTTATACGTATTTTATTTGTATGCATTTAAAGCATAATTCTGTTAGGAGGTCCACAGACCTCACCAGCCTGCCAACCAGATCTGTGGCACAAAAGTGGTTAAGAAACCCTGACCTATAGCTTGGGGGCACACAGAAGATCCACTGTGAAAGGTGCACTGAAATCACCTTAGAGCTAGAGCCTTCTAGTAAAGGGGGGAGGGAGGGGGAGTTATAGACGTTTCAAAGTTATATAATTCTTCAGTATATCCCTCATTCTACTGTCCCCTCCCCACCCCAAATCATTCTACTCTAAATCTAATTTCTACTTCAACTTGAAATCCAATAACAAGTAAATCTTGAATTCCAATAACAAGTAAATCTTGTTACTTTTTTTTTTTAACGGGGGGGGGGGCAGAAATGTAGGAAATGACCATTCTTTGATTTTATAAGAAATAAGAAGACAAAGTTACATTTCTTTGTAACAAAATGAATTTTGCTTAACCATTCTGAAATCATAGGTTTTAAATAAGGATGTATGTACATTTTGAAAAATTCTTCAGGCAAATGAGGCTACCCAAATTAACAATGTGTTCATCAATTCTTGACTCACTTGGAAGGCATGGCATCAAGAAATATATAACTATTTGATATACCCTTCTCATTCAGAAAAGGTATTGATATTTCAAGTGTTCATTCTAAAAAAAAATTCAATGGTTTCTAATTTAGGTGCCTTTGTGGCGAAGATTGCCCGGCCAAAAAATCGAGCTTTCTCAATTCGCTTTACAGACTTAGCAGTAGTAGCTCACATAGACGGCAAACCGAATCTAATTTTCCAAGTGGCCAACACTCGACCTAGCCCTCTAACCAGTGTCCGGGTCTCCGCTGTACTGTATCAGGAAAGAGAAAATGGCGAACTCTACCAGACCAGTGTGGACTTCCATCTCGATGGCATCAGTTCTGAGGAATGTCCATTCTTTATCTTTCCACTAACCTACTATCACTCCATTATACCATCAAGTCCTCTGGCTACTCTGCTCCAACATGAAAATCCTCCACACTTTGAATTAGTTGTGTTCCTTTCAGCAATGCAGGAAGGTACTGGAGAAATATGCCAAAGAAGGACATCCTACCTACCCTCCGAGATCATGTTACATCACTGTTTTGCCTCTCTGCTGACCCGGGGTTCCAAAGGTGAATACCAAATCAAGATGGAGAATTTTGACAAGACTGTTCCTGAACTTCCAACTCCTCTGGTCTCCAAGAGCCCAAACAGGACTGACCTGGACACCCGTATCAATGGACAAACCATGGACAATTTTCAGATCTCTGAAACAGGACTGACAGAATAAGAAGTAATCATAGCACCCTATTTTTTAACGTATTATGCAGCTACTTTTCCTTCATCATATCTCGTTTTCTTTTTCTTCAATGCTGATTACATCTCTCTGATTACATCATGGTAACAAGCCTATGTCCATAAGCATGGCTGAGCTAATAATACACATTCTGGAAATTTAACATTCTACCTTACAATTTGTATCTGTGGTTATCTGCTGAAATCAATGCATGTCAAGATGACAGATATTCATACAGATATGTTGATGAATTTATAATAATGTGGATGATACCACTAATGAAGGGAAAACGGGACAGTAAAGTTTAACTCAGCTGAACTCTAAGATCAACGACAAATCTCTCATTTTCATCTGCAAGTTGAAGCAACAGTCTAGTTTGAAACCTAGCTCCCTAAGTAGAATGATGATTTCACAACAATTTAGTGAACATCCTTTTAAAAGTGTTATTTTTTCAAGACAACAAAGATCATTCCTCTGGTTCTTCATACTACGAAGCTGGAGTAAGTATTACCCCCTTAATTTTTAACATATAAGAACAAAACTTCACAAGAAAAACAACCAAAGAGAGATTTGTACACAGCTCTAAAGGCATTTAAGCATGATACCCAAACACACACACATTTACATATTTGTAGCAGAAAGTGATGAGATCAAATAAGAGCTCCAGCCTGAATGGAACCTGTAAGGTGGTATTTTTGCAAGGAGATGCAAAATTATATCTACTATAAAGCTACCCTGCATAACAATCAAACAGTGATTTAAAAATCATAATCAACTATTCATTTGAGTGGCTTCTTCGAGGTAAAAACATTCCCTTCTTACCTATGATCTATTCAATGGTATAAAACAACACAACAACCCTAAATAACTCATAAATGCAAAGCTATTTAAGTTTTTGTAGATAAAGGTTTACTTATACATAATTCAAATAGGAAAAATATCTCCAATAGATAAAGCAAAAAACAATTAGGCAACAAAGTATTTTCAAACCCAAATTCCTGTTTCCAACTTCAAATAGTTTTTTCTATAAACACAAAATGAGTGTTTATTCACCAGTAGGAGGCTGGACTAGATAAACTCTATTATTTCTTACCAAATCTAATACTCCATGAAAATTATACTCTCTCTGCTTCAATTTTTATTTAATATATACTTAAATGAACCCTTTCCTTTACCTCCCGTTTAATTTAAAACCATTCTCTGCATACCCTTCATTTTGATTAAAAAAAAAAAAAAAAAAACTGTCTTCAAAGTCAACAAGAACCAAAAAAGCCAACCTATCAAATTTCAAGTAGATTTGTGGCTGCTCTTCTTTTCTGAAACTCCCCTTATTCAGGTTTAGTAGGAAAAGTGAAGATTAACCCTCCCCTCTGATGATGACCTAGCCAGGAATCAGCCCATAAAATAAACACTAGACTAGTAAAGGCAACCAGTTGTGACGAGCAGGGCAGAGCAGCAGTCCATTTTCCTACTCTTTGACCAAAAGGAAAAGCAAATAAAGAGCTCTGGAGTAGTCGAACAGTGATAACAGGAAAAAAAAAAAAAAAAAAAAAAGTCAAGGACACAGAAACTTAATTGTTGTAAACTTTTAAGCATCCTTAAATGCTAGTCAGACCAACAGACTTTTTTTTCCAACCCAGGACTGTCATAACACATATAGACAGGAGGAATTCTTATTTCTATAATAAAGTAACAAAATTCACCTAACCTGTGAAAATAAAGTAGTATCAAAGATTTATATGGTATGTTTTTTCCTAAGAGCTCTACATTACTTACACGGATTACAACTCCCAGCAGTTAAGTGAAGCTGCCCAAAATGACACAAGGAAGTCAGCAAGATCTGGGATGAGTCTCCCTGCAGACACAGCATGTTCTGCATTCAAGTCACACCACTCTCAAAGTACACGATGTACACATTAGCTCTGCCTCTGAAAACTAGATGTGACTTCCCCTACACATGCCTCAAAATAAGTGTTGGTATACTAATGCTATTTAATAAATGTTTCACAAGTAGTCAACTAAGAAAATCAATCAGAAAATCAGAAACTTCTGTCTAGGTGGCTTAAAGCTTCTGAAAGCACTGTTCATGATTCTTTCACTTACTTTCAGTGAATCACAGCTTCTACGTTAAGGATTAAGATTTCTGCCAAGATACCATTATCCTTTTAGGAGAAGGGAGTACAGATGGAAAGAGGGAGAAATTACTAGGAAATGGGAACAGCAGCTCTAATTCCCGACTGCCACAGCTCACTAACCTGGGGCACCTGGGAGCCCAGGGAGGGTATCCTGGATTCATGACTAAAGAGACCACACTGGAATTAACTTTAAAAATCCTTCAGGAAACTGATACAGATAGGCATGACAATCCCAACAAGCTAGACAAGCAGTTACTAAAAATCGTAAGGTCGAGTTTTTATACATGTACAGGCCCGTAATACCTACTACAGGCAGCAGCCTAATAACCAAAAGCTGCTATGTCTACCTCAAAGTATTTTACACCAAAATGCACTAAGTAGTATTACATTGGGCTGGACCTATTAGTATCAACTGGATCATTTTTTATTTAATGATCTTTCAATTTCATCCTCAGAGAATCATACTACAAGATCATCACCAGAACTGATCTCCCTCTCTGCAACAATCAATTCCTACTGAATAGAAATTATAATGCAAGTATCATAGGCCTTTTTCTACCTCCACTTCCCCCATGGATGTGTTCATAGTGGTTATGTACAATTCTTGCCCCGATGTCTATAAATATACCCATTTCTCTCCAATATAAGAAGCAAATACATGATATAAACAAGTCATTCTGAAACCTTTAGTACTCAAATTATCTTAATTTGATGTCAGAGAACATCTCACAACTGACCAATGTATCACTCTGCCCCAACAAACTAGTTTAGTACTGCCATTCTTAAAGAGTGTAAGGGTACTCTTACACTCTTCAAGAGTGTAAGGTACAAAAGCAAAAGATTTTTTGAGACAGATAGAACAAGCATGTGCCCAAGAGCAGGGAGAGGGGCAGAGAGAATCCCAGGCAGGCTCCGAGCTGTGAACACAGAGCCTAACATGGGGCTTGAACTCACAAAAGTGTGAGATCATCACCTGAGATGAAATCAAGAGTCAGTTGCTTAACCAACAGAGCCACCCAGGCTCCCCCAAAAACCTGCATTTTTAAAGAAAGTGGTTGAAGAAATTTCTCAGGTTGAATTAATATACTAGTTAAAATACACGTTGGGCAAATAATGGTGAAAAGGAACTTTACACTCTATCCAAATCACCGAAGAATGACTGTGTCAAACAGTTAAAATCGAGCTACTCTCATAACAGGGAACGCACTGCTTTTTCAAAGCAGCCCAAGTCATTTTCAGACAGCCCTACTAGATCTTTTTAATTGAGACTGTGTTGAGTATCTACCGCCTTAAACCTGCCCTTTAGACTAACACGGATCGAGCTTAATTCCTCTTTTCCGATTGTTAAGCAAATATTTGCAGACAGTAACTTAGGCCTAAAAAGACTCCTCCCCACTCTGTCATGCCCACAGTGTTGTCTGCTGTGTAAACAGCCCCATTTCCTTCATGCATTCCCCATCACAGGGCCTCAAATGACCCATTCTACTCCAATATATGGATCCCTTCCAGGTGTGGCCGTACTGAGCACAATGTTTAAGCTGTCCTGTGTCAACATAAAAGACAGCGGGTGTCCCTACTGCCCACCTCATGAGGATACTCCCGTTCTAGTAAATGCTGCGCTCAGCACCAGCACACTGCTGGTTAACACTGAGACCGCAGTCAGCTGAGAAGGCTATGCCTTTCCGGAACAGGCTGCTAGTACACCATTATTCCATATCTTAAATTCTAGAGTTTATGTGAGACTTGACATTTTCTGCTGTTAAACTTCCATCTGATTAGATCTTGTCTCTTGTTCCATCTTAATTCTGATCTCAAGTCCCAGTTGCTCCACTCTTTAGCGACCCCTCTAAATACTGAGTGATCTGAAAATCTAATCACACATCAACACTGTGATCCAAAGAAAAGGAAAGTTTATATAGCACATACCACAAGGCCTATCATAGGAGTCAGAATTCAATAACTGTTGAACAAAAAGGAGTCCATATACTCTTATTTAATCCTAAAAATTCTGTAAGACATTCTCGCCTGCATTTATTATGAGACGACTGAATATCTGAGAGCTTAGATTACCAGTGACCTTCTGATTCAAAACCCTGTACTCTTTAAATTACCCCTCATTATCTCTCCGTATTCACTGGCTCACTGGCCAAAGTATTAAATCAGACAAGGATGGGAGGAGAGGTCCCAAAAAATCCTCCAAAATAATATTTATCCAACAGTCTACAATACAAATAAAGCCATTCATCTAGCAGTAAGTTATCTACCCAGTCTGTTCCAGATTTCTTGGTGCTACACACGTTTAATGGCTCTTCATTAATATAAATACAACTGGTAATTTCCAATGCCATGTTAATAAATGAGAAATTTAAGTAACTTATATGTTAAAATGAATTGGTATGAAGACAGTGATGCCAAGTTGACTATTCAGTGTTTTAAAAAATCTGCAAATTAGTCTGTAAATGATATTTATATATTTAACATATATTTCTGAGAAATGCTTACTATTCGGAGATACAACCATGCTCTAGAGAACTTTTCTAGTAGTTCCAGGAATTTAGAACTTGCAAGGTAATTTTCGTAACTCCAATGTTAGGGTGCCTAGATGGCTCAGTCGGTTAAGCGTCCCGACTTCAGCTCAAGTCATGATCTCACGATTCATGGGTTTCAGCCTTGCATCAGGCTCCATGCTGATGCATGTAGATACATGCTGATGCATGTAGAGCCTGTTTGGGATTCTCTCTCTTCCTCTCCTGCCCCCTGCCCTTCCCCCACTCACATGTGCACATGCACGCATTCTCTCTAAATAAACAAATCCAATGTTACGTAAATTGGCATTTCATTTTCCTCACAGACCTTAATACCTATTGGCACTTTGGAAGGTAGTACCTTTAATCAGTCAGAAAACCCCATCTTAACATTATGGATGCTTTACTATATACTATGATTAATTCATCACAAACACTGAAACCTTATTCTCTTACTATGTTCCTTTTAATTCAGTGGCTACCTTAACTATAATTTATTTTGACTATTCTCATCTCAAAACAAGAAAAAAACAAATATTATACATCAAAAAGACTAGATCAATAATAAAAGACTAAAGTAAGAACATTCATAGTTTTAGGATTTGCTCTCTGACACAAAAACAAGCATTCTAGCTTTTTCCCTATTTCTGCTCACCCTGTGAGATGTATCTACGTTAGAAAAGGAGTTAACAGATTGGTTCCTAACTTAAAATTTCAGATCACAAGATAGCCTTAATAAAGAATATATGCCTTGCAGAGAACACATAGACCTACAAAGTTAAATCACGTAAATCTTAATGGTTGTGTTCATCACCCCTGGTTTCGTGCAACAGGGCTGTCAAATAACCACAGAATTATAAATGCAGCAATGCTACAACCCCATCTACTGGAGAGGCACAGGCAACTGAGTCAATTTTTAATAAATGTATCCTTACATGTGAGCCTTTTAGAAACTAATTATCATGGTCCAGATAAAAATACTTCAAAACAGTAAGAAAGCCTTACCTACATCTTTTCGTCCTGGTTTTTCAAAACGTCTGTCACCTCTAGAAAAGATAAAATAAGTTTCAAACAGTACTTGAGAGTAATATATAGATTTCCCATACACGACAACCACTGCTCTATCTTTCCTTAAAAGCATTGCTTTCTTTTCCAAATTGTAAAAAAAAAAAAAAAAAAAAGTTATTGCCCAACATTTGGAAAATACAGAAGAGCACAAAGATGAAACAAAAATATCCACTATCTCACTTACCAAAAGCTGGCTTCTACTGACCCAGAAATGTTCTTTTTAAAACTTAGATTATTTTTTAATTAGATACATGCTTTACTTTAGATACACACTATATATAGTTTTATAGACTACTTTTAGCATGTATTTTCCCACATCATTAAATATTTTCAAAATCATCCTAACTTTTAATGGTTATAGAATATTCCATTGTGTGGATATACCGTTACATAAGAAACCATGCTGATATTAAGCTGTTTGGCTTTTTTCCAATTATACTGTAAACATTATCACAGTGGACATCTTTGTGCACACAACTTTGTGGAACTGCCCTCACTCATCAACAGACATCACATAAAGTCACAAAGAATAGAAACAATGCTTTGACTAACAGCAACAAAAAATAAAATGTCAATTGTCAATGCCTTCCACTGAACACTAATAAAACAGCAAATCTGATTAACTATGAAATATCCAAGCTGACACTAACATATTAACCTATTTATCTAGAATGCTTCTTCCTTTAAATAGGGATCATTTAAAACTTTCTAACATACATCTTGATACTCAATAATTAAAAGCATTTTTTAAGTGAAATCTTATAAGTATACAAAAAAGCATCTCTTCCGGAGAGAGCAGAAAAAAATGATTTTGACACCAAGAACCTTTATACCAAGATCTGGATCCTTTAGTTACCTTTCCTCCCAGCTCTGTGACCTATGCATTTCCCTGCCACCTCCTCGACCAAACACACCCTCTACTTCATCAAAGCTTCTTTGGTAGAAACCACATTCACCTCTGCCTCTGCCTGAAAATAAGAAAACAGAAAAAATGATACTCAGATGTCAATATTTGGCACATATTCAACACCAAAGATTAATCTTTGAAGTTCTGTCTCTACACAAAGAGGATGTCTACATTTAAACATTTAGCCAAGGCCTGACGGATCTTTACCTGAGAGACCAATAGTGGCACTCAAGAAGCTAGACCACAGGAGGTTGAAAGAAACAAGTTAGAAAACAGGTGTTAAGAGTCCCAGTCCTGAATAAGAAACAGTGTCAACATTAAGTTCTTTAATAAAAAGTTTAATAGTAAAATTCTAAGAAGATCAGTAAACTATTACTACTTTTATTGGATTATTTTCAACAAAAATGAAAGATTTGGAGAGCTTCAGAAGAGAGCAGATAATATACACAAAAGCAAAGCACAAATGTAAAATTATTTATCTAACTACAAAGAAAGGATAATTTAATAGGGTCAACTCTATCAATTTTGGGAACTAACTCCTTAAAGGATATTCCACAGCAACAAAAGCACTCTTTCCCCTTTGCGCAAGTCTTCAAGGAAGAAAAACATCAGGACTAAATTTGAATCACAGAGCTAATGAGAATGTGCTGTATGCAGAAACTGAGAGGTTCTAAATGTTCACATGTAAACTGGCCTTCACTGAAGTCAATTTGGTCAGATCTATCAAATTCTGACTCAATGATTCCAACCACAATTTATCCTACCTAATAGAAATACACAAACATGCAAATAGATGCATATATATGAAGGTGTCCATTGCAATCGGAAATGCTAGAAATGACCTAAATCAATTCTGATAATATAATCTGGTAGAACATGAAGCCCCACAGAAGATAAAACGCTGACATTAAAAGAAATCTACATTACGCTGACATTAAAAGAAATCTACATTATTGTGTTGAGTAACAGAATAATGTAGAGTAACAGAGCAGTAAGTATAAAAGTAACTCCACTTATGTAAATTATACGGCTGCATGGGTAGGGTCAGAAGGAATATACATCCATGGTGTTCTGGGGTCAGAAAGCAATATGAACATTTTAGCTTTATACCTTCTGTAAAATGTGAGGTTTGCTCAACTAACGTGCACCCTTTGTATCCAACACACAGATCAGAAATCTGGGAACGGGTGGGGAGTATAGGGCTGTACTTACACGTAGATAAAATCTTAGCCATCATCCATAGCTCATTTTTTTAACAGTGTAAAAACACCCAAAGCAAAATAATGATGAAATACGAACAAAAGAATGCATTCCAAAGCTAAATACAAGTGAGTTAAATAATTATGTCAAATATCCACTTAGGATTTCTACTTTCTGCTTATGAAGTATCAAAACCTGACTAAGAATATATTTGTACTTTTATGCAACCTTATTATGAAATGCACAGAACTGTGTGGGCCATCTTAGGAATGATGGGTTCCCTCATAATTAGTCCAGATAACCCATTTCTTCATCTGTAAAATGGAAGTGAGGAATAGGTTTAAACTATAATAATCTTAGAGTTATCTTCCAGTTTTGTCAATCTAACTTTATATCAATTTAAAGTTGACTCCCCAGTTTCAGTACCTTTCTCCTTAGGAAATGTATACAGTTTTTAAAATAAATCTGCTTTGGGGCGCCTGGGTGGCTTAGTCGGTTAAGTGTCCGACTTAGGCTCAGGTCATGATCTCACAGTCCGTGGGTTTGAGCCCTGTGTCGGGTTCTGTGCTGACAGCTCGGAGCCTGGAGCCTGCTTCTGATTCTGTGTCTCCCTCTCTCTCTGCCCCTCCCCCGCTTGTGCGCGCTCTCTCGCTCTCTCTGCCTCTCAAAAATAAACATTTAAAAAAAATAAAAGGACGAAAAAGATAAATCTCCTTTAAAATAAATAAATCTGCATTCTATTAATCAAAAAAGATGCACATTATTTGAAAGACAGTATCAAATGTATATAATGATACAATTTAGTCTTTAGACAATGCCTGATGCACATACAGATTCCCAGTCCTTTATAATAACATAATTACTCATTCAGTAATATCCTCATAATAACACAGTTACCAGTGAATACCAACCCACAGGCTGGGAACACCCCCCCCCCCCCGCTTTTGATGAGATACTGCAAAAGTATACATTTTATTTAAAATCCTAAAACAGTATAATGCCAAGTGTTATGTAACACTGGGGTAATGATTTTGGGGGTGAAAGTCCCCTCTTCTGAAGAAAACAATTTTCTCAGGTAAACCAGTAGGTACCAAGCACCATGAAAAAGTATTTTATTTTAGAAACTTGAATATGAAAAATACCCTTCAGGTTGCCAGAAAAACAAGCAAACCACAGACAAAAATATTTTCTGCCAAGTGTAACTAGCACTGGTACTGGTCTTCCTTATCAGACTAAAGCTTTATAAGGAGACACAAAAAAAGAATCAGATTCTAGAGCTTTCCAGTATGTAAGGACCACAATCATCTCTAAATACAGTTCTCATATAAGCAGCAGCAAGTACACATAACATGATGAATCTCTCACACAGCTAAATATTCAAAGGACTGTCCTATTTTCTGAGATCTCACCCGACTCTTTTGGGGGATTAAAATATACTACACTTCCTTTTAATGATGATAAAGACAAGTGGCTGACAGCTGTGTGGATCTATCTTGTTGAACACCTTAACCAGATAAAATAGAAAGATGACATTTTACACTGTTTCCCCACCCATTTGTTTGTGTAAGCTCATGATATTTAGAAGTCTAGAAGTCAGTCAATATTTATATCAAAATTTCCTCAAGTTAAAAAGAGCCAAAATAACCATCTATTGTTAGCTTTGCTCATGAAAAAAAAAAACATAATAATCATTACTTAACCAACAAGTTAAAATTAAGTACTAACTAAAGAAAACAAAACCAGATTAAGGGTCTTATGAAATCATTAGAAAACAAATCACATTTGGGACAATGATGTTAGAACTGTTTTTCACATAGCTAGTTCATTCATTTGACTAGTCCCATACGATTTGCTCCCATCAATTAATTAATTAAATTCACTTAAGTTAATTAAATTCAATTAATTAAAGTCACTGTTTTTCTCACAGTATCTATCTTTTGCACATGCCCGGTTTAAATTCTGAACGTAAGACACTGCGATAACCCTCCACTTTAAAGAATCAGAAAGCAGGGAGAAATTTACCAATCCTTCAGCTGTCTCTAGATATGGAAGTTTTTAAAGACTGCTGAGGGAGACCGGTTGATTATTTATAGCACACAAAGTTGGTGGCCACTTGAGGCTCATGAACGTGCCGGCCTGTGGACCACCCTTCTTGAATAAGGGTGTCTCGGGAGACAAAGCCACCTGAGTGCAACCTCCCCCTGCTGCCAGCCCACCAGAGAAAAGCACACGGCACACCCAAGCAGTAGTCGAGAGCCATCTCCAAATCACCCCTGCACCACACCACCAAGACACAAGGCCCACTGATGAATTCTGTACCCACAGAACCTAATTACATGTGGAAATCTGAATGGTATGTGGAGACTTTAAAGCACACAGATGCCTAAATCTCACCACTCAGGATCAGACTGCAGAAGTATCTCTAACAAATCCCCAGGTTAAAAATCACTATTCTTGGGGCACCTGGGTGGCTCAGTCGGTTAAGCGGCCGACTTCAGGTCAGGTCATGATCTCGCGGTTCGCGGGTTCGAGCCCTGTGTCAGGCTCTGTGCTGACAGCTAGCTCAGAGCCTGGAGCCTGCTTCAGATTCTGTGTCTCCTCTCTCTGACCTTCCCCTGCTCACACTCTGTCTCTCAAAAATAAATAAAACATTAAAAAAAAAAAACACTATTCTAGAAACTGACAAATCCAGAAGGAAAAACCATGTATACCTTGCTAACAGTAAGTGGCCTACAAGTGGAGGGCCTTAGCTGCCCCATCATTATTCACCACATCTGCACTCCCACATTCTAAAAATTTTTTTAAGTTTATTTATTTTGAGAGAGAAAGAGAGAGAGAGTGCACAAGCGAGGAAGGGGCAGAGAGAAGGAGACAGAATCCCAAGCAGGCTCCAGGCAGAGCCCGATGTGAGGCTCAAACTCATGAACCACTGAGATCATGACCTGAGCCGAGATCAAAACTCAGACGCTTAACCAACTGTGCCACCCAGGTGGCCCCTGCATTCCCACGTTCTGAAAGGAACTACTGAAAGTAGCCTCTTCACAGGAGTGCAGAACCTAATACGGCCTCTATAAAGACTGAGTATAAATTATTCTATTCATAAGGCACTTTAAGAAAAAAAGAATTCACATATTCCACACCCTGATCACACCACCCTGAGTGGTGTGGTATGCGGAGACAATGGCCTCCGGCTCTGCAGATACCCAGTTCTTCCACTTCTGAAGCACTTCTTCAAAAAATTACAAGGTATGTCTAGACTACTGCGAAGATTTAACCAACTTAAGAGGTAAATGCTGAATACTTGTATAACAAACATCCAGAATGGCCTTATGTTGCAGAAAATCAATGAACACAAAACAGGAAGCAGATAACAAAAACCAGTATCAACAAAATAATTCTTCCGAGACACAAATCTATAAAACTGCAGGTTAAGTAAGTTGACTGCTGCATAATTACTTTCTGCTCTACCCTGTAAAACAGCCCTAGCACTGATGAGACAGAGAGCTTGTACGAAAGCCTCTCTCTGGCTAGGGACACTGCTCGCACACAGCCTCATATAGAAACCGTGTGTCACGGAGGCCTGCGGGGACTTTGCTGCTGCTCCAGCAGCCGAGGTACTGCAGGAAGCTACGGCAAGCGCACGGCTCCCTGGGGATGAGGAAGATGGATTAGAATGTGCCAGTTAACTAGGAACATCTAGAATCCCTCACACTCAAGAATTACCCTCCTCTGCTCCAAATCAGGGGAGGTGTGGAGCAGATACACTGAGAAATGATTCAGAAAACAAATATTCAGGACACTTGGCATATAGTTAATGTCAAAAGGCAGTTTTTTAAAAATCAAGTATTAAAATGTTTAAAATGACTTCTCTCTCCTTTTCCTCCATTATGACATTTTCCACACGGACGCTCACCTCGCCCTCTTGAAGAACTTCGACCTCTAGGAGCCCCCACCACCGTTCCTCCTCCGCCTCGTCCTGTCAACCGCAGGACAGCAGCACTATTGACAGACATGGAAAAGTTTCTCTGTCGAAAACAACAAAACAAAAAAAGGAAGAAAAAGGATAAAACAAATAAAAAAACTGTTATGTTGCTTCACCCCATCTCCCATGCCAACTATGAAATGGCGTCTAAATATTATAAGCGATGGGAGACCATAACTATACCACATCCTAAGATGATCCAAAACCTGATTTTACCTGAAAACCTCAAATTAACATTTCAGATCAACAAACACTGACAGCCAATGCCTTGCACCTGGCTAGGTTCTGTGAGGAAACATTAAATAAACTCTAAACACTGTATGTATCTAGAAGCATATGGGATAAATATGCACCATAATAAACTTGGTAAAAGAAATCCGGTTTGAAAGGATACTTTTATTATATTTTTATTTAAAAATTTTTTTCATATTTATTTTTTTAATTTATTTATTTAAATTCAAGTTAGTTAACATCCAATGTCGTACTGGTTTCAGGAGCAGAACCCAGTGACTCAGCACTTACATATGACACCCAGGGCTCATCCCAACAAGCGCCCTCCATAATGCCCACCCCCCATCGAGCCCATCCTCCCCTATCCCCCTCCCCTCCAGCAACCCTCAGTTTGTTCTCTGTACTTAAGAGTCTCTTACGGTTTGCCTCCCTGTTTTTATCTTATTTTTCCCTCCCTTTCCCTATGGTCATCTGTTGTTTCTTAAGTTGTTTCTTAAATTCCACATGAGTGAAATTATACGGTATTTGTCTTTCTCTGACTTATTTCATTTAGCATTAATACCCTCCAGTTCCATCCACATTGTTACAAATGGCAAGATTTCATTCTTTTTGATCACCAAGTAGTATTCCATTGTGCGTGTGTACATCCCACATCTTCTTTACCCATTCATCAGTCAATGGACATTTGAGCTCTGTCCATACTTTGGCTATTGTTGTTGACAGCACTGCTGTAACACTGGGGGGCACGTGCCCCTTCAAAGCAGCACTCGTGTATCCTCTGAATAAATACCTAATGATGCAACTGCTAGGTCATAGGACTGTTCTATTTTTAGGTTTCTGAGGAACCTCCATACTGTTTTCCAGAGTGGCTACACCAGTCTGCATTCCCACCAGCAGTGCAAAAGAGCTCCTCTTTCTCCACATCTTTGCCAACATCTGTTTCCTCAGTTGTTAATGTTAGCCATTCTCACGAGTGTAAGGTGGTTATCTCCTTGTGATTTTGATTTGTATTTCTCTGATGATGAGTGATGCTGAGTATCTTTTCACGTGTCTGTTAGCCATCTGGGTGTCTTCTTTGGCAAAGTGTCTATTCATGTCTTCCACCCATTTCTTAACTGGATTATACTCTACATAGAAAACCTGAAAGACTCCAACAAAAAGCTTCTAGAACAAATCTGTGAATTCAGTAAAGTCACAGGATATAAAATCAACGTACAGAAATCAGTTGCATTTCTGTACAATAATGAAACAGCAGAAAGAGAAATCAAGGAAATCAATCCCACTTACAATAGCACCAAAGACCGTAAGATACCTAGGAATAAAACTATCCAAGGAGGTAAAAGATGTGTACACTGAAAACTGTAGAAAGCTTATGAAAAAAACTGAAGACACAAAGAAATATAAAATCATGCTGATTTATTTATTTTGAGAGAGAGAGAGACAGAGAGCGAGCGAGAGAGCGCGAGCGCACAGGCAGGGAAGAGGCAGAGAGAAGGAGAAAAGAAAATCCCAAGCAGGCTCAGCACTATCAGCACAGAGCCTGACTCAGGGCTCGATCTCATGAACCACGAAATCATGACTGAGTCAAAATCAAGAGCTGGATTCTTAACCAAATGAGCCACCCAGGTGCCCCTGAAAGTATTCTTTAACTAGCGAAAGGTAGAAACAAGAGATGGTCACCAAAAAGTGTGAATCAAGAGTAGCATGATAAAGAGGAAAATGATCATTTTTGCCTCACTCTGCTCACCAATGTGAATTAGTAACTCCACGTTGTATTTAAGAGAATGACAAGAATCATAAATAAATAGGGAAGGGCCAAATAAGAATCTACATAAATAAGATCAACCATCTTAATGAGGAGAGGAAGAACATACTTGAAAAAAATAAACCACCAATTAGTCATTAGCCTGAATTTGCAGCCACAGCCAATTTGAATAGGGTCAAAAACAATGAGATAGTAGTGAGTGGGAATCCTTCAAACATGGAAGGGGAAAACAAAGGAACACTGGAAGGCTGGGAGCCAAAAATATGTTTAGTTGACACTTCTGGATAAATGGAATATATAGGCCTTATGAAAAAGTAAAACAAGATGCAAATTTTAAAATCTTGAAAATGATCTATAAAACGTAAAAATCCTGGGCATTTGAAGGAGGATTTTGCTAGAGAACTTTAAACTCAGAAAATGTTGGAATATATCCTTAAAGGAATACTTTCTGTGCACTTACAACCTAGCAGACATCTAAGTGAACACGCAGAGGTGTGGCACAATGAAGACAATGTAACATGTTCATGGCCGCAGCTAAAGACCCCTGCTGGTGGAGGGACAGGAAGCAAGGCTTAAGAGTTCAGTTGAAGAGAATCTTGCAATTCAACTAATTATTAATATCCAAATTGTGTTTCCACCGTGAAGTCCTGATCTGCAGTTTCGATTCAGAATCAACTGGAATATGATGTCTATATCTCTTCTAAGGAAATCAACATGTAACTGGTTAAAAAACTTTTTTCATTACTGAATTTCTTGTTTTAATATACAGGTCAATTTCTCATTACCTTCCTCATTAGTTGTCTTTCTCAGAATTTTACTTATTACAATTAGTTCCGGTAAATTTTAGCAATTTATAATGAAAGTTAAGTTTTTTCCTTAGAGTTTTATAGGTATATAAGCAGATAATCAAGTAACTTCAAACCTCAAGGCTTAAGGTGTAATCAGTAACTAAAATTTAGAAGAAAACACCCAACTCAAAAACACTTACTTCAAGCTATATTTTCATAAAAGGTACCTAATAATAATTTTTAAAGAGCTGGTTGAAACAAATGCGTCAACTTACCTTATATAGCAAAAAGTAACCAGGGGAGTGACACAACAGTGCCTCTGAGAACACAATTAAGCAAGGCTATGAAGTCCCAAAATCTAGATTAATATCATCTAACATTGGAAAAACAGAGCTCAGAGTTAACTCCACTAATTACTGTCAGGATCCCATGCAGGTGAACACATTACCAAACATGTATACACCTCAAATGTACCCATCCACAGGGTGCAGGGAAACCTGCGTATGCTTTCCTACAGCCTCACACACAGCAGCTGAAAACGCAAACTTGTATCATCTCTGGAAAGCAATTTCTGGAAGTTTTATATTTAAAAGTTTATACCCTTTAGGGCACCTGGGTGACGGTTAAGCGTCCAACTTCGGCTCAGGTCATGATCTCACAGTTTGTGAGACGGAGCCCCGCGTCGGGCTCTGTGCTGAGAGCTCAGAACCTGGAGCCTGCTTCTGATTCTGTGTCTCCCTCTCTCTCTGCTCCTCCCCTGCTCACACTCTGTCTCTCTCTCTCAAATAAACATTTAAAAAAATTTTTTTAAATGTCTATTTTCTTTGACACAATTCCTCTTGTACATGTGAAAACTACCAAAAGCAGAAAGATCTTTAACTGCAATACTGTTTGTAAATCAAAATTGAGGGCGACCTAAGTATCAACCAATGGGAGCAATTTAAAAATCATGTGGGATGCCTGGATGCCTCAGTCAGTACGAGCATGAGACTCTCGATCTTGGATTATGTGTTCAACCCCACGCTGGGCACAGAGCTTACTTACAAAAAAATCATGGCCATCTACATGTGGAATTCTATGCAGTTTTTTTTTTTTTTAAATTGAGGCAACTCTGTTTATTAGGTTGAACCGTATGAAATTACTAATGGGTCATTTCTGACCCACAAAAAACTGCAATTTCGTATGATCAACCAAACGTATAAAGACAGAAAGCACAGCTGTAGTAAAAGAGATGGAAAGGCCAGACTGCCTGAGACTGAACTTTGGTTCCTTTATACTCCACTTCTCTATGCCTCATTTTCCTCATCTAGATAAAGTGGATAGGAACAATATGTACATTTACCTCCTAGGTCACTGCCAGCACTTAACCCATTACATGACAAGTGCTTACAACAGTGTTTGACACATTAAAATCTAAAGAAGTATTTGCTATCATCGCCTCAATAGATGCACAGGTGAAATCAGTAAAGTAAAGAACTATGTGCACAGCATGCTGCCATTTAGGTTTATCTGGTTTTTTCTTTACAGGAATAGATATTTAAGTAGGTGCAGATGTATTAACTACCCCTGAGAAGAAACACAAAATGCAAACAGTGGATACTTCTGAAGAATCATAATTAAGTAGACAGAATTAGGGTGACTCATAGAATTGCTTTTCACTCTATGCGCTTTTTTAACTTTTTATATATATATATACACATGTATTAACTATTAAAAATACATATGTAATTTTCCCTGACATCAATAAATAAAATACAATTATGTTTGGGGCACTTGAATGGGTCAGCTGGTTAAGGGTCCAACTTCTGCTCAGATCATGATCTCGCAGTTCGTGGGTTTGAGTCCCAGGCTGGGCTCTGTACTAACAGCTCAGAGCCTGAAGCCTGCTTCAGATTCTGTGTCTCCCTCTCTCCCTCTGACCCTCCCCCGCTCACACTCTCACTCTCTTAAAAATAAATAAACATTTAAAAAATTAATAAACAAATACAATACAACAATGTAAATCAGGTAGCAGCTATGTAGCAAGTCCTGCCTCTCAACCTGATAAATATAATCAGGGGAAATGCCAAACCAAAATAGTGACCAAATTTTCTGAGCATCAATTTTGGGGTTGTTGTGGGTTTTTTTTGTTTTTTTCCTAATTTTTTAACATTTATTTATTTTTGAGAGAGAGAGGAGAAAGAGACAGAGAGAGACAGAGAGGGAGTGCAAGCAAGCAAGCAGGGGAAGGGCAGACAGGGAGACACAGAATCTGAAGCAGGCTCCAGGCTCGAAGCTGCCAGCACAGAGCCCAATGTGGGGCTCAAACACACGAGCTGTGATATCATGACCTGAGCCAAAGTCAGACTGAGCCACCAAGGTGTCCGGGGGAAGACAAATTTAATATTGACTTGGAAAAATGTACAACAAACTGCTAACACTTGCTGCTTTTAGGAAAGAGATGCTCGTGGCTGAGGGAAGGGATGGGAAAGCGATTTCCTATTATATACTGTTCTGTAGATTTTTACTTTGAAACCATGTAACTTATTACTTATTCCTTACTCAAACAATAAATATGCAAATAAATCTGAAAAATAAAAATACTGAACACGGCCAAAGTAATAGTAAAATGCTATAGCTACAGCATCAGTGAAACGAGAGATCCTTATTCAAAGCTTCTTAAAAGCAACTTAGCATATGAAACAATCTGGTGTTATTTCTGGACTTCTATTCCGCTAACCTGTATGTCTATCCTTATACCGCAGTTGTGATCCCTGAAGATTTGCAGTAAAGTTCTTAAGTCAGGAAGTATGAGTCTTCCAACTTTGGTTTTTTTTTTTTCCCCCAAAACTATTTCACTATGTGGGGTCCCTTGCAATTCTGTATGAATTTTAGGACCAGTCTGTCAATTTCTACCGCAAAAGCCACTGGGATTTTGATGGAGACTGCACCAACAGTAGATCAATTAGCGATATTAAGTCTTCCAAGACTGAATGAACACTGATGAGTTCCCACTTATTTAGATCTTCTTTAATTTCTTTCAACACTTTTTTGTAGTTTTTATATAAAAGTCTTACAACCCCTTGGTTAAATCTATTACTATGTATTTTATTGTTTTTTATGCTATTGTAAATGAAACTGTTTTCATAATTCCCTTTGCAGATTGATTGTGTTGATCCTGACCCCTACAACTGTGCTGAATTCATCTATTGGTGCTAATAATTTTTTGTATGTGGATTCTTTAAGATTTCTACATGTAGGATCATGTCACCTGAAAATAGACGTAATTTTACTTCTTTTCTTCCATTTTTTTTAATGTTTATTTTTGAGAGAGAGAGAGAGAGAGAGAGAGCAAGCAGGGCAGGGGTAGAGAGAGGGAGACAGAGGATGTAAAGCAGGCTCTGCACTGACAACAGCGAGCCTGACGTGGGGCTCAAACTCACAGACTGCGAGATCATGACATAAGCCGAAGTCGGATATTCAAGGGACTGAGCCAGCCAGGTGCCCCCTTTCTCTTCCTTTTCAGAGATCTTTATGTCTTTTTCCAGCCTAACTGCTCTGGCACGATGTTGGATATCAGTAGTAAAAGCAGGTAACCTGGTCTTGTTCCCAATTTTATGGGAAAAGCTTTCAGTATTCCACAACTGGGAATGCGGTTAACTGTGGGTTTTTCATAAATGCCTTTAATCATATTGATGGAGGTCCCTTCTAAGCCCAGTTAGCTGACAGTTTTATCAAAAAAAGTGATTCTGTCAATTGCTTTTTCTGTGCCAACTGAGATGATAAACTGGTTTTTCCTTGGTTCTATTAATGTGGTATATTACATTGATTTTCCTTAGGTTGCATCACGTTTGCATTCTGAGAGTTAAGTCCCACTCAGTCAAGGTGTATAATCCTTTTAAAATGCTTCTGGATTGAGTCTGTATTCTTATATTTTGACAACTAAAAATAAAAGGAAACACTGCAATAAACATACTGAAAGTTAACAAGTAATATCTCTACATGGTGAGTTTATGGGTGACAGTCTCTCCTTTATACCTTTCTGTATTTTCTATAATGAAAATGAGTACCTTTTGTATTAAAAAAAAGAAAAAAAGTAAGATTTTATTGGTGGTAAAGAATATATAAAGAAATTGTAAAAGCACCATGAAAGACAAACAATCCAGTAAAACAGTGGGCAAATAACACAGGCAAATCAATAACCATAATGGCCATACTCAGCATATGCAAAGACGATCAAGCTGCTAGTGACTAGTGAGACACAAATTAAAAACAAGTATCACAGCCAACATTTTGACCCAAATGTAAAAACCAAGAGCTGGAGGGCTGCATAAAAATGAGACCTCTCATTTGCTGCCAATAAGAGTGCAAAAGGTCTGTAAATACTACAGAAACAAATGTAGCAATATGCACATTACATGACGCACACCTGTGTGTGTTTAAAAAATATAAAGAACCATGCACCAAAAACCATAAAATACCTAGGAATAAATCTAACCAAAGAGGTGGAAAATCTATGCACTGAAAACTGTAGAAAGCTTATGAAAGAAATTGAAGACAACACCAAAAAATGGAAAAATATTCCATATTCCTGGATAGGAAGAACAAATACGTTAAAATGTCAATACTACCCAAAGCAATCTACATATTCAATGCAATACCTATCAAAATAAAACCAGCATTCTTCACAGAGCTAGAACAAACAATCCTAAAATTTGTATGGAACTAAAAAAGGCCCCGATTGGCCAAAGCAATTTTGAAAAAGAAAACCAAAGCTGGAGGCATCACAATCCCAGACGTCAAGATGTATTACAAAGCTGTAATCATCAAGACAATATGGTACTGGCACAAAAACAGACACTCAATAGAACAAAATAGAGAATCCAGAAATGGACCCACAAACATATGGCCAACTAATCTTTGACAAAGCAGGAAAGAATATCAAACGGAGGGGCGCCTGGGTGGCTCAGTCCGATAAGCATCCGACTTCGGCTCAGGTCATGATCTCACGGTTCGTGGGTTCGAGCCCCGTGTTGGGCTCTGTGCTGACTGACAGCTCAGAGCCTGGAGCTGCTTCAAATTCTGTGTCTCCCTCTCTCTCTGCCCCTCCCCTACTCATGCTCTGTTTCTCTCTGTCTCAATAATAAAAACATTAAAAAAAAAAAAAAAAAGAATATCCCGTGGAATAAAGACAGTCTCTTCAGCAAACGGTGCTGGGAAAACTGGACAGAGACATGCAGAAAAATGAACCTGGACCACTTTCTTACACCACACACAAAAATAAACTCAAAATGGATTAATGACCTAAATGTTAACACAAGGAAGCAATCAAAATCCTAGAGGAGAAAGCAGGCAAAACCTCAGCCACAGCAACTTCTTACTCAACACGTCGCCAGATGCTTGGGAAACAAAAGCAAAAATGAACTATTGGGACCTCATCAAAATAAAAAGCTTCTGCACAACAAGGAAAGAATCAGCAAAACTAAGAGGCAACCAATGGAATGAGAGAAGATATTTGTAAATGACCTATCAGATAAAGGGTTAGTATCCAAAAACTGTAAAGAACTTACCAAACTCAACACCTGAAAAACAAATAATCCAGAGAAGAAATGGGCAGAAGACATGAATAGATACTTTTCCAAAGAAGACATCCAGATGGCAAACAGACACATGAAAAGATGCTTAACATTACTTATCATCAGGGAAATACAAATCAAAACCACACTGAGATCCCACCTCACACCCGTCAGAATGGCTAGCATTAACAACTCAGGCAACAAAAGAAGTTGGCGAGGATGTGGAGAAAGAGGATCTCTTGCACTGCTGGTGGGAATGCAAATTGGTGCAGCCACCCTGGAAAACAGTATGGAGGTTCCTCAAAAAATTAAAAATAGAACTACCCTAAACCCAGCAACTGCACTATTAGTTATTTATCCAAGGGATATAGGTATGTTGTTTCGAAGGGGCACGTGCACCCCAATATTTATTTAAAGCAGCACTATCGACAATAGCCAAAGTATTGAAAGAGCTCAGGTGTCCATCGATGGATGAATGGATAAAGAAGATGTGGTGTGTATACACACACACACACACACACACACACACACACACACACACGATGGAGTATTACTTGGCAATCAAAAAGAATGAAATATTGCATTTGCAACTACATGGAACTAGAAAGTATTATGCTAAGCGAAATTGGAGAAAATAAGTATATGACTTCACTCATATGAGGAATTTAAGATACAGAACAGACGGACATAAGGGAAGGGAAGCAAAAATGATATAAAAACAGGGAGGGGGACAAAACATAAGAGACTCTTAAATATGGAGAACAAACAGAGGGTTCCTGGAGGGGCTGTGGGAGGGGGATGCGCTAAATGGCTAAGGGGCATCAAGGAATCTACTCCAGAAATCACTATTGCACTATATGCTAACTAACTTGGATGTAAATTTATAAAAAAAAAGAAAAGAAATATTTAAATTTTTAAAAATACAAAAACAAAAAACAAAAAATAAAATAATAAAAAAATATAAAGAACCAAATCTAGCAATTCCAATTTTATAACACATGTTCTAAGAACGATTTCTGCAGCATAATTTGCAATAGCAAAATTTGAAAACAACCTAAATATCTAACCAGAGGAGACTGGAAAAACTCTGGATTTTCTCACATACAGAATACTAGGCAAGAGAGATGAACAAACTAAAGCTATGTGTATCAACATAGGTAAATCTAAAAGTTATTACTGGAAAAAAAAAAAGCTAGAGAATAAAAACTACAGTATGAGATCTTCGACACAAAATTCATAATCCTATAGGGGCGCCCAGCTGACTCAGTCAGTAGAGCACGCAAATCTTGATCTCAGGGTTGTGAGTTTAAGCCCCACGGTGAATGCAGAGATTACTTAAAAATAAACTCTTTAGGGGCACCTGGCTGGCTCAGTCAGTAAAACGTGTGACTCTCAATCCCAGGGCTGTAGCCCCACACTGGGTACAGAAATTGCTTTAAAAAATATTTTAAAAATAGTAAAATCTTTAAAAAAAAATTGTATAGCCCTGTAAAATGAAACTTTCATGGAATGTGAATACACAAGCATGTAATGAAAACAGTAAAACACGAATGAGAAAAATAATCCAATTCAAAGTAATCCCTGGGAAGGAAGAGGTACATCCCAGGCAGTCTCAAATATATGAGAAATCTTCTTTAAAACAAAAAACACACACAAATATGTAATGATTTTAAGACTGATATATGTGAATTGTAAATATATCAGTATTTGTAATATTTTCTATTTGCTTGAAATACTTTACAATAAGAACATTTTTTTAAAAACCTAAACCAAAATATAGCCATATGTCAAATTTATTTGAAACAGAAATTGGCCAATTTTGAAAAGGAACTTTTCAGCCATCACCGGAGACAGAACCCTTTCTTGTGTACTTTTTATAGCAATAAACACCTTTTGGTCAATGAAAATATCTGATGATTCTAGATGATATTATGTTCCAGGAATAAAGACAGAACTAGCCTGATTCAGAAGAAATTATAAACATAACAAAAACTGCTTATGACACTATTGTGATGAAAATCACCAAAAATTAATATCACACCTGTTTTAGAACTTAACACAGTTGTGACAGAGATCTTCTAATAAGCCTTTTTTTTAATGTTTGTTTTTGAGAGAGAGAGAGAGAGAGAGAGAGAGAGAGAACGCGAGTGCACAAACAGGGAAGGAGGTGAGAGGTCGGGGGGGACAGAGGATCCAAAGTGGCCTCTGCACTGACAGCAGGGAGCCCAAGGCAGGGCTCGAACTCACGAACCGTGAGATCATGACCTGAGCTGAAGTCAGACACTCAACCGACTGAGCCACCCAGGCACGCCAGCCTCTTTCTTAACAGTGATTTCTTCATGCAAGATATGGGAAGAGTGTAAACGAGACATCCAGGGTTGTCATAAAAAATAATGATGAAATATTCTAGAATTAAACCATGGTGATGGTTACACAACTCTGTGAATATACTAAAACCCACCAAATTGTATATAAAAGAGTGAACACAGGCATGCGTGGGTGGCTCAGTCGGCTAAGTGTCCAACTCTTGATTTCGGCTCAATCGTGACTGCACAATTTGAGTTCAAAACCCCGTGGCAGTCTCTGTGATGACAGTACAGAGCCTGCTTTGGATACTCTCTCCCTCTCTCTTTGCCCCTCCTCACTATCTCTTCCTCCTTCTCTCTCTCTCTCTCTCTCTCTCTCAAAATAAATAAACTTTAAAAAAAGTGACTATTATGACATATGAACTATGTCTCAAGAAAGCTGTTTTTATAATTTTTTTTAAAAAGCAGTAATGATTAATTTATGGTGGCATTCCAGTATTCCAACAAAGCTCCTCTTTTTCCATTTTACTGCAATCACCATAAGTTCCATGAAATCAGAAACTCTTATTTATCTTTGGAAAGAGCACACTATAAATAAACACAACACAAAATCTACTTTGCAACCGAAGAATCTAACTTTCTCACAATATCATAAACAAAAATCAGTGACAGAACATTTTTAAGCATGTTTTGGGCTGAAAATCTGCATTTCCCTTAAGTGGCAGAATGCACTGGTGAGAATTCAGGTAGACAATTACTTCTGAAAAACTACATTTTTTGGAAAAAAAGGCCCTACCTCCGAAAAAATTACCTCTGTCTCTATTCAAGTAAATTATAAGGGATGATTCCTATCATCCATAAGGATCTAGAAACATTTCCTTACCTCTACAGAATGCTAAAGCTTCAGAACTAAAGCAGAATCTCGTCTACTAAGATAGGCATCCACATATCAAGAAAACAAGAAGGCAGGAGGCAGACCTGTGGGGATGTAGGGGCCTTAGGGCCTAAGTGGTCTAACTTCTTCCTATTTTCATAACTCAGTGGAAGGGAACAAGGGTTTGACCTAAGGCTCAAAGCGCGACACAACAAACCTGTTCTTCTTCTGTAAAGGGTACAAGAGCCAACGGAGGCAGGGGCTCCTCCTGCAGGATAGGCAGAAATTCTTTATCCAGAAGGTCTGAAGGTATCTGTATGACCAAACACATGACCATAAAATTAATGCTATCCTTCCAATTAACAAAATTTATAAAAAAAGAAAAAGTACTCTTCTGTTTATCTCGTGGTGATTATTATAAATATGGAATAAATCTTATTCAACCACAATTACCTACAGTAGTACTTACATACTCTGAGAAGGACAATATTAACAAGCCCAGTCACCTTCGTCTTCCTCCCATCAGACCGCCACTTTAGATCGGATACACAGCATTAACTCTGGTTTTCCAGAGTGCACAGTGGAAGGGCAAACATCCTCACGTTTAACTCAAGGCACAGGGTAATAAAGAGTTTCATAAGCAATTTTATCTATCCTCAGCAACCATCATTAAAATTTGAGATCCCCAATCCATTAATAAAAGTAAAAACAAAGTAGATTTTTAAAATAGAAAATACTCTCTCTCATTAGTCAGAAAGTGTACTTTGCTTGGGTTTTGACCATTTGTAAGAAACACAAATGTGGTAACATATTTTTACTAAAAATTGTCTATTTAACACAAGCAGGGAAAGAAGAAGAGCAGCAACTCCTCCTCACCGCTAACTGAAGAGTAAGAGGTACAATAATGAGAAGAAGTTCCTTTCTCTGCCATCGAACTGGGATAGCAATGGACATGAAAGAGACATTAGGAGGAAATCAGACAAAGTATTAATGCTGAATATTCTGCTTCCATGAAGCCTTCTACTCCTGTAATGAAATCTTGGGTCCCCTGTGAAAAATACGAGCTCCTTACGCTTAGAAGATTCTCTGTCAATCAGTACAGGTTTCAAAGCAAGAAGGGAGAGAAAAACCATGCGTCCTTCATCTATCAATATATCACTGTACATACCGTGAAACCTCATTCCTAATTCTGAACTCTTTCCTTTTTCCTTACCTTGTTATCTTTAAGGAAAAGTGCTAACATTTCTTCTCTACCATAACGATAGTCTGCTAACTTATACTTCGGCAAAGCTGGAGAAAGAGGAGGGGACGTGATACTCCCACCACTGGACAGAGCTCGGAGCCTAGGAGAGACATAAAATATGAAAATGAAGTGTCAAATATTCTGGCACTAAGGACTTTCGTTTTTATGTACTATAAAAATGTTCACTTTAGGTCTTTAAAAGAACAGAAAGAAATCCCATCAGCTTTCATATAGCATTGTCACAACACAGTAAGAACAGTTCATTGAGACAGACAACCAGGCAGCAATTCCTTAAGTAATCATGGCATATCCCTGAGAAGTCTAGGGGTGAAAAAGTGACCCTCTTTCAAAACTGTAATATTTTAAGGCTTCACACCCAGCGCAGAGCCCAATGTGGAGCTTAACCTCACAACCCTGAGGTCAAGACCCGAGCTGAGATCAAGAGTCGGACACTCTACCAACTGAGCAACCCAGGCACTCCTCGAAATTATAAAGGTAACCTGATTAAAACCAAAGTAAGGGGCACCTGGCTGGCTCAGTCAGAAGAACATGTGACTCTTGATCTTGGAATTGTGAGTTCGAGTGCTATGTTGGGTGTAGACATTACTTAAAAATAAAATCTTTTAAAAAAAGAAGTGAGGGGCGCCTGGATGGCTCAGTCGGTTAAGCGTCCGACTTCAGCTCAGGTCATGATCTCACGGTTCGTGGGTTGGAGCCCCAAGTCAGGCTCTGTGCTGACAGCTCAGAGCCTGGAGCTGCTTCAGATTCCGTGTCTCCCTCTCTCTCTGCCCCTCCCCTGCTCACTCTTTGTCTCTGTCTCTCAAAATAAAGACATAAAAAAAAAAAAAAGAAGTGAAATATCACCTTATACCTGTTAGATTAGTAAGAATTAATAAATCTAACAATACAAATTAATAAATCTGGAATATCAGTTGTTAGTAAGCATGTAAAACAATGGAAATTCTCAAGTGGTAACTGTGGGATTATACTGCAACCACCATTTCAAAGAATGCTCTGCTAACATTCAATAAAACATTTATTAAAGTGTGCTATACAAAAGAAAACGCAAAACACAGAAGCTTGGGGCGCCTCGGTGGCCTAGTCGGTGAGCGTCCGACTGCTGCTCTCAGCTCAGGTCATGACCTCACGGTATGTGGGGCTGAGCCCCATCCTGGGCTCTGCCCTGAAAGTGTGGACCCTGCTTGGGATTCTTGCTCTCTCTCAAAATAAATAAATAAACTTTAAAAAAAAAAAAAAACAGCTTGAAAAAAAGAGATACATGTAAATTTGCAATTAAGTTTATACTGTTTAAGAAGACATACAAAATGTAGCAAAAGTATAGAAACAAACATGAACTAACAAATACAAAATTCAAGATTAGGTTCTGAGTTCAAGGTTCTACGTGCAAAGGGAAAAAGCATCAAGGAAGTTTATTATGCCTGCAATACTTTATTTTCTCAGCTTGGTACTGGGTACATGGATATTTGTTAAAATTTATACTTTTATATGCCTGTAGTATTTCATGATTCAGCTTTAATAAAAGCAATCAATGATCAATGTAGAGAAGTTAAAAATGCAGTAAAGAATGAAAATAAAAGAAAAACAAAATTTTAAGCCCTCTTTACTGCTAGGCAGAAAAAATATATAACCATAAGAGAAATGGAAATGGGGAAAGAGAAACATTTTTTTAATTTTATAAGATGCTTTTATTTAAAAACGTTGGGGGAACCTCAGCAAAAAATGTCAAGAATAAGATCCTACTGCAGCAGTGTGTCAAACAGCAAGTGGAAAACTATCAGAAGTAGCTCATTATCTGGGGGTTGCCTGAAGTTCTATAAAGCAGTAAGTAAGTACCAAGGGTAGAAGGGACCAATGTACTTTAGTTTAGCCTAAATGAAAATTCAATGGAAGCATTAAAATATACCCTCAAATTGCTAAGCTTCATTCACATTAGCAAAAAAGAAGGGAATAATCTACACAGGGAAAAAAAAAACCACAAAGGAAATCAGAGCATTACATGTGTATTATTAAAAAATTACAAAAAATTTACAGATGCATAGTAAATATAAAAATGTGTTTACATGGACAATGTAATACCAAAAAAAAAGAGGAAAAAAGGAATGTATCAGTAAACTCGGCAGTAGAGCCTTTTTTCAATGTTTCTATCTTCTCTTTCCACTTACTTTTTTTTTTTTAACATTTATGGACAATTCTGAACATTTATAAATGTACCAAGAATTACCTAAGGAACCCCCATGTACCACACTCACCCAGCCCTGAGCTCAATGACCCACGGTCAACCCTGCTCCTTCTGCCACCCCATCTAACCTTCCTTTAATACTGCTTTGACAGAAATCATACACTCTCAAAGATCTTCTGAAAGGAATTATTTTCAAGATTTTTTAAGGAAATTTTTGAAGGGAAGTTATTTCATCTGTCAATTCTTTAGAGTGTTCTAAAAGATAAGGATTTTTTTTTCTAGTCTGGATTTTGCTGATTTTCTCCCTGTGATATAGTTGAACATGTTTCTCTGTTCTCTGCATTTCCCGTACACTGGTGACTAGAAGGCATGTGGTGGTGGGTGATGCCACCAGGAGACAGGATCTGGTTTTGGGGGTCTAGCAATCCCTGAGGACCAATGCCTCCGCAGGTCCCTAAAGTTCACTAAGGTTACAAAGTGATTTTATTCTGTCATTCTTTATTTATTAGCGGGAGTATTTCCACAAGGAGAAACTTCTCTCTTACACTATTTGGTGTTGTTACTCAGTAGGAAATAGTTTGTTCCTCTAAGAACAACTCATATTGCTCTTCTAGGAAACTTAGAAAAAAGCCTTGATTCTTAGTTTTCAAAATAAGAACTTAGTTCACTAGCATTCTCCAATGATAATAAATTATTTATTAAGGTATTTCAAAGCAATGCACTTTTTCTTTACAATGCTCAAATCGTCTCATCCTTTTTTGGTTTTTAAGTAGGTTCCACATCGAAGGTGGGGCTTGAACTCACGACCCCGAGATGAACAGTCACATACTCCACTGACTGAGCCAGTCAGGCACCCCTCAAATCATCTTATCTCTGACCAGTGGGGGGAGGTTCTTCAGGCTGGCTCCTGAGTAATTCTGACAGAACCCTAGCAGTCTTTAACAGCTTCTTCTCTATCTGGTAGGTCTAAATGTTCCGGTTCAGCTTATTATTCCTTGCCTCAGCCCTAGAATCAACCATTTTTCCACGGAGCCTGATTCTCTTTAGTGCATATTAAGAGCACAATTTAGGGGCTAAGAGTGCTCGCTGCTACTAGGTTGGTCTTTTGTTTTCTTTCCAATTATTCTTGGACTTTGCGGTCGTTTAGTCCAACTCCTGCGAGACAGATGGACCAGGAAAGAAGACAACATGCCCACAAAGAAGTGATCCAAACTCTGCTGAAGGACCTCCCAGGAAACTGCTTTCCATCAAATTCACGTAAAGCTGGGTTCTTTCCTGAAAAGGTGGAATTAATACGCACTCAGACCTGAGGCTGGGAATTTTACATATGCACTACCTCACATCATTTCATTTCAGCTCTGCAACAACCCAGTAACAGACAAGGGTTACACAACTTGCCCACAAAGCCAGGGCAAAGATGCAAACCTAGGTTTCCATGACTATAAAGATCAAAATCCCTCCAGCATTACACCTCAAAATTTTATTTAAAATCGCCAAGGTTTATTCTGCCACACATTAATTTTATAATATATATATTTTATTAGACATTAAAGTATCTTTCTTATACTGAGCCAACGTGCTCGCCAATAGTTTCTACCACTAGAGGGCACATCTAGGTGCTCTTTCAAGTGAAAATCATTCCAGAAGTAGCAAGTCACAATGCCTCAAAAGAGACTTCCTTCTCATGGCCCAGCATTTGTTCATGGGCTCCTCACAAGGCTTCAAATCCACTCACCACCCTGGTTCCCTTCCAGTTGACCCCCCCCCACACACACCTATGCCCAAGGACTCCTCTGGTGTCTAAGACTTGAATACTTCTTACAGGCACCAGATTTATTAAGAGTAACATAACCAGAATCTCAAGAGATTCCTCCAGCTACTGTGAAAAGAACAAACCAAGGCAAACAGAATAATTCAAACAAAGATGGTGGCCTGAACAAGGTAACTCTACCGGAATAATCTACAAATCCTATTCCAAGTCCCTCTTCACCTACAGACACTTGGAAAAGCTAAAACATACCTGGTTAATATCCCTCCTTAAAACCCCACCCCAACAGTGATCTTTAACCTCTTGGCTCTTGCTCCATACCAGCCTCTCTTCTAGAAATTTAATACCTACTTGCCTTCCCCTTAATATCCAAATATACCTAAAAGTGATTTGTTTAGGGACCCCTGGGTGGCTCAGTCAGTTGAGCGTCCGACTTCAGCTCAGGTCATGATCTCACGGTTCATGAGTTCAAGCTCCACGTCAGGCTCACTCCTGTCAGTGTAGAGCCCGCTTCAGATCCTCAGTCCTCCTTTCTCTGTGCCCCTCCCCAACTCATTCGTTCTCAAAAATAAACATTAAAAAAAAAAAAAACTTGGGGCGCCTGAGTGGCTCAGTCACTTAAGTGTCCAACTTTGGCTCAGGTCATGATCTCATAGTCCACAAGTTCAAGCCCTGTGTCAGGCTCTGTGCTGACAGTTCAGAGCCTGGAGCCTGCTTCAGATTCTGTGTCTCCCTCTTTCTCTCTCTCTCGCTCGCTCAAAACTAAAAATAAAAATTTTAAAGCTTGAAACAATTTTTAAAAATAAAAAATAACAATGATTTGTTTAAACCCCTTTAATGCAGCATCCCCCCAGCTATGCACCACTGCATGCATGCCCTAACTATGCACCACATCCCCCCAGCTATGCACTTCTTCCATTCAGAAATATCTCCAAAACCTCAGTTAAGGGTCACTTCAAAACCCAGAGGATCTGGGTTCTCCCCTCCAACTCCAGTAAAGTTCACCAATAACATCACACAAATCCAAGGGACAATTTCCTATCCTTGTCATCTTCATCTTCCTGGCCATTCTGAGATCTGTTTCACACAAGAGACCCACTTCTATTCTAAGTAGTAACTAATAGGTAGCAGTAGCAGGGCCTCCTAAAACCCATGATACCCCAAAATCTTCACTTATTAATTACTGTCCCAAATCCAAATTTCAGCTTATAAAAGCAATGTAGAGTGCCAATATAGAGGTGTGAAGTCAAAAAACATTTCTGGATAAGCTCCCGATTCTCGACTCTGGTTCTGACCTCACCCCTAAAGAACAAGACTTTTATATACAATCAATTACAGCCCCTCCACTTCAGCTTTAACATGCCCAAACCCTACTCATCAACTTATTCATTTCAACCCCCTTGACCACCTTTATTCCCAAAGGTAGGTTAAGGATACCACTATCTAAACCACTGAATCACCCTTTACTCCTTCTAGCATCGCCTATACCCAATTACCACATCCTATCAGTTTTAAATCCTAAGTCTCGGGGCGCCTGGGTGGCTGTCAGCGTCCAACTTCGGCTCAGGTCATGATCTCACAGTCCATGAGTTCCAGCCTCCCGTTGGGCTCTGTACTGACAGCTCAGAGCCTGGAGCCTGCTTTGGATTCTGTGTCTTCCTCTCTCTCTGCCCCTCTCCCTCCCTCCCTCCGTCCATCCCCACCCCCTCTCAAAAATAAACATTAAATCCTAAATCTCTCAGGCCATCCCATGGATCAACTAACCCGTTATTGTCCACACTTTTATTTCTTACCTGCACTACTGCAACAGCAGCCCAAATGACGTAACTAGTCTTCATCCATCTCCCATGCTACTATACATATATTTTCAATGCAAACCTGAACAAAATGTCCCGATTAACAACTGTTCACTGACACACAATGATCAAATAAAATCTAGAGCTTCTTAACGTAGACGGGCTGCCTCCAAGCTCATCTCTCCCACACTTCACAATACAATAAAGACAATGTCTCAAACTTGCTGTTTCTTACCCCCTTGTCTTTACACATGCCTTTTCTGTTCTCAGGAATCTATTTCCAAACCATTTTCACTTGGGTTGCTGGGAGGGGGGTTGGGGGGAGGAGAGGTTAAGTGGAAGGAGGAGAAAGAAGAGAAGAGCCAGAATGAGGAGGATGACAGGTTGGAAAGAGAACCATAGACGGAAAGGAAGAGAGATTGAAATCCTCAAGACTTTCGCTAGACAAAAGTACCTGCTCAACCTTCATGGATCTAACTAGTGGAAGAAAAAACTAATAAATGGTCATACAAATAGACATACAGCTATTGAAGGATTTTGGAGAGAAAATTGACCCAAATCTTAAGATTACTCTAGCTGCTGTAGGGAGAACAATAAGAAAGAAAGCCAGAAAACATCAGGCCTCTGCTGCAATACTTTATGTCAGAGATGGCAGTGGGTTATACTGGGATGATGGTGATAAAAGGAAATGAACAGATTTCAAAGATATGTGGAGATGAAAGTGACACAACACTGTGATAAACTAGTTGTAGAGATACAGAAGTAAAAGGAAAAAAAATATCCAAGATAACTCCAAGACTTCTGGCTTGAGCAAATGGGCACACAGTGGTATTTAAGATGAAAAGGAATAAGAAATTTAAAACGGTAAAACTCATGAGCTCAGTTTTGGAAAAGTATGAAGGACGAGATGCCTATAGGCATCAAATAAGCAGCTGAATATCCTATACTTCATTATACTTCCTTTACACATGGACATTATTGGGAAATTATTCAGTGTCAGCGTCCCCACTAAATAATTCAAAAGTAGGTACCATGTTCTTTCATCTTTGTTGCCTTAGCACATAATCCAAGACACAGAATGTAGGAGGCAAGTTAGAAATGTTTTCTAAACAAATCTTAATATTCTCTTCTGAAATACACCCCTGGATAACACCAAACTACTATCCCTTCTGATGGCACAAATGTCTTTCACTCTTTTTGAAAACTGGAATGATTAATGCATTCCATCCTCCAGAATTTCTCATCTCCCACAAAGATGATGGCTAATAACCCAGCAATCTCAGGTTTTCCTCCTTTGCCCCCATTTCTCCCCATCCCATGAGACTTGAATGCCTTCATCCAACATTTACTAAGTGCCTATGTTCAATACCCTAGGCTAAACATGTGCTTACCAAAAGGGAGAAATATAGTGCCATTCTTCTGTTCTTTTCTGAGTAAGGTAAACACATAGAGACACAACACAAAGGTGTAACTATTTTAACACAGGTATAAACAAAGTGTTTAGGGGAAACAAATGTCTCACTTTCCAAGGAAAGACCTGGGAAAACTTCCTTAAGACCATGTAATGAGATAGGAAAAAACCTAAAGGAGATTCCTTGGCTCCTTCTCCATGAAGCCAGGTAACTAATTATCTGCCATCATTCCCCATATGATAAATTCCTTAATCATTTACATTTATCTATTTTCAAATAAATAAATAAATAAAACAAGTATAATGAGTTTGGGTTTTTTTAATGTCTTCAGGTATGCATAAACTTTTGCAAAAAAAATAATAATAATAGGAGGATGCAAACCAAAATGTTAGCAATGGTTCTTTGGATGGTAGGATAAAAGATAACTTAGATCTTTATTTTTTCCTTTTGTACTACTATTTCCTCCAAGGTTTTCTGGAAGGAGCATGAACTACCTTGTTACTGAAACTAACAACACATTCCAAAAAAAACTAAATCTACCAGATTTAAAACCAAAAAAAAATTTTTTTAAGGTAGTACTTAGTGTTTGGTCAAGGGTTAAAGCAAATAGGCAGGGGATGGAAACTAAACTCACACAACCCTTCTGGTGGTCAATCTGCCCATATACCATCCAAAGCCTTAAAAATGAAATTAATTTAATAACTCTACTTCCAAGGAATTATTCCAAAATAAATAAGCAGCAACACAAATGAAACTGTTGAAGGATGTATACACATATTTATAATAGCAAAACATTAAAAACAACTTTAGTTTCCAACAATTCATTCACTCATTTAACAAATATTTATTGAGTTCCTACTATGTGCAGGTACTGGAGATACAGCAGCGAACAAAGTATACAAAAAAATTGAGACCAAAGTACTTGCCCTCAGTGGAGCTCACAGTCTAGTGGGAGCTGAAGAATGGGATATAAATAATAAAGAGAGTAAGTGAATAAAATGTTTACCATATTCTATTTGGATATAGGCCATGAAGAAAAAAATAAGCAGAGAAGATAGAGAATAAGGGGAAGATATTAAATAGATGGTCAGGAGAGGCCTAAGGTGGTTAACATTTGAGAAGACTACTGTTTTATTCCTAAAATCAATTTGCTCCTCCATTAAATCTATCACACCCTTTTAAATCGCTTTGGTGATTATCTAATACATATCTTTATCCCAAATACAGAGATAAGCTAAGACCTAAAGATTCCACAGACCTACCTTAAAAAGTCCATGTATATGGTCACTCGTGGTCTGTCTCCACCACAACTGTCAACATTCTCCCATCTTCACTACTACCCCAAGCACAAGTTAAATCTCTTCATTTTATCCATCTTTTCCTGTACATTTATGTTTTACATCATAATAAAAATAATGATCTTAGGAAATAAAAGTATCACTAAATGTTTCTGTATGGTTCAGAGTTACATACAGACTGAACGATACCACTCTAAACTTTGATTCTAAAGTATTCTGGACACAGCTCCTTGCCTCAAGTTTCACAACAAATGTGCTACATGTAGAGAAACACAGTAGCAGCTTCTATTTATACTACAGCTTTCTAGTTCTGTTACTGGAGTTCCTTAAAAGTCTCATATATTCCCTCTGCCAAAAGAAATTTTGATAGATGGTTTAAAAACAAAAAAGGCAGTGTGCCTACTTAGACCTCCACTCCTCGGTTTATCTGCATTTCTTATGACTAAGGGAAGGCTCCTAAGCTCTAATAATAATGCCTGAAGGGTAACAATTAGGTAAAGCTACTGTTTAATAAGCATGAGACTGGTAACTGTCCTCTACTAAACTTACTTCAATTCAAATTTTGTATAAATCACTGGACTGATCAAACAAAACACCATCAAACAAGACTTCAGAGCATCTCTGAAAAAATGTGTACCGTGCTATTGATGGACTGGGTCAATGACACAGTGAAATGACTTTAGGAACCCATGATCTAGGGCAGGCGCCAGAAAACGTTTCTCTGTAGAAGGCCAGAGAGTAAATATTTAAACTTTTTGAGTTAGATGGCCTCTCCTGTAACCACTCAACCTTGCCACTATAGTATGAAAAACAGCCAGATAATATGGAAACAAATGGGTGTGTCTTGTTCCAATAAAATTTTATTCAAAAAAAACTTTATTTATACTCCCACGGGCCCGGTTTTGTCAACCCATGGTATTAACAGTATCAAGCTAAATGTGTACTGTCTCTAGAACATCCCCAGTAGTTTTTTCTTTTGTTTAGGCTAAATTCCTGGTGTTGTCTCTTTTTCTTAATAGATGATGGGGTGGAGAGGGTGGGGGACAACTTCCTTAAATTAGCTGACAATTTTAATCATGTTTTTACAAAGAAAGAAACGTGTGTAAATACAAGAGAAGCCGTTACAAATTCTAAAGACAGAAGAGTTACACTCAAAATGGGTTACAAAATGAGCTGTATGAATTTAAATCCACCTTATAAAGGAAGTTAAATAAGATATGAATATTTAACTACAAGGATGTTCATCAAAAATATTTTTGTAATAATGAAAAACTGAGAACAGCCTATGTATATGCTACATCTAGAAGTCTAGTTAAATAAACGATGGTACATCATACAATGCAACCATTTAAGATAATAGAAAACATTTATTGAAAAAAAGATACTTTTGTTGTGATTATTTTTAAAAAGCAGGTTACAAAGTTGAATGTACAGTATGATCCCATTTTCGTGAAAATAAATGTACATATACACAAATAAGCATACATAAAACCACCTGCAGAGATAAACCTATTTACAGTGGTTATCATAGATGGTAAAATTGTATCTTCCTCTGGCTTACTTGTAATTTCTAATTTCTTAAGAAACATATTGATTTGGTAATAAGAAAACTGTTTTTTAAATATAAACTAAGAATTAAAACAGGTACAGCATTACTTAGGTCAACATTTCCCAAAAAATTATCAAAATATAGAACTTGCATCAGTTCTTAGAACTTCAAGTAGAATCTCCAAAAGCTAGCTAAAAGGGCCAAGAAAATTTAGGAATTACATATAAAAAGAAATGCATAAAATATGTTAACGTGTCCTCAAATAGGGAGTTACTACAGAAGTCTGCATCACTTTTCAAACCACCACCACCTAAACAATCAAGAATGTTTAAAACACCATTCCAATTTATCTACTTTATATACTGCCTCTGGTCCAAGGTTTGAATAGAAAAAGCAACTATTCATGCCACTGACGAGAGGATCTTCAATCACCAACATTGGGGGGAAAGGAAGAAGAGGGGGAAAAAGTCACACTACAATGTGATGGATCTCAAAATTCCATGAGAATTCCATATTCAGGGTCCAAACACATCTGTAAGAGACTCAAAGGTCAATTAATTGTTATTATGGCAAATGCTATCCCAATCTTAGAGGGGCTACAGTTAAGAACCAGTAATTCTGACCACCTGCCTAGTCCATCAATAAAAAGTTCAAATAGTAATTCAATAAAAGTATGTTTTCAAAGAAGTCTAGGAATAGCACTCACAAAACAGCATTGTAGTAAACATACAGATAAAAATATTACAATTGTATATAAAACTTTATATGTACCTAGATAAGGGCTGAAACAAAAAGCAAGTAATTTGCTAGGGCGGTGGGACTGCGGGGAGTCCATTATAATTACATAACCATTATCATTACAAAACCATACGAAGAAAATTTCATTATCATTACATAACCAGACCAAGAAATGTTTTTTAAATATAGAATGCAGTCACTGACCAAACAATTTATTCCTAGACAAGCTACAGTGTTTTCAACTAGGCACATAAAGTCTCAAAAACATGTACATTTATAAACCACCTAACATCTGTACAAATACCTTACCACTGTACTAGTAGTACATCCAATATCAAGCAGGATGAGATTTTGAAAACTCACCATTCAGGCCCAAAGTTCAGTGTCTGCGTTTCCGCTGCCATTATTTTCCGTATTTTTACAATAGATTTTTATATGTGGAGAAACCTGTTAAAGAGAAAAAATATCTCCATATAGTCAGTCAAGAGTAAATGCAGAATTCCAGGTCAGAAAGTCTAGCTAGGGTGTTGTTATTCCCTGGCTCTTCTTAACCACAGCTACCAGACTGAGTTTTAATCCCTGTTTATAACAATCTAGCAGGCAACCTGAAATTAACAAATCCACCTCATGTTTCAATTCACATCTTCCTATGTGGGGAAAGGAGACATGGTGTAAGGTGAAGCCCATGAGATAGGGGGATGCAGACCACACAGGGCACCAGGGACCAAATTAAGGACTTTCTTCTTGAGCCACTAAGCAACAGGGAGTGAATGAAGGTAACAGATTCACATTATAATTTATATTACTCCCTTGCAATGGCTCTCCCATCACCATGAGCTATATTCAAGATTCTTAAAATAAGCACCCCCCCCTTTCCTATCTCACAGCTTCCACTACAATTCTCCAACTTTCTGCTTAGCGCATTACAAGCTAATAATTCTTTTAAAACATTATCTTGAACCATCAAGTTAAAATAATAAACTAATGAATTTCATGAGTGACCTTTCAAAAGCCATTTTAAAATATCAGAGCTTAAAGTGAAGTAAGTCAAACAGGGAAAGGCAAATACTGTAGAATACTACTTATGTATGGAATCTAAAAGTGCCAATGAGTACTCAGAGAAACAAAGAGTAGAGTGGTGGTCACCAGGGGCTGGGAGGTGGGGGAAATGGGGAGATATCTGGTCAAAGGGTACAAAGTTCCAGTTAGAACATTAACAAGTTCTGGGGACCTGACGCACAGCAATGTGACTATAGATAATAATACCGTGTTATATACTTGAAAATTACTAAGAGATTTAGACCTTAAATATTCTCCCCACAAAAAAGAGATAGCAATTATGTGATGGAATGAGGTGTTAACTTGATGCTATGGTGGTAATCATTTTACAATATATAAATGTATCAAATCAACACTCCATACGCTTTAAACTTACATCTCAATAAATCGGGGGGGGGGAAGGATATTAGAGCTTAGAAATGGAAAATACTGTAAATACTGTAAATATACTGTAAATATCTCGAAGATAAATTCACATCACCCTGACTTTTATGTTCAGAAGATCTAAAAATAGTTCACTGGAAAAAAAAAATGCCTCAGGGGCGTGTTGGTAGAGCATTCGACTTTGATCTTAGAGTTATGGGTTCAAGCCCCATGCTGAATACAGAGATGGCTTAAAAATATTAACCAGAAATTGGTCAAAAATGCAAAAACGGCAAAGTAAAAGTATGTTAACGTCTATAATCAGCTATTAATTTATCTGCCCTGTGGGAAAAAAATAAAAGGAAAGAAAAAAAGGGAAGAAGCTCAGTGGGTGGGGGAAAAAATAAAATAAAAATAAACAGGGGTGTCTGGATGGCTCAGTCCACTGAGCATCCAACTCTTGATTTTGGCTCAGGTCATGATCTCACGCTTCATAAGAACCTACTTGAGATTCTCTCTCTCCTCTCTCTCTGCCCCTCCTCCTGCTTGTGCTCTCTCTCGCTCAAAATATATAAACATTTAAAAAATAAAAGTAATAAATAAAATAATAACTTACCCCCTTCCTGGAAGGTATTTCTGTCCCTATTTCAACCCTAAGAGTTCCAAGATGCATTAACTTAACCCTGTTCCCTTCTACCTGGCCAGGCAAACTTAACACACCAGACTCAAGCTGAGATCAACTTAGTGCCCTCCTCACATCTTAAGCAACTGGTGATTCAAAAAAAAACAACACATAAAGGGCACCTGAGTGGCTCAGTCAGTTACGTGACTAACTCTTGATTTTGGCTCAGATCATGATCTCACAGGTTCCTGGGGATCAAGCCCCAAGTCAAGCTCTGCACTGACAGCACAGAGTTTGCTTGGGATCCTCTCTCTCTGTGTGTCCCCTCCTCTGCTCGCACGCACTCTCTCTCAAAAAATAAATTAACTTAAAAAAAATTTTTTTTCTAATGTATAATAAGGGGCTCCTGGGTGGCTCAATCAGTTAGGTGTCCAACTCTTCATTTCGGCTCCGGTCACGACCCCAAGGTTGTGGAATGGAGACCCACGTAGGGCTCCATGCTGACAGTCTCTCTCCCTCTCCTCCTCTCCCTCAAAATAAACATTTATTTTTAATGTAAAATAAAAAGGGGCACCCAGGCCGTGTAGTAAGTTAGGCATCTGACTCTTGTCAGCACAGAGTCTGCTTGGGATTCTGTCTCTCCTTCCCCACTTGTGCACTCACTCTCTCTAAATAAATAAACTGAAAAGAAAAAAAATTTAATGTAAGAGAGCTCATGATCTGAGCCAAAATCAAGAGTCAGTCGCTTAACCGACTAAGCCACCCAGGCACCCCTTGCAGACTACTGAAAGAAAAAAAAAAAAAGTACAATACAAATTTTAACTAATTAAAAAACTCTGTAGCAGAGCTGACATCACAGGATGATTTCCTCCTTAGTAATACATAAAATAAAGAATCTCACAACTGATACATGTTAGATTCAATTAAGTTATGCTACATTCCAACTAAAATGAGTTGTCAAGGTTATAATGATCAGATCGCAAGTAAGGTGCCCACTGTAAATTAATACAGATATGCTGCTTACGAATCAGCCCCGTGATCATATTTGGCATAAATCAATCAGTGTGCTTTTTAAAAGTATGTGGACCTACTTGGCTAATGAACAGAGAGACTACCTCAACTATAAGACTTTACTGTAATACAAAACATCTTGAAGGAGTGTTTTTACTACAGTTTTAAACCCCACCCAGCCAACTGTTTTATACTCAAACCCCTGGGGGACTTTGACCATCAGAAAACAGCTCTGAATTTATAAAGCAAGTCAAGATTTGAACCAGACTGAATTTATAAGGCAAATGACTCTCAGTTAAAAACTGAATTATTTGATAGTTGTGACAATATTAAAATCACTTAGAGATTTAAATTTCCCCCCTTTAAATTGCAACCTTAAGACCACACAGGCCTTGGAAACACAAAACTCCAAGGGTACCACTACAGCAAAGGATGCAAATGGAGGCCCTGGAGTGGTGCAATGCATAACCTGCCTAACTGCAGGGAGCAGCCTTGAATTACAGGACAAGCTCCAGACTCAGGCAGCACCTAAGGAACAACCGAGAATCCTGTTCCAGTCCCCTTTATCATTCCACCTACAAGCCTTTCAGGTAGTGCCAAACTACCATACTACACAAACATTAAAAGCTTAGTGTTTTTTTTTTTTTAATGCCCTGAGGTAGAAACCTCATTACCAATTTATAACATGGTTTCTTTATGAAGATTACTTCCCAATGTAAAGATTTTTGAAGAATTCTTAGGTTCTTCTTACAGTACTATAATCTCTAATTCTCAATGCCCCACCTCAGATTGCTCCTTCCAAAATCAATTTAAATGAGCCCAGTTCTGATTTTTTCTATATATAATAGAGAGATTGTCTTACCCAATGTCCCTGAATAATGTATTAGTCAGAATGGAAACTGGGCCTATTTCTCAACTGTCCTTTCTAAGGATGTAGTGAGGTACTGAAATGACATAGGTTTCACCTTGAGCTAATGTCAACACAAAGCTCCAGGAGACTTGTGATCCTTAGAAAACAGCTCTGAATTTTTACAGCAAGTCAAGATTTGGACCGGAGTCGGGATGCTGTGCTCCCATGACGCTCTTCTGCCTCTCTAGACTGCCGTTTCTTGAAACTGTCTCCTCTTCTTTCCTCCACGACCAGCATTGTATTGGTATTGCTTTCCTATCTTCATTGCCTTCCTATTTAGCTGCCATTCCCAAGTTTCTCTTCTAACTTCTCTCAGTATACCCATGGTTTATTTAACTATAAACCCTGTTTAGGTATTGTCTTGAACCTTTTCTTATCTACAGTGGTATTCTCTACTAGCACTTCGGGTAGAACTCTATCTACTAAATCACAGGAGTAACAAGGAACACACAGGCAGTGGGGGTGGGGGGAGGGGTCACTGTAACAAGAGCAATGAACACTTCTCCCATAAATTTCCACACTGCTTCCCTTCGGAAGGGGCGCTAGCCCTGCTGTTAATAACAGATTTGATTTTTTTCACCCATGACCTATGTGGCATTTCCAGCTGCCTAATCCTCCTAGATATCTACCTCATCAACAACTGATCAAGGTACCATTTTTTTTTTCACAGTCCAACAGTCAGCCAGACTCAAAACCCAGAATCATCTGCAACTCTTTCCTCACTGCTTCCTTATATCCAGATATTTTGTCTCAAATTTGGTCAGTCTGTCCTTTAAGATTTTTCTTGCATTCTCCTTTCATTATAGTTAAACCTTTGTTAACTCACGTTCGGATTACTACAATAAATTTTCTAACTTGCCTCCCTGTATCACCCTCTAACTACTCACATCTAACAAGATCAATCTTCCTAAAGCACAACTCTGGTCATGTCTACCCTTCTGTAAAATGGTCAACTAAACCTACCATCTATGGTCAAAACTGCTATTTCAGGTCCCCACCAATCTGATAACTTATACCCTTCCTCAACTCAACCTCCTACTGTTTCACCTCCAAACTCAAGACCAAATGAGAACTTTCTACTCTCCACTGCATTCTCCTTCTGTGCTTCTGTTCACGCCATTCCTTTCCTCCAGAAGGACTGCCTTGCCCTCCCTCCCTTACAATGGCTTGCATAAAACCAAGGATCCATTCAAGTATCTACTCCATTTTCTAAGTAGAAGCAGCACTGCTCCCTCTGGAAAGGAAAATCTAATAAACACAAGATGCAGAAATGGGGGCACCTGGGTGGCTCAGTTGGTAAAGCATCTGACTCTTGATATCAGTTCAGATCATGATCTCACGGTCATAGGATCACCCGGTGTCAGTCTCTGCACTGGGCATGGATTCTCTCTCCCTCCCTGTACCTCTGCCACTCACATACACTCTCTCTCTCTCTCTCTTTCTCTCTCTCTCTCTCTCACTCTCAAAAATAAATAAATTAGCTCAAAAAAACAAAAAGATGCAGAAATGGAATGCAACCTATAGAAGTCAATACTCTACATATGTTCTATCTGTATATGTACTATATATACTATACATACCTATCTGTATCTATAACTTGAAAGTAAAAAGAAAATTTGGAAGCAAAGACACTTATGGTTTTGATCAAAATGAATGCACCTAAGGAAATACTTCAAAAGACCATTATTAATACAGATTTTGAACTCTAGTGTAGAGTCAAGAAGGGGATAAGAAAACAGATTTGGAAGTAAATCTACACAACTGCAACCAAAAATTGAATGAAACTACCGCAAAGCAGAAATCCAGGAACAAGCTCAAGGGACACAGACAAAGCCCAGCAAACACCATGCAGGAGGATACTGGCAGGAAGAGAAAGACCATGTAGTTAAAAAATCTAACACTAACCTTTCACCCTATCGTGGACTCTCACTTTTCCACATTTGCTGTATCTCTAACAGAAAGGAGAAAGAGCCATGATCTTTGGGGGAGATAATCCGTTTGTTCAATAAGGCTAAAAACTAAAGTGAAGATTGGTAAATTAGTGCCCTAGCATAGAAGACTTTGCATTTTATATCCCAAGGGCATTAAAAAGCTATAAAAAGACTGGGGCAAGAAAATGTCTAGGATGAAATCTGAACTTCAGGAAGATCATTCAAGATGCCAGAGGAGAAAGAATTAGCAAGAGCTAAAAGTAAGGATGCCTAGGCGGCTCAGTTGATTGGGCGTCTGGCTCTTGGTTTCGGTTCAGGTCACGATTTCACGAGATCGAGACCCACATCACGCTCTGCACTGGCAGCACGGAGTCTGCTTGGGATTCTCTCTCTCCCTCTCTCTCTCAAAATAAATAAACTTAAAAAAAAAAAAAAAGAGCTAAAAGTCAAGGAGTGTTAGAAATGCAGCAGATACTGTGGAAGCCAGACCTACATACCTATAGAGAAAGAGGTGATGATAATAAATAACTACATTCAGACTTAAAAAGATGTCAACACATATTAAATGTTTAAGGCAGGTTACAGAGTACAGAGAATATCATTACATTCATCACATTCTAAAATACATTCTTAGTGGGTATACATAAATATGCCTCTCGTTGTTAATATTTACTTCTGTACGGAAGAATTATGGATAATTCTTTTCCTATTAAGTTTCTAATTTATGTCTACAACAAAGATAGTACTCGCACAATTTTTTTTTTAATGAAAGAATTCAAAAGTTTCGAACGCTGAAGTCAAAAAAGGTAAAGATTGAAAAGTATTCACTGCTTTCCACAATGAAGTCACTAGTGACCTGAAAAATAGTTATAGAAATGTGAGGGGGGAACCTGGCTGGCTAGGTTGGTAGAGCATGCAACTCTTGTTATCAGAGTCGTTGAGTTTGAGCCCCACGCTGGGGGTAGAATTTACATACTTACATATACACACACCAGAAAACAGTATGTGCAAGCAGGGTATTAAAAACTGCACAGAGACAGACAATAGGAGCAAACCAGGTGGAATGGTGACCCTAGTCAAGGAACAGAACAGTCCATAAATGGAAGAAGATAAAGATAAAGTTCCTGATTCTGCCTACCAAGAACCCACACACCTACAACCATACAGGAGGCTAAAGAGAAGATAAAATTATCAGGGCACAATGGACTTCGTTACCTTAAAACACTGAAAAACATCCTATGACCAATTTAACACATGAAAAGGTTTAACATACAAAAATCACACTTCAGAGACCCCAGTAAAAAATCTTGGAATAGAACCAGGAGATTGGGTCAACAGAAGAAGAGAAACTCCATGGTTATGAAGAGGAGACAACAAAAGGATGAATAAATGGAGGGATTTTCATTCATCTCATAACCAATGATGACAGTAACACACAGCACAGTGGAGAATTCTGAAAACAAGTCCTGGTCCTAGCATCTCTGAAATATGAAAGCACCCAAATTTTTCATGAAGGAGTCAGAAAAGGGCATAAGATGGACATAATGGCATAAAGTGCTTCATATGGAATATGTGCAAAATACTGTTAGTTCAGAGACCACCCTATTAGCCCATCTTTCTTGTGATGAAATCAACTATGACAGAACAGATGGTAAGGCTCTAGCAGTTTCTCTCCTTTGGCTATTCCAATTCTGAGATAAGAAACTCAGACATAGGTTTACCCTCAAATTTTCAGAGCTGACTTAAAAATAGCTGACAAAATACTCCTATATAACCAATATTTCCGACTTTGTCCTTTAATCAAAATTCCTTATAAGTGAATTAAAGTAATATATTCCTTCTAATACTAGGAAATTGGTCTTCTTTGATAAACTGCAATCTATACTTGACAATGAATGCAATATAATCTGGCCTTTTTGTTAACAGCCTAAAAACTCTGTGCTAGGGTCACCTGGGGGGCTCAGTCAGTTAAGCATCCAACTTCAGCTCAGGTCTTGGTCTCGTGGTTCATGAGTTTGAGCCCCACGTGGGACTCTGCACTGACAGCTCAGAGCCTGGAGCCTGTTTCAGATTCTGTGTGTCCCTCTCTCTCTGCATCTCCTCCGCTTGAACTCTCTCTCTCTCTCTCTCTCTCTCTCAAAAATAAACAAACACTAAAAGAAAATTAAAAAACAAAAACAAACAGACAAAAAACTCTGTGCTAAATTAGCCCCCACTAGCAACTATCTTATCTCTGATTACTAGTATAATTATTTTTTTCTCTATTTTTCTAGTTTTCCTGGGTTCCTTAGCTCCTCTTTGGGACCACATCAAGCACTCTGTGGGCATGTGAGTGCATGTTCAAAAGAGGAGAGAGAAGAAATCAACCCACCTCTCTATTACCACTGGGTTTGCAACAAAGAAAAGGGAGAGCCTGGCCCCTCACTCTATGTCTACCATTTCCTCACAAGCTGGCACAATGTCAAGAAGCCCAACAACTTGTGGGCCCAGTCACTGTCAACATGAACGCGCTGCAGATCTATGTAACTGAAGTACTAACTGGAGAAACACAGCAAGGGGAAGCCAAAGCAGAATCAGAATTCAGCACAGCAGCTGATAGTTCAACTCTGCAAGTACTCCCTGATACTGCTTCTAGAAGTCTTGACAAGTCCGATTAGCTACCACTACTAATAATTCAAAACATATACTCCTGGGGCGCCTGGATGGCTCAGTCAGTTGAGCGCCGGACTTCGCCTCAAGTTATGATCTCATGGTCCGTGGGTTCAAGCCCCATGTTGGACTCTGTGCTGACAGCTGAGAGCCTGGAGCCTGCTTTGGATTCTGTGTCTCCCTCTCCCTCTCCACCCCTCCCTGGCTCATGCTCTGTCTCTCTATCTGTCTCTCTCTCTCGTACTCTCAAAAATAAATAAACATTAAAAAAAAAACACACTCCTTTAAAACCTCCTGAATTTTTCTTAAAAATATCACCTGCTACTGCAAATCTCCATCTCCTGGATTATGTAAAACTTACCCAGAAAACACTATGGCAAATCTGGAATGAACTCCAGCCAGTACTATGCATAGTCTGACAAAGACTAACAGAAGAACACCAAGGAACGTGAATCTGCCCCCACACTTAATTCCAGTTTCCCAGGAGCAGAAGAAAGAGCTACTCTTCTAGCACTCCTCACATACACAGTCCCAAATAAATGAATAGTTCTGTCCCCATTCCAACAACAAGCTATTTTTACCTTAGCCAGATCTGGATTAAGATAACACAAGATTAATAACCCCATTAGTGCAAATTAGTTCAACCACTTCAAAAACAGTTTGGCAATATCTATCAAATCTAAATATATGCCTACCCCATGATCCCATAATCCACTGCTAGACATATATTCAAAGGAAGTTTCTACCAAAAGATAAAGATAAGATATTCAAAGTAGCTTTATTCATAATTACCAAAAACACATTTGGCTACCATGTTCATCACCGCAAACAGATGAATGAATAAACGACTGTAAGGAGAGCTGCAAGGAGAAGGTGGTATGCCAGACAGAGCACTGAAGCTCTCCACCTCTTCACACCTCCCTTGTCCTATGCATCTCTTCCATCTAGCTGTTACTACGAAAGGTAACAACATTAAAAATGAGACAAACGGGCACCTGGGTGGCTTAGTCCGTTAAGCATCCAACTCTTGATTTCGGCTCAGATCAAGATCTCACATTCAGTCCTGAGGTCAAGCCCTGCATCAGGCTCCAGGCTGGGCATGGAACCTGCTTAAAATTCTCTCTCCCTCTCCCCTGCTCTGGGGCACATACGTGCTCTGCCTCTCTCTCTCAAAAATAATGAGACAAAAGGACACCATGTGCCTCCTGATGTGTTGCACTGAGAAGGAGGCAGCATTATTTATATTTACATTCCTGACAATAATGCATAAACTGAAACTAATCTTGAAAAAATATACCCAAACTGACAGACATAAAACCAATCAACTGTAGTCTCCAAAAATATCAATGTCATAAGAGACCAAAAATTTTTTTTTTAATTTTTTTAAAGCTGAAGATTCATCCCAGATTAAGGGAGACCATATTAAGACCAGGTACCTGTATGATTCTTAATTTCATCTTAATTTCATCCTAAACCAGCTATAAGAGACATTAAAGAGGAGCACCTGGATGGCTCAGCTGCTTAAGCATGGACTCTTGATCCGGCTCAGGTCATGATCTCACAGTTCGTGAATTAGAGCACCTCATCAGGCCGTGCTGATGGCGTGAAGCCTTCTTGGGATTCTGTCCCTCCTTCTCTGTCCCTCCCCCACTTGCGTGTGCACACAGCTCACTCTCTCTCAAAATAAATAAACTTTAAAAAAGAAAGACATTAAAGAGACAATGGTAATAATTTGAATAGGAGTTAATGGGTTAGGTAACAGCACCGTAACAATGTTAATTATGACTCTGAAATTTTTACTGTGTTTATGTAGGAGAATATTCTTATTCTTACAAAATAACACTGAGGGGGCACTGCTGGCTCAGTCAGTGCAGCATGGGACTCTTGATGTCACGGTCATGAATTCAAGCCCTATGACAGATACAGAGCTTACTTAAAAATAAAAAATAATAAATTAGGCGCATCTGAGTGGCTCAGTCTGTTAACCATCCGACTTCGGCTCAGGTCATGATCTCACAGTTCTTGAGTTTGAGCCCGAGAACCGGCTCTCTGCTGTCAGTACAGAGCCTGCTTCAGAACCTCTGTCTCCCTCTCGCTCTCTCTCTTCCTCTCTCCTGCTCACACTCTCTAAAAACTAAACATTTTAAAAATAATAATAATTTTTTAAAAATACAGAAATGTTTACGGGGAAAAGGAGCATGAGGTCAGTTATCAAACTCTCAAATGGAATGGAAAACTTTTTTTTAATGTTTATTTATTTTGAAAGAGAGGAAGAGAAGGAGTACACAAGTAGGGAAGGGGCAGAGAGAGGGAGAGAGAATCCCAAGCAGCCTCTGTGCTGTCAGCAAAGAGTCTGACACCAGGCTCAAACTCTCAAACCATGAGATCATGACCGGAGCCAAAATCAAGAGATGCTTAACTGAGTCACCCAGGTGCCCCTGGAATGGAAAAAACTTACATGTAAAATGTTATATATTACAAATTATGTGAAGAATTATATACATACATACATGCACATACAAGAAAGAAAAAGAGAAAGAAACGAACGATAAAATAAATACAGAAAATGTTAAAAACTAGTGACCAAACTACATAAAGGGCATACGAAAAAATCTTAAGTCATTTTTGGGAACTTTTCTAGAAGTTTGAAATTATTTCAAAACAAAAAGTTAAAGTGTAGTGCATTCCTACACCAAAACATTCATCAATTTCATCAATAAAAAAGAACCCATTACTGATACAACAATAGCACAGATATCACAGACACCATGTTCAGCAAAGAACCCAGCCACCAAAGAATATATACTGTGTGATTCCTTTGAGTAAAGTAATCAAAAGGGGACAGATGTCAGAAATGTGCTCATCAGGGAAGTAGAACTAGTGAGGAGGAGAGGCCTTCTGGGTGCTGGAAATGTTCACTATCTTTATCTAACTGGTGACTACAGAAGTATATACATATGTAAAACTTCTTCCAACTATACACTTCAGATATGTGCACCTATTTACTTTATTTAATACCTTAATATCAAAGAGGTGTTAAAACAGGGGGCACCTGGCTGTCTCAGTCAGTGGAACACGTGACTCTTGATGTAGGGGTTGTGAGTTTGAACCCCCTGTTGGGTACAGAGATTACTTAAAAATAAAATGTAAATAACTAAGTACATAAATAAATAAAGTTAAAATAAACCAGAAAATAGTTTCTCTAAAAAAAAGTCCAATTGAAAATATTTTAGGGGCACCTGGGTGGCTCAGTTGGTTGATCTTAGCTCAGGTCATGATCTCATGGTTGCTCAAGTTTGAGCCTGGTATTGGGCTCTGCACTGACAGCATGAAGCCTGCTTTGGATTCTGTCTCTCCCTCTCTTTGCCCCTTCCACGCTTGCTCTCTCTCTCTCTCTCTCTCTCAAAATAATAAACTTTAAAAAATATATATAGGGGCGCCTGGGTGGCTCAGTCAGTTAAGCGGCCGACATCAGCTCAGGTCATGATCTCGCGGTTCGGGAGTTCGAGCCCCGCGTCGGGCTCTGTGCTGACAGCTCAGAGCCTGGAGCCTGCTTCGGATTCTGTGTCTCCTTCTCTCTCTGCCTTTCCCTTGCTCACGCTCTTGTCTCTCGAAAATAAATAAACATTAAAAAAAAATTATTTTAAAATAAAATTAATTACATATATATATATATATATTTGTTTAGTGGACATGAAGCTAAGCTATTTTATTTTTTTAAATAGGCTCTATGCCCTACATGGGGCTAGAACTCACAACTCCAAACCGACCAAGCCAGCCAGGCACCCCTAAACGTAGCAATTTTGAAAGTAATTTCTACACCCAACGTCCGACTCAAACTCACGACCCCGAGAGATCAAGAGTTGGATGCTCTAACAATTAAGCTGCCCAGGCACCCCGAAACAAAGTTATTTTATATACAAATCTTCTGGGGTGCCTTGGTGGCTCAGTCGGGTAAGTGTTCAACTCTTGATTTCGGCTCACGATTGTGAGGTGGAGCCCCATGTTGGGCTATGCACCAACAGTGTGGAGCTTGCTTGGGATTCTCTCTCCCTCTCTCTCTGCCCCTCCCCCGTGTGTGTACGGGGGCTCATTCTATCTCTCAAATAAATTAAACATTTAAAAAATATATAAATGCCAATCTTCTGATAACAAATATTAAGTTCATTCCCTACTTAAATTTTTCTGATTAAAAAAAACTTATGTCACTATATTGATATAATAATAATCTATACGTCTATCATTTGCTTAAGACCATAAATGAGCTTCATTAAAATGAAGCAAGACTAGGAGCACCTGGCTCAGTCAGTAAAGCATCCAACTCTTGATCTCAGGGTCATGAGTTTGGGCCCCATATTAGGGGGTAAAGATTACTTTAAAAAGTTAAAAAATTAAATGAAGCAAGACTCAGTCACTAAGCTAAAATATGTAAGTCTCAGAATGCATTTTTTTCCCAAACTTCAGAAAAAAGCTAAAGCTAAGGATAACAATGAAAAGGAAACATGAGGAGAGAACCACATACACCACATCACTCATCTTCATAAAAGACAGGAAGCCACCCTATGGAAGCAGCACACTCACAAAACAGAATATAGGTACAATGAGGTTTGCACACAAGAGTATAATTACTCATGTCATTAAAAGACAAAGAGAACACAGAAATGAAGAAATATTAGTGAGGTGAAATTAATGATTTTTCCCTATTTTCATAATTTGCAATATTCTTCAATTACTTTTTCGACAAAATATATTTTAATTCTCACATAAAGTGTTTGCCTGGGTTCTATGAAATACTTTTACAACCCCAACATAAATGTCATAGAAAGTTAATATTCTTTAGAACATTAACTCAGTTTAAAATTTTAAGAGGGTGTCTGGCTGGCTCAGTCAGTAAAGCGTGTGACTCCTGATCTTGGGATTGTGAGTTCAAAGCTTACATTGGATGTAGAGATTACTAAAACACACACACACGCACACACATACACACACACACAATTTTAAGGTACAAAAATAAAAGGAAACTTTTCTCTCAACTATTATAGCAGAAAATACTCTTCCCTTTGCACCCATCTGATCTTCATTTTTAAGCAAACTTTTTTTTTTTTTTTTTTTTTTTTTAAGAGTTTAAGTAGGGGCGCCTGGGTGGCTCAGTTGGTTGAGCGTCCAACTTCGGCTCAGGTCATGATCTCACGGTTCGTGGGTTCGAGCCCTGCATCAGGCTCTGTGCTGACAGCTCAGAACCTGGAGCCTGTCTTTGGATTCTGTGTCTCCCTCTCTCTCTGCCCCTCCCCTGCTCATGCTGTCCCTCTCTCAAAAATAAATAATAAAAAAAACATTTAAAAAAAAGATTAAGTAATCGCTACACCCAACATGAGGCTCAAACTTACAACCCTGAAATCAAAAGTCCCAGGCTCTACTGACTGAGCCACCCAGGCACCCCTAAACACGCAAATGTTTTTGAATAATTTTGAAAACATGATCTATTAACACATTTACTGAGGACAAAACGTCATAAAGCAAAATTAGGCTTCAATTAGTCACTTTATTACTAAACAGTTAACCCTAGGAAAAAGAACAAAGAACTTTTTTCCCAGAAAATCATCAAAGATCAAAAGAATTATGCACAACTATCTGGACCACATATTATATATGAAACCTTGCAAAATACTATTTATTTCTATGTTAATTACCCTTTTGTGGCATATCTTTAAAAAAAATTACAGATGCTCTGCTGACTTTTCTCCTCATCCTAAGAGAAATTTAAATCCCTAATTTACAGTGTTGTGATAAGCACTGTAATCCAGCACAATCTGAATCACTTCCTATGCCATGAAAGTAAGGTCAGCTTTATTCCTAACAGCCCCAAAGCAAAAACAACCAAATGTTCATTCACAGATGAATCGATAAACAAATACTCTATAACAGTCATACCCAATATTCTCAGCAATAAAAAACTAATGACTGATACCTGCGGCAACATGATGAATCAGACATTGTACTGAGCCAAAGAAGCCAGACCCAAAAAGAATACATACTGAATAATTCCACTTATGTAATATCCTAGAAGAGGCAAAATTAACGTACAGTCACAGAAAATAATTGAGTGGGGGAGGAAAAATGACCGCAAAAAGTAGAAGGAAACTTCTACAGGTAATGAAAATGTTACAGATTTTGATTGTGGTGACGGTTATACAAGTATATACATCTGTCAAAACTCATCAAAATGTACACATAATATGTGTGTACATAAAATCTGCATTTTATTCTATGTAAATTATACTTCAAAAATAGGTAAAATTTAAAAGACTGAACTTACTAAAAATAGACTGCCTCCCTGAAAGAGGGAGTGCAATGCATTCCAAGATTAACATTTTATATTCCTTTTATGTTAAATAATCTTTCTTTATACATTTTAAAGATTTTATTTTTAAGTCATCTCCACAACTAACGTGGGGCTTGAACTCACAACCCCGAGATCAAGAGTTGCATACTCCACCGAATGAGTCAGCCAGGCACCCCTAAATCATCTTTCTTTAAATCTATTAAAATAAATGTTAGGGGTGCCTGGGTGGCTCAGTCAGTAGAGCATGCAACTCTTGATCTCGGGGTTGTGAGTTCGAGCCCCACACTTCGTGTAGAGATTACTTAAAAATAAATCTTTTAAAAAAAAGGTTAAAGTTTTAGATAAAACTTAAAACCAAGGAACACTGTCTAAAACTGTGCTGTCTTATATAGTACTCGTTAGCCATGTGTGGCTATATCAAGTTAAATTAAGTAAAACTTAACTAAAATTTAATTTAGGTCCTCAAGGGGGGAAAACAGTGACTTTACAGTGGACAAACCTGACAAGGAATCAAAGTCAACCATATATCAAGTATATCAAGGTCAACATTAACAATGATAAAGCACACTGGTAGTATGTGCTCTTAAAATGATGTGATGAAAATGGCAATTTACCTGTGTGGTCTTCCTCCCCAAAACCCTTAACCCCACTCTAATCATAAGAAAAACATCTGATAAATCCCAACAGAGAGGCATTCTACAAAAACACTTAACCAGTAACCCTTCAAAATTGCCAAGATTGTTAAAAACAGGAAGTCTGAGAAACTATCACAGCAAAGAGGACCCTATGGATATGTGACCAAATGTGGTATCCTAGATGGACCCTGGAACAGAAAAAGACACTATGTAAAACTAAGGATATCTGAATAAACTACGGACTACAGCTAATAACGATGAATCAGTATTGGTTCATTACCTGTAACAAATAGATCACTTATGTAAGGGGCATCTGGGTGGCCTAGTCAGTTGAGCTTCGCACTTCAGCTCAGGTCATGATTTCTTGGTTCGTGAATTCAAGCCCCACCTCAGGGGCTGTCAGCACAGAGTCAATTCGGATCCTCTGTCCCCTTCTCTCTGCCCCTCCCCTACTTGTGCTCTATCAAAAATAAACATTAGGGGCACCTGGGTGGCTCAGTCAGTTGGGCGTCCAACTTCAGTTCAGGTCATAATCTCACCATTCCTAAATTCAAGCCCCGCATCGGGCTGTGCTGACAGCTTGGAGCCTGGAGCCTACTTTGGATTCTATGTCTCCCTCTCCCCCTGTCCCCCTCCCCCCAACTCTGTCTGTCTCTCTCTCTCTCTCTCTCAAAAATAAACAGTAAAAAAAATAAATGAACATTAAATAAATATATATATATATCACAACAATACAGATGTTAATAACAGGAGAAGTGGATGTGGTATATATGGGAGATCCCTGTACCATCTTCTGTTTCTTTGTAAATCTAAACTGTTCGTAAAAATAAAGACTACTGGAGCGCCTGGGGGGCTCAGTCAGTTGGGTATCTGACTTCGGCTCAGGTCATGATCTCACAGTTCATGGGTTTGAGCCCCATGTCAGGCTCTGTGCTGACAGCTCAGAGCCTGGAGCCTGCTTCGGATTCTGTGTCTCCCTCTCTCTCTGACCCTCCCCGACTCATGCTCGGTCTCAATTTCTCTGTCTCAATAATAATTAAATTTAAAAAAAAATAAAGACTACTATGGGGGCACCTGGGAGGCTCAGCCAGTTGGGCATCCAACTTTGGTTCAGTTCATGATCTTGTGGTTAATGAGTTGGAGCCCCGCATCAGTCTCTGTGCTGACAGCTCAGAGCCTTAAGCCTGCGTCAGATTCTTTGTCTCCCTCTCTCTCTTCCCCTCTCCTGCTCGTGCTTGGTGTCTGTCTGTCTGTCTGTCTCTCTCTCCCCCACCCCTCAAAAAATGAACTAGAAAAAAAAATAAATATCTTAAATAAAAAGAAAAATAATAAGGGAATCTGAAGGGCACCTGGGTGGCTCAGTTGGTTAAGCATCACTCTCAGTTTCGGCTTAGGTCATGGCCTCACAGTTCACGGGATTGAGCCCTATGTCAGGTTCTGTGTTGACAGCACACAGCCTGCCTGGGATTCTCTCTCCCTCTCTGCCCCTCCCCCACTTAAGAGTACACACAAGTGCTCTCTCAAAATAAAGTTTAAAAAAAAAAGTCTTAAAAAGGAAAGGCTACTTTATAACTAACCACAGCTTAGGAACAAACCTGTATCTGAGCACTAAAAACCCTCAATGAAATCTAAAAGACCTCAATGACATGTTTATTTCAGTTTCTATTTCAAGCCATTACTTATCTTTCAATGCTTTAAAAAAAAAAAAAAAAAAACAACTATGTATCATATGTAAATAGAACACTGAAAATTGTTCCACTCCCCAGAGTAGCAATTCTCAAAGTAAAGCCTTCTAAATCTCTTTCAAAAAAGTAGCCATGATGTCAAAACTATTATAATTCAGTGTTGGCACTGCACTGATCATGCAATAAAAAAGTAACTAATACACAGCAGACATTTTTTTCAAAAATGAACAAAGTATGGGGTGCCTGGGTAGCTCAGTCAGTTAAGCATCCGACTTTGGATTTCAGCTTGGGTCATGACAGTGTGGAGCCTGCTTGAGATTCTTTCTTTCTTTCTCTCTCTCTCTCTCTCTCTCTCTCTCCCCCCTCTCTTCCCTCCCTTCACTCTGCCCCTCCCCCACTCCTACTGATAAATTTTTTTAAAAAATGAAATGACACTGTCACGTCAAAAAAAAAAAATTGGCAGTACTTGTTGCCAATAACAAAATTTGAGCTTTCAAGCAAAACTAGAATTTTGGAAAACATCTATTCACCATGAGTTTGATGGGTTTTCCAGTACTTAAGACTTTCTAAATACTTCAAGCCTTTCCTGAGGAGTACTAACATTAATAAATGGAGTTCATTACGTTTATTTTTATTTTGAGAACAATATAGAGAGCAAGCTTGCGGGGGGGGGGGGGGGAGCAGAATACCAAGCAGGCTCCCTACTGTCAATGCAAAGACCAACACAGGGCTGAAACTCACAAACCATGAGATCATGACCTGAGCCAAAATCAAGGGTTAGACGCTTAACTGATTGAGCCACCCAAGGACCCCTGAATGCAAGTTTTTGATACTGTGTCATTTAAGGTACAAGAGAGACCAATGGATTTTAATGTTACAGAGTACAAAAAGTACACTGACATAACTCAGATTTCATATTGCTGACAGCCTGGAACCTGTTTCAGATTCCGTGTCTCCCTCTCTCTCTGCCCCTCCCCCACATGCACACTGTCTCCCCCTCTCTCTCTCTCAAAAATAAACAAACATTAAAGAAAAATTAAAGGGGCACCTGGGTGGCTCAGTCAGTTAAGTGTCCAACTCTTGGTTTCGGCTCAGGTCACGATCTCATGGTTTCATGGGTTTAAGCCCCGCATCAGCTCTGCGCTGACAGTGTGGAGCCTGCTTGGGCTTCTCTCTCTCCCTCTCTCTGCCTCTCCCCCACTCATGATGTCCTTGTCCCTCCCAAGAAATGAATAAATTAAAAATAAACTTAAAAAACTACTACCTGCCGAATTTTGGTGTACTACCAAAGAATATCTGCAATCATTTGAAAAAGCTCTTAAAATATTCCTCCCTTTTCCAACTACATACATAACTCTGTGAGGGTTAATTTCCTTCATATACTTCAACCAAAGTAATAAATAGCAACTGACTGAACACAGAAGCAGATATGTGAATCCAGCTGCCTTCCATAAAGCAAGACATAAAAGCAATTTGCAGAAAGATAAAACAATGTCACTCTTATCACCAAACTTTTTAGAAAGGTTTTAGAAAATGAGTATCTTCATTAAAAATATAATCAAGTTAATATGTAATGAGATTATTATTTTTAAACTAATATTTCATTTTAAATTTCTCAGTGTAATATAGACACACAGAACTAAAAAGCCAAAAAGTTCTTTGGGGGTCTTCTAACTTCTAGAGAATAAAGGAGTCCTGGGACACCTGGCTGGCTCAGTCAGAAGAACATGTCTCTGACTCCTGATCTCAGGGATGTGAGTGCGAGCCCCAAGCTAGGTGTAGAGATTACAAAAAAAATAAATAAATGAACTTAAAAAAAAGGATAAAGGAGTTCTAAGGTCAAAAAGTTGAGAAGTGTTGGGGCACTTGGATGGCTCAGTCGGTTGAGCATCTGACTCTCAATTTCACCTCAGGTTATGGCCCGACAGGTCACAGAATCGAGCCCCACTTCGGGCTCTGTGCTGACAGCAAAAGGCCTGCTTGGGATTTTCTCTCTCCCTTTCTCTCTTGGCCCCTTTCCCTCTCCCTCTCTCTCTCTCTCAAAATAAATAAACATTTTTAAAAAAATTTAAGTTGAGATGTGTCCATCTCAGAGAAAAAGGAAAAAATGACACACCAAAAAAATACATAAATTAACTTACAGCAAACAAACATACATACCCTGGAAAGCTTATCAAAGAGCATAAAACATCACTGACAACAAGAACGCCAAGATCCAAAATGTGACACTTAAGTATTTAGGTCTTAAAAATGTATCTTTTCCAAGGACAGAGAGACTTTTCACATTTGGAAATTTACTTATATGATTTTTTTTAATGTTTATTTTTGAGAGAGAGACAGACAGACAGAGTTGGGGGGAGGGGGACAAGGAGAGAGGGAGACATAGAATCCAAAGTAGGCTCCAGGCTCCAAGCTGTCAGCACAAACCCCAACTCAGGGCCTAAACTCAGGAACTTAACCGACTGAGCCACCCAGGTGCCCCTACTTGTATGATGTTTTGATTGCCTCTGCCATTAGGCTATAAGCCCTATGAAGATAAGCCCATGTGTGTTTTGCTCACCACTGTGGCTAGCTCAGCACTGGGCACAAAGCAGCTATTCAAGTATTTGCTGGACTGAGAACAAAACAAGACTTACTAACAGAACTCAGATGTCTCTATTCAAATTATAAAGATGAAATTTTATCATCAAAATTTACCTGTTTACATGGTAATAACAATCATAAAAGCTACCATTTATTGAAAGCCCATTTACTGTGCATCAGGCATTACACTGGGTATTTTACATTTTTAATTCCCACAACCACTATGGGATATACTTTACAGGTGAAGGAAATAAGGCTACCAGCAGTTAACTTATTTATCTCAAGTTACATGTAATAAGTAACAGAATATTAAACCCATATTTCTCTGCTTTAAAAGGCCACAAACTTTACAGGGCACCTGGGTAGCTCAGTCAGTTAAGCGTTCGGCTTCGGCTCAGGTCATGATCTCGCAGCTCTGAGCCCCGCGTTGGGCTCTGTGCTGACAGCTCAGAGCCTGGGGCCTGCTTCGGATTCTGTGTCTCCCTTTCTCTCTGACCCTCCCCCGCTCGCACTCTGTCTCTCTCTCAAAAATAAATAAACGTTTGAAAAAAGATTTTTTTTAAGGCCACAAACTTTTCACTACATAATGATACAGTGCTCAATACCACTTGGTTACCTTTTTCTTTTTTTCTCCATTCCCTTGCAATTTTCAGAGGAATTCATTTTGTGGAAGTCACTTTTTCTCCTCCCAATCTTCCACTCTGCTCCACTATCCTTCAACTTCTACTCCTCTGCATCACTCAGTTAAGCAATATACTAAGCCCTCAGGGTAAGGAACAGAACAGACTCTCCTAACACACTAAGAAGAAACTTCTCCTCACACACTATGAAGAAATTTCATTACCAATGGTGGAAGTAGTATAAAAGACTAAAGAGTATCAGATTCCAGAACATAAATTAAGGCTCTCTGACCCACAGATCGTGCAGGATGGCTTCACATCCAGTCCCTCAATTGGCCATGGCTTGAGCAATACCACCTCAATTCTCAAGGACCTAATCGTGAGAGCCCCTGGATATGGCCATGTCTTCAAGGCCTGAGCCATGATTTACCAATTAGAAAGTACCAAGACAGTACCTCTGCCAATTCCTGTCAGAATCTGCAACCAAAGAACCAATACTAAAGGAGACCAGAATTCCCAAGACTTCCTCCAGGCCCAGGACAATCTGAATAAAAGGAGCTTTGTTCCCAAAGAACATACTGGCGACAATATCACTATAAGAAAAGCTATTGCTATCATTCTCCCCACTGCTTCTGAACAATATGTAAACATTTCTACTTTTTCCCCCTTTTGGTGAAAGAAGAACAAAATTAGCAATCAATGAACTATTATAGGAAAAATCACAATGCCATAAATATTACGTCATTTGATAACCTCACCACAAGCCAATGTTTTCTAGAGAGGGATCCCCAGAGCCTGTGAGGTTTTACACAGATTACGTGGAAATCTTTTTAAAACCTCACAAAGTCTTAACTCAATAAGCCTGAATATACCTCACTTCAAATCCAGATTAAAGAAAACATACAATATGAGAGAGGGAGGGCTATTCTACCTTAAAGGAGAGCCTGGATGGCTCAGTTGATTCAGTGGCCAACTTCAGCTCAGGTCATGATCTCAAAGTCTGTGGGTTCAAGCCCCACATCAGGCTCCATGCTGACAGCTCAGAGCCTGGAGCTGCTTCAGATTCTGTGTCTCCCTCTCTCTCTGCCCCTCCCCTGCTCACACTCTCTTTCTCTCTCTCTCAAAAGTGAATACACATTAAAAAAATTTTAATGAATTCAGCTAAAAAAAGAAAAAAATTCAGCTGCAATCTGCTAAAGTAAACCTTGTCTGAAAAAAAGCATCACAGGAAGTCACATCTGTGGCCTGTCACTGGACACGTCACTCTACAACAGATGACTTTTATTAGTAATCCCTAGGCTCTGCACTAAAAGTCTCGATATACAAGGGGCGGCTGGGCTGGCTCAGTCAGTAGAGCATGCAACTTGCGATTTCAGGGCTGTAAGTTCAAGCCCCACATTGGATGTAGATTACGAAAAAATGAAATCTTTAAAAAAATCTCAATACACTAATAAGATTTAAGTAATAAAAAATAACTTAAGGGGCGCCTGGGTGGCTCAGTCGGTTAAGCGTCCGGCTTCGGCTCAGGTCATGATCTCACGGTTCGTGGGTTTGAGCCCCGCGTCGGGCTCTGTGCTGACAGCTCAGAGCCTGGAGCCTGTCTTCAGATTCTGTGTCTCCCTCTCTCTCTGACCCTCCCCTGCTCGCGCTGTCTCTGTCTCTCAAAAATAAATAAAATAAAAAACATTAAAAAATAAATAAATAACTTAAGTAATCACGTATCACCAAATACATACAAGCTATAAACAAAAATAAACAGGGCTTCAAAATGCCCCATTAAAAAAATTTTGCTTCAGTATTACCTAATAATTCTAGAATACAAAAACATGTTAACCCAAGAGTTCATACTGTCTCACTGATCCTTTGCCAACAGTGAATATTCCTGCTACCACTCAAATAATGTGAATATGTGTTCACATGTAGAAGTCCCACCCTTCAAATTCTCCATGGCTTCCTAATACTTAAGCATTTCTTAACGTTGTAAAAAGTACCCAGAAATTAAAATTTACAAAAACAATCAATGAAAAATAAACAACCAATGATTTTTCCACAAACAAGTCTCTCATTTGCTTACATTCATTTGTTAAACCTTTATCGCAGACACTCCTCTAAACCCCCTAAACCAAGAACTTTTGTTAAAATGCCACACTGAGGGGCAGCGCCTGGTGGCTCAGTCGATTACATGTCCAACTCTTGATGCTGGCTCAGGTCATGATCTCAAGGTTCATAAGATCAAGCTCCACTGTCAGCACAGAACCTACGTGGGATTCTCTCTCTGCCCCTCCCCCATGCACATGTGTGCACGCTCTCTCAAAAATAAATAAATTAAAAAAAAAAAAACAACACTGCACTAGGAAGTTCAAACAAGGATGCTTGGTGAAACCTACTGGGCCTCACTGATGAAAAGATAAACCTATATTTTAACACTTCAGGACATAAAAACTGAAACTGCCAAGCTACCCAGAAGAAATTTTTCTATGAAAGGAAAATGTCCAGAAGCTTCTGTAGGTTTCTGCCTAGAAGAGCCAACACTACACCTTCTGAAAATTGCCCCCACTCTTAAAGTGGAATCTTTCAATTATGTTTGTTTGTACTTCTAGACTCCAGTCCTATGGCCCTACTAATTAGACCAATGATGGAGAACTGGACAAACTTCAACCAAATTTTCCCACCCAGGAATGTGTAATGTAGACCATAAGCTAATAACCAGTTGGCTAGTGGCACTAGAGTTTGAGTTATGGCACCAGGAAAGAAAGTGGTGATTTTCCTCCACGTGTCTTTAAAGCAGGAAAGGCCAGACTGTGAAAAGACAACTAAAGCAGGATAAAAGGAGACAAAAGAGGACACTGACTAGGCAGCAGGGAGGGAAGTGCTATTTCTACTGCCTTATTAGCTCCTGAATGCTTCCCAGTTTCTGGTTCGTGTCCTTCATGAAAGCCAACAGCCCCCGGGGTTCTTTAAGTATCTTCTTACTTCTGCCCCCAAAGAATTCCTCTTCCTGTTTCACGCCATCAGAAAATCATGACAACAGTTTAAGACACAAATTCACACCAGGAACAGTGCAGGAAGGGGTACGATTATTCTTGTGGTTCATAAGGAATCTGAGCAGTACCTAAGAAATTGTTCCTATCACTATCTATAACCTCTTGAGAAAGAAAAAAAAAAGACAAAAAACCCTGAAACCTTAAAAGCAAAAATCATCTGTTTGCCTAAGCCCTCAGCTCTGTGCTTCCCTTCAACACTCACCTGTTCAAAAGTTCTGCTGGTTCACAGCAGGAGGTGTAAGCAGACTTTGTTCAGGTCCTTTTAACACTGTAAATAACAAAAGTATTAAAGTAATTGACCCAACAATCAACCTCTTAGGAAACATTAAAAACATAATTTCTTGTAATGAATAGTTTTTACAGGAAATGGTTCCAAATCTGGTTAAAATATTAGAATCACCTTGTGTGCTTATAAACTAACTTCCACGTTCCTAACATTTAAAGTTTCTCTCAGTAGCTCTGGAATGGGACTAAAAAATACGTATTTTTAACAAAAGTTCTAAGTGATTCTGATAAAGATAAATGAGCACCAATATAGGGTTTAGGAAAGTGATTACTTGGGGTTTTCATTCAAAACCACACTACAAAGATTTGGTATTAATTTTTAAGCATATCTGATAGAAAAATGACAGCAAGCAACATAGCAATACAGTACATAGCCTATGCAAATCATCAGTGAGCCCAAGAAATATAACCACTGCCAAAATGCCCAAGGAGCAAAGCTACAGGTGTGCTTTCAGTTACAAAATCACAACCTTCTTTTAATGTTCTACTGAGACAGCATCTTAAAAATCCACAGGATAGTGACATCTCAAGTGACAAGGAGTGGACTGAATGAAACACAACAGCTTCAAGTGGTTTCTTAGCTAAAATCAAATAATACTTCGAATGCTGCTACGTGTCAAAAAACAGTAATTACAAATTAAAGTTGATGGTTTTATTAACAGCAAGAAAGTAACTTGAGAAAGCCACTTCTGCCTTTTGACTTAATTTTTGCAAAAAAATAGCCGTGTTATAATACCCAAAAAATCATTCAACTTTATGCACTGCAGTCTAGTTTTCTAAGGGCAGGCAAAAGGAAAAGAGTGGACAACTAGGTAATACAGTCTAACTCAAAAAAACAAGCTCTAAATACCTTCTATTACAAATATAAACTAAGTTTAAATCCTCTGTAGTTAATGAAACTCTGTAGTTAACAAGAAAATATAAAACTGTATACTTTAATTACTTGAAGTACATAATACTTTGAAAATATTTTTATAAAATTAATTGTGACCACTTAAAGGAGGATTCCTTTGTTTTTCAAACCTCCCCCTTCTTTCCCCCTCAACCTCACATAAAATTATGGGCAAATCAGGGCACCTGGCTGGTTCAGTCAGTACAGTTTGATCTCAGGGTCATGAGTTCAAGCCCCACATTGGGTACAGAGCTTACTGAAGAAAAAATTTTAATTATGAGCAATTCAACAAAGATATCATTTTGCATTCCTGTAAAATTAATCTACTGTATTTCTCACTCATCTGAGAGCATAAAACACAAAAATATTGCCAATCAGGTTAAGAAATACTAGGATTCCAACTATGAGTAAGTCTGCCTATGGAGTAAAAATCTACTCCTGTATTTAAAAATATGTAACTTTTCAGGACATTAAATATGAATGGAAATCCTAGAACTTTATTACCATAAAAATCCTAGCGGAGAGTTAATAGGGGAAGAAAAAGGGTTGGGTTCAGAGTTTTACAATGATGACCAAATGATGTTAAGGCAATTCAAATTGCTGAAGGAAAATGGACATTTAACTTGCCTCTAAAATACCCGGATTAACACCAACAGAGGCTGCAGATTCAACCTAATGAGACTGGTCCCACTACAATCTATAAGAAATGGAATAAAACAGAAAGTACTGAAAATTTAATCAGCAGGGGATAATGGAGAACTGCAAATGAAGTCAGTGTTTGAAAATGGCACAAATCAAAGATCCTTTAGAATGGCAAGGGTAAAAGGGTCAGTAACAATCTTTTCCCCCAAAAGGTTCTCCCAGACAGCAATCACTATCAGTAGTGTCATCTCCCAGGGTGAAAGTCAACAAAAAGAGAATAGACATATGGAGTATTAAACTGCAGAGTCATGAGAACAAATGAGTTGGTATGACATCAAAGACATAATACGGAAATGTCATTTCAAAAATTCAACAAAAAGAACAACAGGGAGAAATTCATTAAAATACCACCTCATCACTATCATTGCTGTGGTTCCTTTTAGCCAAGGAGCTCCACTCACACCCTGAAGCTGTAAATTCCTCTCTTCTCATGAGCTTCAGGCAAGCTATGACAAATTATTTTTCATATATGCAACTCAACTCACCAGCAAAAGCACTTCAAAACCAAAATATTAAATTCCTCAGGTGAATTAATATGAAAGAAGACATTTATGAAAGCTCAGTAATAAGCATATGGAAATAAGCTGGAAGGAAATCAGAAAAAAAATTTTTTTCCAGAGATAAAAGCCAATTAAGTATCCAATTCACTGGTGAACTAGTCAACTAGTCTGAAAGGCAAAAGGGGAAAAATAAAAAACTCAGCACAAAAAGTTCTCTGCATGTAAAATGCTATAAAAGACATTCCAACAAATTAGAGGAAGAGACCCAGAGGAATTTAAAACTAGGATGGACAGAACAGAATTAAGAATTCTTAATTCTTACTAATCAGATTAAGAATAACATAAATTAATATGCTGACTCTACCATTCTCCCAGGTTATATTTCTTAATGATGTGTCTAAGCTTCACAGGAAATTAATTTCCCTACAATTTCAAATATTCCTAAGTATTCCAAAGATCCCCCTCTTCGAAAGCAATTCTTTTTTGACAAATTTTTTAAGGAGTCTATCATACATCTCATTTAAAAACTTTTAAGAGGGGCGCTTGGGTGGCTCAGTCAGTGAATTGTCCGACTTCAGCTCAGGTCATGATCTCACGGTTTGTGGGTTCAAGCCCCGCGTCGGGCTCTGTTTGGAGCCTGGAGCCTGCTTCAGATTCTGTGTCTCCCTCTCTCTCTCTCTGCCTCTCCCCCACTCGTGCTCTGTTTCTGTCTCAATAATAAACAAACATTAAAAAAAATAAAAATAAAAACTTTTAAGAAAGATTTTTCAAGACAACTCCTGAAATATGTTATATGAGCATGCTGGATTTTTCCACACTGGGGTGGGGATGTGTCCTATACGGAGGGAAGGGGGTTTGGGCACACGGGCCCAAATCTCCAGAATCTGGTCTCCTTTTCCAACCGTCATGAGAGATGTGGAAAAAATTTCTAAGTCACTGAATAACCCATCTTAGTAAAAATGAGCAGGGTACACATTTTTGTACGAGCCCCCCTCTTGCTCGCATCCCTCTGGCTAAACTAGCCTCCATACTTTTCCCAACACCCGACCTGCTCCCGCTGCAGCTTCTGCCTCAGTCTCTCTGCCTGAGCTTGCCCAGCCTGGAGCCTTCCCCCTCCCCAGAGCAACCGGAGCGGCTCCTTCACCTGTGTCGGGGTCCTTCCTCAAACTTGCGCTTCTCCGTGCATCCTTCTCAGGGCGCGCTACTTAAAATGAACCCCTAAATCCCTATCATCCTCTTTCTGTCTCGTTTTTGTCCACATCATTTACTAAATATTTTACCTGAGTTTTTATTTGTCTGTCTAGAAATGAGCTCCACCGAGAAAAGATTTTTGGTCTGTTCCGGGGCAGTGTAGTAGAGTCTCAATCTCCGTCAAATAAGTGAATGCAGGAAGGCACGGAAGCACACAGTCCCTCCTGCCTTCTCAGTCTCAAAATTCTAAACTGCTTCGTCAGGTATAGAAAAGGTGTAAAGCGCTTTCCTTCCCAACAAATCAGCCCCATTACCAGTGTACTCCTTGCTGTTAAATGTAAAGGAAGAACTGTGTGACAGTTGTTTCCAGATACATGCCGCTTTTAAATTCTTTTCCCAGCGTCCTCTACTGATGTCAGCATCTGATGTAACAGAAAAGTACACATTCCGTCCAGCTTGAGCCCCCCAAAATCTGCTACGCTAATTACTAAGACACATGAAATCACCAGTGAATGAGAGAACACATTTGCGATCGAACCAAAATGGACAAACTCCGGAAGGTCAGGGCTGCAAATATTAGACGGATAAAAGTTAATGTACTAGAAAGGCTTGACAAGAAAAAAAAAAAAAAGGTTTTAAATCTAAAAAGGAAATAGTACAGAAGGCCAGAGTATCTTCCGTGCACACAACCCCGGGAATCAAAACTGCCTGGGATGCAAGACACACAGCACTGGCTAAGACGCCGTTGGCGGCTTCCGGCCCCCATCCTCAATTCCTGCGGAGGGTAACTGGAATACTTACCTTCCTTGACAGAGAAACCGGCTGTGCTTACGTGCTTGGACTTTCAGGGAAAGGAAAAACAAAACAAAACAGAACACAGCGCTTGGTCAATGCAAAGCGACGCGGTTGCTTCCCAAGCACGGGTCCCACAACCTGCTTCCTTCGCAGGCCGTTCCGCGGCCGGAAATCTAAATCTGACTTAGGCTTCGGCCACGAAACTCAAGTATCCGAAGAGCTTCGTGGGAAAGTGCTGACACTGAAAAGGCTAAAACCCATCTCAACCGGACGAGCACGTTCGGGTCCCACAGCGGCCTCGGGCTCGCCTTTCCCAACCTCCGTCCCAGGTTCAGATCATGGCTCCACCTTGCCTCGGGCCTGGTCCAGCCCATCCTCTCGCCACGGACGGAGTCTCCACGGTGCAGACGCTCGGTGAGGAAGGCAAAGGCGCACCTCCCGGAGGCCAGGTGTGGGGAGGAGGGGCCGGCAGGCGCAGCTGTGTGGCCGAAGCAGCTGTTACCCCCGGGCACCCCGGCCTGGGCGGGGTGGCTGGCCCGGGGAGCAGGGGGCAGAAGGCGAAACCCTCCGGCCCCGAACAAATCGGCCTGGCACTGCCCACCCCACCTCCCTCGGCGCTCCCTCGGCTCCCCCCCGCGATGCCAACGGGCCCCGGAGGACGGGGCTCCCCGGCTCGGCGGTCGAGACGCGCCCGGGCCCGGCGTGGCCCCTCGCGGGGTAGGAGGCTGCCTCCGGCCCAGCACCCGACCTGTCCCCTCGCCTGACGCCCCGGCCGGCCGTGGCCGCTGCCGGGGCGGCCCGTGGGTGTCCATGCGGCTGGGCCGGGTCGGACCGGAGCGGCGGGGACGCGAGCGCGGGCAGGAGTCCAGGGCGGCTGCATGGGGCGCGGGGGTGCGGGGAGACGGCGGAGTCGGGACGCGGAGCGGAGCCGGGCAGGGGAGTGAGACGGGGTCGCTGGTTACCTGCGGTCCGGGACAGGGAGTCTCTCAGAAACCAAGTCAGTCTTCAGCCTCAACAACACAAGATGGCCGACACGTCGCCACGCACGTCACGTGACAGCGCGCTCCTTCCGCCACGCCCCTCGCTCCTCCCCCGCCCCGCCTCGCCTCCCTTACCCGCTCCTCCAGCCTCCCACGACATCCTTCCTTTCCGCTGCCTCCCGCCCCTCTGTCCCCGAACACGCCCCCGTCCGAGCCCCGGATGTCAGGCTGGAAGAGGGCGGGGCCGCGGCAAGGCGCAGGCGCCTGCGGGTCCCTGGGACGGGGCTCCCTGCCTGCCCTTGAGTTGAGTAGAGTTGGTGTTCGGCGTTGGACCCGGGCCAGGCGGCCTGTGACTCACCGTCCCACGCACCCAATCCAGAGCCCGTTCGCCGTTCAAAAAGCTCTTCATCATTTACGAGCTGATTTTCAACCCCAGAACTTTCCCGCAGCTTTTAACCCGGCTCTTTTCCTGCCCTTTTGCCATCCTACAGAAAATGGGGAAACGACAAAAGCTGAAATTCAAAGCAGTTTCTCTGCTTGTTAATGGTTCTGGTAGAACTGGGAATTCCTTCTAGAGTCTTGAGATGTGACAGCTTAGAAGGACCAGAGAGCTCGCACCGCCTTCTGGTGCATCAAGAGCTATATACTCCTTTTGCCAAAAACTCTACTGTCTGGGGGCTGTCAAATAAAATAACGGGATGCCCAGAAATATTGGGAATATATTTACACTAAAAAGTTACTCATTGTTTTTCGGAAGTTCGGGTTTAACCGGGTGTCCTATATTTTTATTGCTCTACTTGACAACCATTCTCAGGTCATCCTATTCTTTCCTGTGCATCCAAGCTTTTTTTTTTTTTTTTTTTTTTTTTTTTTACAGGATCCTTCTCAACAGCTTTTTAATTTTCTTAATGTTTGTTTATTTTTGAGAGAGAGGGGAACAGGGGATTCGAAGCCGGCTGGGCAGTAACAGCAGGGAGCCAGTCGTGGGGCTTGAACTCAAGAACCACTAGATCATGCCCTGAGTGGAAGTCCAACAACGCTTGACAGACCTGCCACCCTTAACAGTGTTTTAAAATACTCAAATGTTGGAGCCCCTGGCTGGTTCAGATGGTGGAGCATGTGACTCTGGATCTCAGGGTTGTGAGTTCAAGCTCCATGTTGGGCATTTGGCTTTTTAAAAAATAAAAAAATAGGGGCGCCTGGTGTTTGGATTCAGCTCTGGTCATGATCTTGCAGTCCAAGGGTTCCAGCCTTGCATCGGGCTCTGCACTGACAGCTCAGAGCCTGGAGCCTGTTTCAGATTCTGTGTCTCCCTCTCTGCCCCTCCCCCGCTCATTCTCTCCCCCTCTCTCTCTCTCAAAAATAAATAAACATTAAAAAGTAAAAAATAAAATACTTGAATGTCTTCCATCTCAAAAGTTGATGGTAAAAACTACAATTCTACCTCCCTACCTCTCTGTTTCAAAGCCAAACTGCATATAAGAGTTGTTTATACTCACTTTCCCAATTTCCATACCTGGCAAGCAAGCAATCATCAACCACTCCAATGTGGCTTCTATTCTGACTCATCCACCTAATGCTTGTTCTTAGACACCTCAACCTACAGGTTGATAAGTGGAGTTTTTCAGTCCCAATCTTGACTTAGTGCTTTTCCATCTCCAGTATGATTGACCATTCCCTATTTTCTGCAATACTTTTTTGCCTTGATCTTTATGTCCTTGCTGCTCAAAGTGCGGTCAATGAACCAGCAGCAATAGCATCACTTGGAAGCTTGTTAGAAACGCAGAATCTCAGGGACACCTGGGTGGCTCAGATGGTTTAGCATCCAACTCTTGATTTCAGCTCAGGTCTTGATCTCAGTGTCTTGATCTCAGGGTTGTGAGTTCAAGCCCCTCGATGGGCTCCATACTGGGCATGGAGCCTATTTCAAAAAAAAAAAAAAAATGCAGAATCTCAATGGGCCGTTCACAATTTCATGCTGTTGAACTCTAGACCCTTTATAATCCATATCGTCCCCCTCCCTAAACTTATTGCTCCAGATACGCCCATGTTTGAGAGTCCTCAAATATGCCACTCTGTTTTAGCCTTTGCACATTCTGTTCCCTCTTGTTACAATGTCATTCCCAACACTTACCCCACTTCCTGCCAACCTGCACAACTCCTGCTCATCTTTAAAAGCCTAATCATAGGTTAGCGCCTCTGGGAAGCTTTTTTAAATCCCCTCCCTTAGACCAAAGATCTTATCCCTTGAACTTTTATTTTTAAGAAAAAAAGGTAATACAATGCTTGTTATGTGCTAGCCGCCTCATTAAGTGCTTTACTTTCATTCTCTCTTGTAAACCTGGTGATAGCACTTTGAAGCACTAAGAAAGCCAACCAGGCACCTAAAAGAAGGGCTTACCTTCTCCTAATCTCAGCCAGGACTTTGTAGCCCAGGCTAACTGACTGCTGAGCCCGTGTCCCTAACCACCTCGCTGACACTGTGCCATCTGTGCCTGTAATTTTATAGAGAGATAATACAGATAACATATGTAATTTATATAGATAATATATAATTTAAATCTATATAATTAAGGTATAATTAATATATATATTAAAATTTAGCATGTTTAGTGGTCGTTCTGCAACTTTTGACAAATGCATACACGTGTCTCCAATACCATTAAAATTAAAGTTCAAAATAGCCCCATTATCCATTAGTGTTCTCTCAATAACCCTTTGTATAGTGTCACCCCCACTCTTGGAACCTGAAACAACTATTACGTTTTCTGTCCTCATAGTTTTGTCTTATAATATATAAATAAAACCGTAGAGTATGTAACCTTTTGAGGCTGGCTTCTTTCACTTCATATAATGTACTTGAGATTTGGCCATATACTGTTGCAGGTTTAAGTACTTCCTTCTCCTTCTCCTCCTCCTTCTCCTCCTTCTCTTCCTTTTGCCATCCCCTCCCCTCCCCTCCCTTCCCCTTCCTCTTCTTCTTCTTCCTCCTCCTCCTCTTCTTCTCCTTCTTCTCCCATTCATGAGTAGTATTTATTTTAACTTTTTAACTTTTTTTTATTTATTATTGAGAGACAGAGAGAGACAGAGCATGAGCATGGGAGGAGCAGAGAGAAGGGGAGACACAGAATCTGAAGCAGGCTGCAGGGTCTGAGCTGTCAGCACAGAGCCCAATGCGGGGCTCGAACTCACAAACCGCGAGATCATGGCCTGAGCCAAAGTCGGATGCTTAACTGACTGAGCCACCCAGGCGTCCCTGAGTAGTATTTAACTGTATGTATTTGCTTATCCATTCCCCAACTGAGGGACATTTGGGATTTTTTCCAGTTTGGGGATATTACGAATAAAGCCATTATAAATATTCACAAGCAGTTATTTGTGTGAACATAGGTTTTAATTTCACTGGGGGAAAATACCTCAGAATGGGATTGGTGGCTATGTGGTGTTTTTAACTTTATCAGAAATCATGAAACTGTTTTTCAGAGTGCCTTAGCCACATTTTTAGCCCCAAAATGTAAGCTTCCAGAGAGCAGGAACCAAATCTAAGGGCAGAAGAGAAGGAGGGGGAAAGGGAGGAAGAAATATTTGACTTTGCACCCTCAGCAGCTGGTATTGGTATTGTCCTGGCACGTGGTAGAAATTCCGTAAATACCTACAGAATCAATAACTTCTCAGGAAGGGTGCCTTCTCCTTCTTCTGGTATTCACTCTGTCTCTCCAATGTTTCTTTTCTTTTTTTTTTTTTTAAATGTTTATTTATTTTTGAGACAGAGAGAGACAGAGTGTGAGCAGGGGAGGGGCAGAGAGAGAGAGAGAGGGAGACACAGAATCCGAAGACAGGCTCCAGGCTCTGAGCTGTCAGCTCAGCACACGGGGCTCGAACCCACAAACTGTGAGATCATGACCTGAGCCTAAGTCAGACGCTTAACCGACTGAGCCACATAGGCGCCCCTCTCCAATGTTTCTTAAATACTGGTTTTACAGTTACAACAGTAGACTGATGCCTACTCTAGTGAGGGATAATAACAATGTTTCACCTTTATTGTATCATTGATAGAAACAGAGTTGATAATAATAGATTATAGTGGGGGGGGGGGAGTAAGGAGTTTAGCCAGAAACACACCTTGCCACCAGCCTTTCTGTAGAGGTAGAGACTAATTCCCTCCCCTGGGGCCTTTGTAACTGATAAAACATGGCAGAAGTGAAAGAAGTGATTTCCAATGCTAGATCACTGGGTTATAGAGCCTCCGCCTTATTTGCTAAAACAGTCTCTTTTTTTTAATTCTTTTTTTTATAGTTTATTGTCAAGTTGGTTTCCATGTAACACCCAGTGCTCATCCCAACAAGTGCCCTCCTCCATGCCCATCACCCATTTTCCCCTCTCCCCCACCCCCATCAACCCTCAGTATTTAAGAGTCTCTTATGGTTTGCCTCCCTCCCTCTCCTTAACTATTTTTCCCCCTTCCTCTCCCCCATGGTCCTCTGTTAAGTTTCTCCTGTTCCACTTATGAGTGAAAACATACGGTATCTGTCCTTCTCCGCCTGACTTATTTCACTTAGCATAACACCCTCGAGGTCCATCTACTTTGCTACAAATGGTCAGATTTCATTCTTTCTCATTGCCATGTAGTATTCCATTGTATATATAAACCACATCTTCTTGATCCATTCATCAGTTGATGGACATTTAGGCTCTTTCCATGATTTGGCTATTGTTGAAAGTGCCGCTATGAACACTGGGGTACATGTGCCCCTATGCATCAGCACTCCTGTATCCCTTGGGTAAATTCCTAGCAGTACTATTGCCGGGTCATAGGGTGGTTCTATTGTTAATTTTTTGAGGAACCTCCACACTGTTTTCCAGAACGGCTGCACAAGTTGCATTCCCACCGTAAAACAGTCTCTTTTGAAGCAAGAGATGCCAGATAGTAAATCCAAGGGCTCTGAGGCTGCCATTCTGTGAGGAAACCCAGACTACAGGGAGAGCCCCAGCTAAAGTGTCGGGGGTCTGAGTTACAGATCTGAGAGTCACCCATACAAAGGAGATCTTTGAAATCATGGAGAATCACCCACACCCAACACTGCAGAGAGAAAAAGAATGAAGATAGGCTCTTGGGAGGAAAATGCAGGGCTGGTAGGCAGAGACAAGCTACAGATAGGACTGGGTTAGAAGCAGGAGCCAGTCTCAGAACAGACGTAGGAAGAAATTGATTAGCAATCTACAGAATTGTCAAGGAGTCTGGGGCTGGGGAGACTGCCATTGAATTGATGACTGGAATTGTACAGAGCAGGAAGAACAGTGGATTAGGAAAGAGCAGGTGATAAGGAAGGAAGGAGGCATGGGGTACCTGGGTGTCTCAGTTAAGTGTCCCGACTTCGGCTCAGGTCATGATCTCATAGTTCGTGGGTTCAAGCCCTGCATCGGGCTCAGAGCCTGGGAGCCTGCTTCAGATATTGTGTCTCCCTCTCTCTGAGCCTCCCTTGCTCATGCTCTGTCCCTCAAAAATAAATAAACATTTAAAAATTTTAAAAAAACAAAAGGAAGGAGGAAAAAGTTTGAAAGTAGATGAAAAGGGCACATGGATTTGTTAGCAAAGAGGTACCCTCTTAGTTGGGACCCTAACTAATGTGTAGCCTACACAACTGAAAACCAAAGAGAAAACACAAGTAAGAGAGTGGGGGAAGATACAGAGCCAGAGAGCTGAGCAAATATCAAGGAAAGGCTGCTTGGATGATAACTATGGAAACAGATCCATTTTTATGTTTGAAAACATTTTTTAATTATAAAAGTACTCGCATATTTTAAATTCTATTCTCATTTCTAACCTTCAGATGCATACCAAAAAATTAAATCACAAAAAAATCTTGGAATACAATAAATGTATTCTTGCACATAAATATCCCACAATGGGACCCAAAATTTTATTTTTCTCCTGGGTCCTTTTTTTTTTTTTAGATTTAATTTTTTTAAGTTTATTTATTTATTTTGTTCTTTTTTTAAGGTTTACTTATTTATTTTGAGAGAGTGTGTGGGAGCAGGGGAGTGACACAGAGAGACAGAGAATCCCAAGCAGGCTCCCCATCGTCAGTATAAAGCCCCACAAGGGGCTCAAATGGCTCAAACTCATGAACGTAAGATCATAACCTGAGCTGAAACCAAGAGTTGGATGGGATGCTTAACCAACTGAGCCACCCAGGCACCCCTCTTTATTTATTTTGAGAGAAAGAGAGAGAGAGAGACAGAGAGACAGACAAGCACAGAGAAGGAGAAAAAAAATCTCAAGCAGGCTCCATATTCAGCGTGGGGCCCAATGCAGGGCTCCATCTCACAACTTTGAGATCATGACCTGAGCTGAAATCAAGAATTGGTCATTTAAGTGACTGAGCCACTCAAGCACCCTTAAAGATTTTATTATTTTTTCTTTTAAGTTTATTTATTTATTTTGAGAGAGACAAAGACAGCGCAAGTGGGAGAGGGACAGAGAGAGAGAGAGAGAGAAGAGAGAATCCCAAGCAGGCTTTGCACTGCCAGTGCAGAGTCGAATGCGGGGCTTGAACTCACAAAACCACGACGAGATCATGATCTAAGCAGAAACCAAAAGTCAGACGCTCAACCAACTGGGCCACCCAGGCACCCCAAAGATTATATTTTTAAGTAATCTCTACACCCAACATGGGGCTTGAACTTACAACACTGAGCTCGAGTCATATGTTCTACCGACTGAGGCAGCCACAGGTCCCTGTTCTGAGTCTTTTGCATATTTAGGATTTTATACTACAGCTATCCCCAAATGGTTCCCACATGCATGTGCAACTGCCCGTCTCATTTTCATGGTGGTCAGACCTTCCCCTCTCTTTTTTATTAATTGTTGTTAAAAATAGTAGCAAAGCAGGGTGCCTAGGTGGCTCAGTTAACCCTCTGACTTTGGCTCAGGTCATGATCTCACGGTTTGTGAGTTCGGGCCCCACTTTGGGCTCTCTGCTGTTAGTGCAGAGCCCACCCCGGATCCTCTCCCTCTCTCTCTGCCCACCCCCCATCTTGCATACCCTCCCTGAAAAATAAATAAACATTTTTTAAATAGTAGTAAAGTAATACATGTTTACGGTGTTTAAACTTTTAGAGTGCAAAAACATATAAAGGAAAAAGCTCAAATCCCTCCCCCAAGACCTACCCAGGACCCTCAGGTTCTCTCCCACTCAGGTTGCGCACCGTTGGCAGTTTCCTGTATGGTTTCCCCAAAATGCTGTACGCATAAACCAGTATGAAGTGCTTCCTCACTTTCAGCACCACGAAGTGCTAAGGAAACAATGGTTGCCCCAAAATCCGGTTGGTCTCTGACCTCATGCACCTTAGTCTACTTGGGCAGAGCCACGATTTTGTATCTCATGTAAAACAAACAAAACACCTAAAAATTACTATGCTGCTCTGCCCCTGACCTTTCTCCAAGAAACAATGTCTTGCAGTCAGTCCTCCGCATTCTCTGAATGACTGCCTGGCAGCATTCGTTTACACGTTTGTACCATAAGATACTTAATCGATTCCCTGCTGATAGGCATCCTGACTGTTTCCAGTATTTTTGCTATTACAAGCAATGCAGTAATGAGTTTCCCTCTAAATATACCCCGGTTCATGTGTATATTTACCTATAGGGTAAATTCTCAGAAGTAAAATCCCGGGATCAAATTCATGAGGTCTCTGCAATGGACATCTGCCACTCTTTCACAACTGTTCTGCCTCTGAAATACTTTCCCATGTTTGGGAGAAACAAAAATCTTGGGGAGAGGCAGAGCCTGCCTCTTTTACAGAAGACAAACTAACCCTTCCCCCCCCCCCCAACATGTGGGCATATGATGGGGCTTGGCCTCAGACTCTGGATCTGGATTAAGAACCTGAAGAAAACAGGATACCCCAAAGTTCCGGCCAGCCAGGGCAGCGCCACGTGCCTGCCTGGTTCCCACGGTGTGCTTCTGACTGTAGTCTCAGCCACCTGGCCTCCAGGGGGTTTGCTTTCTCAGCCCGGTCCCCCAGCCCAGTGATCTGGTGAGCATCTCGGTGTGTTTTCACTCAGCTCCTCTTCCACTTAAATCAGGCCTGCTTAGGGGCGTCTGGGTGGCTCAGTTGGTTAAGTGTCCAACTTTGGCTCAGGTCATGATCTCCCAGGTCGTGAGTTTGAGCCCTGGGTCAAGCTCTGTGCTGACAGCTCAGATTCTGTGTCTCCCTCTCTCTCTGCCCCTTCTCTTGCATTCTCTCTCTCTCTTTCTCAAAAATAAATAAACATTTTTAAAAACAGAAAAAAATATTAAAGGGGCACTTGGGTAGCTCATTTGGTTGAGCGTCTGACTTTGGTTCAGGTCATGATCTTGTGGTTTGTGAGTTCGAGCCCCATGTTGGGCTCTGTGCTGATGGAGTAGAGCCTGCCTCAGATTCTCTGCCTCCCTCTCTCTGTGCTCCTCTCCCGCTCATGCTCTTTCTCTCTCTCTTTCAAAGATAAGTAATAAATATTTTAAAAATTAAAAAAAATTTAAGGGGCGCCTGGGTGGCTCAGTCGGTTAAGCGTCCGACTTCGGTTCAGGTCATGATCTCACGGTTCGTGGGTTCGAGCCCTGCATCAGGCTCTGTGCTGAACGTTTGCTCAGAGCCTGGAGCCTGCTTCGGATTCTGTGTCTCCTTCTCTCTCTGCCCCTTCTCCGCTCATACTCTGTCTCACTCTGCCTCTCAATAATAAATGAATGTAAAAAAAATGTTTTTAAATAATAAAAAATTTTAAAACCCAGGCCTGCTATGTGCAGTTAAGTGGCCTGATTCTGTAGTAGCAAGCCTCCAAAATGGCTGCAAACGGTTCCTGCCAATCAGGCTGACTGTGTAACCAGTAGGATATTGAGGAGATGTCAGAATGTGATTTCTTTCCTTTTTTTAAGATTTTATGTGTTTTTTAAGGTTTATTTACTTATTTTGAGAGAGAGAGTGAGAGAGAGAGTGAGCAAGCAGGAAATGGGTAGAGAGAGGGAAAGACAGAATTCCAAGCAGGCTCTGCACTGCAAAGCCTGATGCAGTGCTCGAACTCACAGAAGACCAGATCATGACCTGAGCCGAAGTCGGACGCTTAACCAATTGAGCCACCCAGGCGCCCTGATATAATTTAAAATGTTAACAGTCGGGGCACCTGGGTGGCTCAGTTGGTTAAGCGTCCGACTTCGGCTCAGGTCATGATCTCACGGTGCATGGGTTCGAGCCCCGCATCGGGCTCTGTGCTGACAGCTCAGAGCCTGGAGCCTGCCTTCGGATTCTGTATCTCCCTCTCTCTCTGACCCTCCCCTGCTCACGCTGTTTTTCTCTCTCTCTCTCAAAAATAAAATGAAAACATTAAAAAAAATTAAAAAAAATAAAATCTTAACAGTTTACCAAACTGCCCTTCAAAAGGGCAAGAGCAGTGTGTGGTCCCACCAATGCCACATGGCAGGGTGCCAAAATTTTCAGAAAGAAGGCGGGGGAGGGCAAACTGACTCCTGATAAGGTCCGTCCTCAGCACCTCCCTAAGTTGCCCCTTAGGAGCTCCCACCGCCACAGGCGCCAGAGGATGGCTATGGAATCGCTGTTCTTCTTCTTCTTCTTTTTTTTTTTTTTTAATGTTTATTCATTTTGTGAGAGAGAGAGAGAGAGAGAGAGAGAGAGAGAGGGAGAAGGCGTGATTGCGGTAGGGGCAGAGAAAGAGGGAGACACAGAGTCCAAAGTAGGCTCCAGGGGCTCTGAGCTGTTAGCACAGAGCCCAACACAGGGTTCGAACCCACAAACCGTGAGATCATGACCTGAACCGAAGTCGAACACTTAACCGACTGAGCCACCCAGGCGCCCCATGGAACCACTGCACTGTTCTTGTAAGTGAGCCCTGTGGGCAGGGCTGTGGCTAGAATCTGGCCTGGCGGACAGGCAGGGTCAATGGGGAGAAATGTGAATGGGGACAAGGCCACAGGTCACAAGATCCAGCCGGGAGGGCTCAGCAAGTGGCAGGTGCAGGGGGCATAGCCGGTGAGAGGGCACATTGGCAGGAATCTCCCTGGGCTGCTTGGGTTAGGAGCCTCGAGAGACGAGAGAAGTGAGAAGGAAGGCACCTGTGCTTGGGGTCAAGGCAGAAGGCAGAACTAAGCGTTTCTGGGCCCCCCTGGCCTGGGATCCTTTGCCTGTGACTTTGGAGACCCAGGGCTCAGGTGGAGACGGAACTGCAGTCATGCAAGATGGGAGATAGAGAGGGAAACAATGATGTCTTGAGCACTAACAAGTGCTGGGCATGGAGTCAGCCAGGTAGATGATCATCATCTTTTTTTTTTTTTATGTTTATTTATTTTTGAGAGAGACAGAGTGCGAGAGGGGGTGGGACCAAGAGAGAGGGAGGCGCAGAATCCAAAGCAGGCTCCAAGCTCTGAGCTGTCAGCACAGAGCTCAACGCGGGGCTCGAACCCACGAACCGTGAGAGAACATGACCTGAGCCAAAGTTCGATGCTCACCCGACTGAGCCACCCAGGTGCCCCGAGCATCATCTTTATTTGACAGGTGAGGAAACAGGATCAGTGAAGCTACTACCTCATATCTGACTCCAAATCCCGCTACATCACACAGCCTCCAGGGCAGAGGCAGAACTGGGCTGTTGCTTTGTTTACCTATTGCTCAAAGGAGGGCCTTTGGCAAGTTGACTTATCACTTTTCCAGTGAGAAGAATGTCCCCATAAGCTCCACTATCCTCACTTTCAGAGCTGTTCCCTCAGGCCAGGCTCCCATGTCGGGGCACTTAGAAAGTCACCTGTTGGCTTACCCATCTCTGGTGCAAAAACCCGGCTGGTCCTTGTGAAACACATACGCAGGGGAGCCTGTCACTGTCCTAGCAGCATGCTAGGGCTACGGCAGTGGGTAAGACAGAGCTCCTGCCCTTCAAAGAGTTCCTTGTCTAGAGAAGGAGAAAGAGAAAGAGAAGGATCCTGCATAATGCAGTGAAACCCTGAGAGGGAGCACCTCCCCTCGCCTGGGGGCATCAAGAAAGCTTCCGGAAGCTAATCTCTGAGTTGAGTCAACAGTGAGAAGTCTTCTGCCAGGGGAAGGGAGGGAGGGAGTGCCAGGTGGAGGAAACAGCAGTGCAAAGCCCTCAGGAGCTTTCTAGGAACCTAGATATCACCTATAGCTGGAGCACAGTTTGGAAGGAAGAGATGGGAGGGAGGAGGGGCAAGCAAGCCATGGGACAGGAGAGGTGAGCAGGTACTAGATCCCGAAAGTGGGGAGGCAAAAACGGAAGGGGAGATGTTAGGAACAAAACGGTATCCGAGCTGCAAGTGGACAATCGGGGCAAAGTGAAGCCAGAGAAACCAGTCAGGAGGCCACTGTAGAAAGCAGGAAAGAACCAGAGAAGTTCACGGCCACAGAGGGGGAGGACGGGAGCTGTCGGGGAGGGGCATGAAGGGAACAACATCCATAGGACTCTGTGATCAAGAAGAGGCAGGGACACCTGACTGGCTCAGTCGGTGGAGCGTCTGACTTTGGCTCAGGTCATGATCTCCCAGTTTGTGGATTCGAGCCCCACATCCAGCCCTGTGTGGACGGCTCTGGGCCCAGAGCCTGCTTCAGATTCTGCGTCTCCCTCTCTCTCTGCCCCTCCCCCACTCACACTCTGTCTCTCTCTCTCTCTCTCTCTCTCTCTCAAAAGTAAACAAACAAAAAAAGAGGCAAAGAAGTCCTATCCCTGGTCTATAGTTACATGACTCAATATTTGTCCTTTTTTGGTCTTAAGCCCGTGTACCAGTTTCTATCATTTGCAGCCATGAGTGTTTAGCTCTTGAATGGGCTTGGTGGTCCAGAGGCAAGTGAATGTTTGAAGTAATTACACTGCTGTCTCTGTTCCTTCTGTTTTTCCTTTTTGTTCATAGACTTTATTTCTTTTTTTGAGAGAGAGGGCGCAAGTGAGCAAGAGGCAGAGAGAGTGAGAGGGAGAAAGAAAGAATCCCGAAAGGGGCAGAGAGAGAGGGAGAGAGGAAAGAGAAACAGGGCTCACGCAAAACAAGGGCTTGAACTCACAAATGGTGAGATCATGATCAGAGCCAAAGTCAGATGCTTAACGGACTGAGACAATCAGGAGCCCCTAGACTTTTTTTTTTTTTATAGCAGTTTTAGATCTGCAGAATAACTTAGCAGAAAGTACAGTCTCCACATACCTCTCTCCCCATCCCCTGCCCCTTCCCCCGTCACTAACATCTGGCGTTAGTGTGCTATGTTGTTACAACTGAGGTGCCCATATCAATACCTTATTATTAGCTAACGTCCAGGGTTTACATTAGGGACTGCCCTTAGGGCTGTACATTCTGTGTGTTTTGGCAAATGTATGAGAACCACTATAGAATCATACAGAGTAAGTTTCACTGCTCTGAAATCCCCTGCGCTACACCTAGTCATCCTTCTCTGTCTCCCTCTCAACCCCTGACTTTTTACTTCCCAGTCTCGGAGTTTTGCCTTTTCCAGATGTCATAGTCAGAATCATACAGTGTGAAGTCTTTCCAGATTGGCTTCTTTCACTTAGCAACATGCATTTAAGTTTCCTCCATTTCTTTTTGTGACTTGACAGCTCATTTCTATTTTTTTTTAAAGTTCTTTTAATGTTTATTTATTTTTGAGAGGGGTGGGGAGAGGGGCAGAGAAGAGAGGGAGACACAGAATCCAAAGTAGGCTCCAGGCTGTGAGCTGTCAGCACAGAGCCGGACGTGGGGCTCAAACTCACAAACTGGGAGATCATGACCTGAGCCGAAGTCGGCCACTGAACCGACTGAGCCACCCAGGCGCCCCGACAGCTCATTTCTTTGCATCACTTTTACTTCTTTCCATTGCTGAATTAATAGTCCACGGTACAGATGTGCCGGTTTGTTTACTCATTCGCCTATTGAGAAATCTTGAGGGGCACCTGGCCGGCTCAGTCGGTGGAGCGTGCGACTCTTGATCTCGGGGTTGTAGGTTTGAGCCCCATGTTGGGTAGAGAGATTACTTAAAAATAAAATCTTATATAAAAAATATCTTGGTTGCTCCCAAGTTTTGGTAATGATGAAATAGCTGCTGTAAACATTCACGTGCAGGTTTTTAAGGGTAGGAAGGTTCTCAGCTCGTAGGAGAAAATGCGAAGACGCACGCTTCCTGGACTGTATGGTAACAGTGTCTCCACCCCTTTTCCTTGTCTACTTCGCTGGCGGGGCGGCTGGAGGGCTACCTACCTGGAAAAATGATGCCTGAGAATTGTAGGCCTTAGGCTTGTGCAGAAACGGAAATGATCTTCCCTGGGGAGCTATGGGTGTTCCCTTAGGACAGAGGTCCTTCCTCAGGTCCCCCAATGCCCGAGAACCCACATGAGAAGGAGGGAGGGGTCGTTGGCCCTCCTCAGAGTTTCAAGGGGTCTAGGAAGCAAGAGGAACTAAGGACACATTTTACCTACAGCTGAAGGAATCCGCAGTGAAGGGGAAGGGGAAGAGCAGCTGACAGACACCCCCAAACTCAGCATGCCCCTCGAGGAAAGCACGGCATATGGATACCACTTCTAACTCTACTTCTGGGGGTGAATGTCCACCAGGAGCCTGGGCCAGATGTGGCTCCAGCAACACTCTCCTCTCTCTCCCAACTGAAAGACTAGAAAAGATACAAAATAGATAAATGGAAGGGAAGGGAAGCAAAAGTAATATAAAAACAGGGAGGGGTGACAAAACTCTTAAATACAGAGAACAAACTGAGGGTCGCTGGAGGGGGGATGGGCTAAATGGTGAAGGGGCCTTAGGGAGGACACTTGTTGGGATGAGCACTGGGGGTTATATGTAGGGGATGGACCACTGGGTTCTACTCCTGAAATCATTAGAGGACCATATGCTAAATAACTTGGGTGTAAATTTAAAAATAAATAAGTAAATTTAAAAAAAAGAAAAAAGACTAGAAGCACACTGATATGATGGCAAAGTCCATTTGCAGTTTATTGGAAAAAAGAGGCAGCTGTGAAGTAGAAATGCAGATGTTTTCCTTGTTGTAAAGACAGCAGTTACAAAAGAGAAGTAATAAATACAATGTTAGGAATTCTTTAAAAAAAAATTCAAGAAACCCCTGGTGTTTGTGAGCAATCCCAAGAACACACAACATATAAAAACGTGTGCTGGGGGGCAGAACAGCTTCACCTCAACATCTTGGAGAAGTTGGAAACTGGCCAGATGAAGACGGTCATGACTTTTAGGATTTTGAAAGGCTCTGGATTTGTCCCTTGGGAATATAGGGGTCTACGGTAATTTATATGCACAGTAGGAATTAATAGGGATTCTTCTATGCGTTAATATCACTTCTGATTATTCTGTCATTCTTGCAGGTAAGTAGCAGGGTATTTAAGAGGAGGAGGAAATGAGAAGACACGAATGAAGGGGGTGAAGAGGGTGGGTCCAGGGGGAGAATGCTAAGTGGACAGGAGAAAGGTGATAGGAAGGAACAGGGCTGCCCCCTATTTTGCCATCTCAGCAGCATGCCACCCCCCGTCGAAGAGGGGACAGGCAGTGGTCCAGCCTGGCTTGCCTTAAACCTCACCGTCATCAAAGCACAGAAGATACCAAAGCAACTGGCAGAATCAGGCTCAGAATGAAAGCAGGGAAGGTGAACAGGAAACAAGAGGAGGGGGACCCCACCCCATGGGGAGAGGTGCAGAGAAGGGGAGAGGTGAATTCCCGGGGAAAATGGGCAACATTAACATCAGAATCCTCCAGGGACTATCTCCTCCAGAGGGCCATCAAAGAGAGAAATGTCTGGGCAAATCAACACTCTTTGATGTGAAATGGCAAAGGGACAAGGACAGAGTACAAAGGGACAAGGAAAGAGTACAAGTTGCGGAGTAGAGGCACGATCTGGCTACAGAGGAAAGAGGGCGGGAAAGAGAAGCAAGGGGAGGGGGGCAGTTGGCTCATCCCAGGACCCCTGGGAGGGGCTCCCACACAGGGATGAGTGCCACCCCCTGCCACTCCATGAGGCAAGGAGTTTGCATTGCGTGCTGGGTGTGGAGGCTGGTTGGGGGGGGGAGGGGAGGAGCAGCAGGGGTGAGGATGCCCAGCCAGCTCTCTTGGGCGCATCTGTGAGGCACTGTGTGGATGGAGGTCAAGGTTGCCTCACTATGTGCTGAAAGCAGCTTTGAGCTCCTGGAAGGCTGCCTGGCGGAGTCTCCTCTTCTCCTCCTCCTGCTTCCGCTCGTCTTGCTCCGCTTTTAGCTCGGCTTCAAACTTACTGGCACAGGACAAAGCTTGGACCTGCAGAGGAATGGCAAAAACAAACGGACAGACTGAGGGAGGGGAGGAGACACCTGGAGACAGAGCAACCCATCCGACAGAACTCAGTTGGCTGGAGCCCTGAGATGGGAACCTGGTCCTGCAGCAGGGCAGGACCCCCCACCCCCTGAGAACCAATACTCCTCTTCACGAGTTTGTTTAAACTATTAGTGAGGATTGCGTCCCTCCCTTTGCCACTGTGTTCTAGGACCCTAGGGTTGGTCTTCCTACTTCTTTTCCAGAATATTCTTTAACATGCCCGCCTATGACCCATTTCTACTTTCAACCCTTAATTTCACAATAGTATTGTTTTGTTGTAGGGGGAGAAAACAAAGACAAAGCCACAATGAACTCCCTGCTGGGATTCTGACTGCAATCGCTTGGATCTGCGTGTGGCAAAGGGCTACCTTTACCATAGATCAATCATTCTGAATTTAATTCCAAATATTACATGTTTTTTTCATGTTGTGAATGGGATTTAGGGCCATTTCTTTTAAATCTAGTTTATCTTTAATAATACCGTATCAGGTAAATCCATCTTAGAATCCTCTCTTCTAGAACTGATTCCTCCTCCCCACCCCAGTGTCTATCAGTTTGGTCAAAGTCCCAAACACATTGGGTGTGCAAGCTATTTTAATAAAGATTGCCAAATTCCTCTCCAAAGTAGCTGTCCCAATTTACACCCCCACCATCACGAAATGTGAGTTCTCATTTCCCCACAACCTCCCCTTTTTCCTGTTTGCCAATCTGATAGGAAAAAAAAAAAAGAAAAGAAAAGAATAGAAAAAAAAAACACCCACAGAAAACCTGGCACCTTCTTTTATTTCCTCTTTGGTAACTTACCCTTTTCACTGGGGTTTTTCACTTTGCCATTCTTTACATAATTTAGGCATAGTCCCTTGTTATATATTTTTTGGTTACTCTTTTTTGATTGTCTTTTAACTTCAAGGTATCTTGGGCCAGGTGAATCTTTAAATTTTGATGTCATCAAAATTTCCAATCACTTCCATTCTGGCTTTTGTCTTTCTCTCTTTTAATGTTTACTTTTGAGAGAGAAAGAGAGTGCGAGCAGGGAAGGGACACAGAGAGAGGGAGACAGAGAATCCAAAGCAGGCTCCATGCTGTCAGTGCAGAGCCGGACGTGGGACTCGAACCCTGAGCTAAAGCTGGATGCTCAACCAATTGAGCCACCCCATGACTTTTGTCTCTTATGTCATGTGTAAGGTCTTCTATACCCCAGAGCTCTAAAACCATTTTTCTCTCATACTTTCCTGGTTTTATTTTCCCATTCAGCTCTTAAAGTCACGTATACTGTATTTTAGTGAAGGAATGTATATCATTTAAATGACTTTACTTTATTTCCCTAAGTGGAGAGCCAATTGTCTTAACACCTTTTATTGAAAAGCCCATTATTCTCCCACTGACTGGAAAGTTATCTTGTTCATGTACTAAATTCCCACATGAAGGAGATCTGTTTTTACTATTTTCTATCCCATTCCACTGACTGACCTGTTTACTCCTGCACCCGCGCTACATGATTTATTACCGCTTTAGAATGCCTTGATATTTATGAGAAAGTATTCTTTCATTATGTTGACTAAGCACATTCTTTTCATATTTTAAATGTCTTATTATGAATATTAAACTTCACCAAATGTTTTGAGATGTCTCACTGAAATGATCACAGTTTTTATATTTGATACCTATGAGATTTTCATTTATTTATTTTACATTTATTCGTTTTGAGAGAGAGTGCACACAGGAGGGGCAGACAGCGAGAAAATCCCAAGCAGGCTCCCCACTCTCAGTGGGGAGCCCGACACAGGGCTGGATCCCATGAACCAGATCATGACCTGACCCAAAACCAAAGAGTTGGATGCTTAACTGAGGGGGCCAGCAGTTTTGAGATTTTTAAAATTATCCCTGCGGTCTTAACATAAATTTTAAATGTTTTAAGATACCTGCAGCTATATTCATCAGATTGATGCACGTTTGGACCTCAGGTCCCCTTGTCTACCCTGGATCCCTCTCCTCCTCACCTTTATTTTATTTTCCTTGTTTTCTTCAGGAATTTTATAAGCTGGCCATTAAGTATTTAAATTATATAAACCTATAATTAAATGATAGTAGAAGCAAAAGTAATAAACACAAAAAAGTCATCGCTTCCTGATTATCTTGCCACATTTTACTCTATCTGTGCTTCGGAGATGGTCTGTTTCTGTTATATCTCTAAGGTAGAAATCCTGTATGATAATACGCTGTGAATCTTCCCAAATCCACATTCAGCAATATCGTGTTGGAAACTTGAAAGCAAGTGGTGGTGGGAGTTTTACACCTTAGAAACCAATAAATGCTACAAACCAGGGCTTGATTTATTATTTCACTGACTACCTTTTCCTAAGAAAGTGTTGGGAAATGTTAAAAACGCAGATTAAGCTGAAAAATGTGTAGTGTCTGTAGCTTTTGCATTATGAACAGCTCCAAAGAAATTCAGGGAAAATTCTTCCAATATTTGAAAAACTATGGTCAAATTCAGCAAGGGAAGTTGCTCACATCACTGAAGAATGAATGAAGTTCTGACATATGTCCCTTTACTTTTTCTTTTTTTAAATAATTTTTTAATGTTTATTTATTTCTGAGAGAGAGAAAGAGAGGGCGAGCAGGGGAGGGGCAGAGAGGGAGACACAGAATCCGAAGCGGGCTCCAGGCTCCGAGCTGCCGGCACAGAGCCCAAAGTGGGGCCTAAACCCATGAATCATGAGATCATGACCGAATGAGCCACCCAGGCGCCTCTTTTTTCTTTAATGTTTATTTTTGAGAGAGAGAAAGAGAGAGAGAGAGAGAGAGAGAGCGCGAGCGGGAGAGGGGCACAGAGAGACACACACACAGAATCCCAAGCAGGCTCTGTGCTGCCAATGTGGAGCCCGACTCAGGACTCGAACTCATGAACCACCGAGGTCATGACCTGAGCTGAAGACAGACACTTAACCAACTGAGCCACTCAGATGCCCCTCCCTTTGCTTTTTCTTTTAAATTAACTTAAACAAAATATCAACCAACATTCAGGTCCGTAGACTCAGTTGCAACCATAGGCTAGAGACAGATACGGAGCCCAGCAAAAATCAAGGAGCCATTCGTAGAGAATCAATAGACCGTGGAATTTACAACAGAAGTAATGTATACTTTATTATTTGTAAATTGGGTGCTACCTATCCTTTACAACATTTAAATTTATAATAAAGCTATCATATACGTATGCGCACACTTTTTTCAGAGAGCCAGTTGCTAAACTCTGACCAACAAACCACTGTCTAAGCCTCAGTGTCCTCCCCCACCACCTCCCCCCAGAGTGTGTGTGTGAGCACTGGATAGGCCATGAATCTGAGACCCACCTGCTCACCACTGCTGGCCAGGCCAGAGCGGGAGGGGCCCTGGCAACTCCCTCACTTGGGGTTCCTGTTTTGCACTATAAAATCCTACCTCTTCCCTTGATTCTTGCCCATCAGCCCACTCTGTGTCTTCATGTTTCCTTCTGTGTGGACCACTTCCCCGTTACCTAAAAACATACCAGCATCTGTGTTCTCTTAGGTTAAAACAACAACGACAACAAAAGTTCTTTCCTGACCCCCAGCTACCATCCCCACTTTGTCCAGGCCTCCTTGGCCAGCCATCTAGAAAGAAAAGTCAGCCATCACGGCTCTTTCTCCCCAGTGCCCACCCACCTCTCACCCTGGTGCCAAATGCCCATCACAGGGAAGCTGGTCTCTCAAAAATCTCCACTGACCCACTTGCCAGACCCCACACCCCCTCTCTGGCCTCATCTGACTTCATCCCGTCTTGGAATTTCTTCTGTCCTCCAAGATAGCATCTTCTCATGGCTTCCTTGTATCTCCAGTTCCTTCCTTCCCCGCACCCCAGTCAGTCACCATCACGGTCTACCATTAGCCACTCATCTCAAATTCTCGAATTGCCCCTCGAATCTTGCGAAGGTGGCTCCCATGGTCTTTGCAATCTGGCGTCCACGAAGCATTCACTTCCTCCCTTCTCTCTTCCTCTGAGACGTTCCCCTGGCGCATGGCCCAAGGGTCTGGGGAGACCGACCCTACCATGGGCTCCAGGAAAGAGCCCAATCAGGGTAACGCTATTCCAGCCCTTTCCTGTGCTCGGTTCAGCAACGGACAGGTGTGGAAGAGTTTATTCCACGACCCTCAATATCTAGTGTCTCCATCCTCCTTAGTAGCAGAATCAGAGTTGGGCACACAGATCTCTAGGAAGAAAGGCATTTTGTATTCTCCCATGCAGCCAGGAGTGGCCGAGTTCTGTCCGAAATGACGTGAATGAAACCATCTGCAACTAGCATTGTGCCCTTCAATGAAAGGCTACACCATCCCCTTCCTCAAACCATTCCCATGGAGGGGGGCGGGGAGGGGAGTCCCTGCCTTGAGTTTGTAAACACCGTCAAGCCCTCTCTGCACAGCTCCACAAACCTCGTGGCATTTTACTCTCCACCTCCAAGCAAGCGGTCATAAACGCTGAGAATACTAGTGAGTCTGGGATCCATTACCACCTCCTCCCCAGCCCCAGTGTCACTACCCTGGATGAGCCCACAGTTCGTCTCCAGACATCTGTGGAAGGAAGCCTCCCTGACTCCAGCTGCTCCCCAGAGAAGTCGATCCCCGGCGCCCAGCGCCAGGTCATGTCCAAGCGCTCTGAGCGCCCCCAGCCGCACGTCCCACCCCTGGCTGTAGATTGCAACCGCCTGCTGAACTCTTTCTGCTCCCCACTTCCTGGGCCCTGGAAGATCTCAAGGCGGTGTGGGTGGGGCCCGAGAAGCTGGTGTGCAGGTAATTCTGGTGGTTGGCAGGCTGGGGAGGCCTGACCTTCAGGGGAGCCCAGAGCGCCCAGTGCAGCTTCATGCGGTGTGCACGGGGGCCAGCCTCCAAACACTCTTTACCCCCCGTGCCTCGGAGCCTTTGCTCTTGCTGTTCCCACGGCAGGGAACGCCCTCCCTTCCTTGATTACAAGGTGAATCCCCATTCATCTGCGAACATCTGTCGCAAATGTCAGCTTCTTTATGGCCCTCTCCGACATCTGAGCGATGATTCCCCACATTCGTCATTCATGCAAACATTTATTGAAGGCCATTATGTGCCAGGCTCTGTAATTACAAAGATAACACACCTACTCCGCCTGAGTCTGGGTTGAGGAGGCAGCCATACCACAAGTTCAAAAACTTACGTTGTTATGCTTTTAATCTTTTCTCCTTATAAAAATAAGACACACGCATTATAAAACATTCCAAAACTGTAAAAAATAAGTCCCTCAGACGTAGCTATTACTAGTACTTTGGTATGTAATTACCCAGGTTGTATTTAATATTTAATAAAATTGAGTTTCACTGAAAAAGCTTTTTAATGTTTTTTATTTATTTTTGAGAGAGAGACAGTGCAGACAGGGGAGGGGCAGAGAGAGAGACACACACACAGAATCTGAAGCAGGCCCCAGGCTCTGAGCTGTCAGCACAGAGCCTAACGCGGGGCTCAAACTCATGAACTGTGAGACCATGACGGGAGCCAAGGTCGGACACTTAACTGACTGAGCCACCCAGGCACCCCATCAAAACTGCGTTTCAAACATAATGTTTGGGGCGCCTGGATGGATCAGTCAGCTAAGCGTCTGGCTCTTAACTTTGGCTCGGGTCATGATCTCATGGTTCATGACTTCGAGACCCGGGCGGGGCTCTGTGCTGACAGCTCAGAGCCTGGAGCTGCTTCACATCCTGTGTCTCCCTCTCTCTCTGCCCCTCCCCCACTCATGCTCTGTCTCTCTCTGTCTCAAAAATAAATAAAACATTAAATTTTTCTTTTAAAAAACTGACTATACGTCTATGTTTATTTGCATGAGAGCCTCTGCGGGATAAAATCCTAGCAGCAGAATCCCAGAGGTGAACAATACGGAGTTAACAGCTAGCCCCGAACTGCTCTCCAAAAAGCTGGGATGATTTGTACTCTTACCAAAGGTGTCTGAGAAGGTCTTGAACAGATACATTATTTTTTTTAATGTTTATTTTTTTGAGGTGGCGGGGGTGTGGGGCAGAGAGAGAGAGGGAGGGAGACACAGAATCTGAAGCAGGCTCCAGGCTCTGAGCTGTCAGCACAGAGCCCAATGCAGGGCTTGAACTCATGAACCGCGAGACCATGACCTGAGCTGAAGTCGGACACTTAACCGACTGAGCCACCCAGGCGCCCCTGTGCAGACTTTAATAAGAGCATTTGGTATGTTGTCGTTGTCTTATATTGAGTGGGCTGAAGAGTGTCACGCTAAACTTGGGTCTCGATCTTAGGCCCCTGCCCAAGGTATCACAAAAGATCGCGAGTGTTGGCTCAGGCAATGAGATGGAGAGCACCCATCCCTCCTGAAGTAACCTATCCCTCTTCTCTAGTCTCTCCCTTCAAGGCTGAGAGTCTGTCTTCCTCACTAGACTGGGTGTGTCTAGTCTGGGTGACTGGGCACAAGTTTTGCTATGACCTCCTTGTAAAGGAGTTGTAGTTTCAGAGCTTAACGTGCTGGGCATTGCCAGAGCTGGCTGGATCAACGTGAAGTCATGAAGGAAGGGCCAAACCACACTGGGGTTGGACGGAGGTGCTGGTGTGGAAGGCACAAGGAGCGGTCGGCCTGTCCCGGAAGTTATCAGACGATGGATGACGGGAGGACTGCAGGTGTTAGGAGTCCACCATGATTCGCAGTTTATACGTTGACAGAAAGATGACTGAACCCGTCTGTAAACGGCATCACAGAGAAGTAAGAAGAGCGTCCTATTCAGGGGCCAGCGTGGCCGAGATGTGTTGCCGGGGACGCGTTGTCTCTGGGCAAACTCCTAGAATAAGCCAACACTCCCCTAGAAGCTGGCTTCTATCTGGAATGGTCGGGAGCCCCAGCAGCTCAGATCATGTATCGAGTGCCAGGTACTTGCCAAACACTTTTTACACGTGAACTCATATAACCCTCATGGCAATGCTATTACTGCCTCCATTGTACAGATGAGAAAACTGAGGCACAAGGGCAAGTAAGTGGAGGAGGCAGAATCGGAACCCAGGCAGCACTGCCCACTGCACTCCTCTGCTCTGGTGGACAGGGGTGTGGAGGGCTCTCTGATTTCTCCTTCTGCAGGTGTGCTCTGGGGAGATGAGAACAACAGCACCCAGCTAGGGGCAGGGTCTCCACACATGGGTGTCGACTCCGTCAACGTGTGAATGAATGGAAGCACCCAGAAGGGCTCCGGGGCCGTGCACTGGAGATCGCGGCCCAACCCCCAGCCACCATCAATGGAGCAAACACTGGTTCACTCTGGAGCGGGCGGCTGAGGCTTCCTCCTCTGGCCCCACTGTTCACTTCCTCACACACAGGTGTTTAAGACACAAATGGGGAGGCATCTGCTCAAGTAATTCAACCGTGGCCCGGGGCGCGAGGGGCTCTTCAGGCAAGCCCGGCCGAGGGCGGATCTGGGAACAGCAAACCATTTGAATCAGAAACCAGGATGGAACGCGCTGACCGTCTGACTGTTTTTCCATTTTGCTTTTAAGCCTCAGATCGTGCGCACACGCGCTCATTCCCCTTCGATCACGCACGACAGGCAGACCTCTTAAGCTATGGGGGCTCTGACCGTTCCGCGCCAGTGAATGAGGTAGTCAGTGTGGGGTCACATGCCGGGTAGAGTGCAGGGACAGAGAGGCAGGCACAGGACGCAGGCACCTACCTTGGCTTCAAAGAAGTCCTTGGCACCTCTCACGCCCTCCTGGGCCACGTCGATCTCGGAGAGCTTTGCCAGCGCCATCAGCCCGCTGTCTTCCTGCAGCTCCCCTGCTGCGGCCTTGTGGAAGATGAGCAGGAACTGTAGGGAAGTTTGATGAGAGTCCGGGTCAACCTCACGGAGACTTAGGGCGGCCCCCTCCAGCCCAAGGGACAGTCATACCCGCCGAGCCTACGGAAACGGTGCGAGCATGTGCGCGTGGCCAGTTAGTTTTTCCCTTATCACGCGGTCAGAAATAAGCACACGCATCGGGGCGCCTGGGTGGCTCAGTCGGTTAAGCGGCCAACTTCGGCTCAGGTCGGCTCAGGTCATGATCTCACGGTTCGTGGGTTCGAGCCCCGCATCGGGCTCTGTGCTGACAGCTCAGAGCCTGGAGCCTGCTTCCGATTCTGTGTCTCCCTCCCGCTCTGCCCCTCCCCTGCTCATGCTCTGTTTCTCTCTGTATCAATAATAAAAAAAATAAACATAAACAAATTTTTTTTAAATGAAGAAAAAAAGAAATAAGCATATGCTCGTTTTCCACAGGAATGTAGGGAAATGGGTACCTTCATATACAGTGGAAGGGAATGTAAGTCGATTCAAATTCTTTGGAGGGCACTTTGGAAATATTTACCAAAAATAAAATGCTTCCAACCATTAATTCCACTGCTGGGCATCTGTCTCTCAGAAACATTTGCACAGTAGTTTAAGAAGCATTGTCTATAAAAGCAAAAAACACTGTCCATGTCCTAGGTTACAGCCACAGAAGAAAAAAAAATCCAATAGACCTATATGCACTATTTCTTAAAACTAAAACTAAATAATTGCCAATGTTTTTAGTCATCCATATTTTCTGTTTGTGTCCCCTTTTTGCATTAGATTATTTATTCTTGCTAGTGTTTTCCTTTCTTTTAAAGATTTTATTTTTTTTTAATATTTATTTTTGAGAGAGAGAGACAGAGAGCAGGGGAGGGACAGAGAGAGAGGGAGACATAGAATCTGATGCAGACTTCAGGCTCTGAGCTGTCAGCACAGCGCCCAACGTGGGGTTCAAACTCACAAACAGTGAGATCATGACCTAAGCCAAAGTTGGGACACTTAACTGACTGAGCCACCCTGGTGACCCTAAAGATTTTATTTTTTATTATTTTTTAAATGTTTTTATTTATTTTTGAGAGAGAGAGAGAGAGAGAGAGAGAGACACCATGAACAGGGGAAGGTCAGAGAGAGAGGGAGACACAGAAGCTGAAGACAGGCTCCAGGCTCTGAGCTAGCAGTCAGCACAGAGCCCAATGCGGGGCTCGAACCCATGAACTGTGACATCATGACCTGAGCCGAAGTCGGACGGTTAACCAACTGAGCCACCCAGGCGCCCCAAGATTTTATTTTTTAAGAAATCTCTATACCTGCCGTGGGGCTTGAACTCATGACCCCGGGATCAAGAGTTGCATGCTCTACTGACTAAGCCAGCCAGGCACCTCTCCCAAGTGTTTTCTAAGAGATCTTTACAGAACTTGGTATGTTTCAAATACTTACGCTGTCACTTGCATTTTAATCGTGTTTATCATCATTTTTGACTTCCAAAAACTGTATATATTATTTTTAAGGGACAGAGAGACAGAGAGCAGAGTGTGAGCGGGGGAGGGGCAGAGAGAGAGGGAGACAGAATTCTAGGCAGGCTCTCTGCTCTGAGCTGTCAGCACGGAGCCCGACACAGGGCTTGACCTCACAAACTGTGAGATCATGACCTGAGCCACAGTTGATGCTTAACCAACTGGGCCACTCAGGGGGCCCCTCAAAAACTGTATATAAATTATCAGTCTTTTTCTTCTCTCTCACTAGTTCACCCGTGTTATGCTTAGAAAAACACTTCTTGACATCAAGGTTACAGAAACAATCACCTATGTTTTCGTCTACTGCTTTTATGGCTCCTTTTTTGTTACACGTGTAAATATTTAATCTCTGAAATTTATTCTGATCCAGCCTGTGAGATTGATCATTAACCCTATTTTCTTCCAGATGGTTAGTTAACAATCCCCATGCCATTTATTGAATAATCCATCCTTTTCCTACACGTTCCAAATGTGGCCTAAATGCATTCATCTTTTTTTTTTTTTAATTTTTTTAATGCTTTATTTATTTTTGATACAGAGAGAGATAGAGCATGAGAGGGGGAGGGGCAGAGAGAGAGGGAGATACAGAATCCGAAGCAGGTTCCAGGTTCCGAGCTGTCAGCACAGAGCCTGACACGGGGCTTGAACCCACAAACGTGAGATCATGACCTGAGCCGAAGTTGGAGGCTTAACCAACTGAGCCACCCAGGCGCCCCTGCATTCATCTTTAAAGCCAATTTGTACCATGGCCTCCGAAGGATGTATTTTTAAATAAATAAATAAGCCAAGCTGAAATGGCAGGTCCCCCACCTTCCAGACCTTCTCCCCCAAAGCGATTTTAGGGGTTTTACTTCTCTAAGGAATTCTGGCGAGTTTGGTCTCAAACAACTGCTGTGCAAACTTCTAGAATTAATTTTTCCAGGTCAGCCCAGAAAGGAGCTTCTCCGGGTTTTTAGGTGCTACGTAAAAAACACGTGTGTCTACAGGGGAAGTTTGAGTTTTCAGGGTATTTTTCATGACCATCCCCTCTAAAGAATGGCTTCCCCGAGGGAAAACACCATTACCTAAAGTAGACCGAGAGGTCAAACAACTCCGACGGGCTTTCCAAATTCCAACCTGGGTATCTTTTCCTGCCAAGACTCAATCCCCAGAGGGAAGTGTGTTTCATTAAGTGGAAGTCTCAGCCTCTGCCACCAACACCACCGCCCCCAAATGCCTTGTTAACGAACGTTTCTTTGTAATCCTTGCTTCAGGGCTCCTGACTCCACTGTGGACGTTGCCCAACACAAAGCAAGGGATGAAGCAAGATGCTCAAAGATTCGCAGCTGTCGGGAGGCTGTCGCGGTCAGCTTGGCCCCACAGCAATGCCACATTCGTCCACCTGCAGCTTCAAACTCTCTCACTAGAGGCCGGCAGAGACTCAGTTTCCTGCAATCTCTCCGGGCCAGGATCGTGGCTCCCAGTCTTGGAAAACAAGCCTACTGGAGACGAGGCTCCGGAGAATAGGATGGAGCGCAACTGGGGTTTGGGGGGATGATCGTGGTCGTGGTCGTGCTCTCACGGAAGAGAATGTGGCAGCAAAGACACCCGCACTTGCCAACATGAGCCGGGTGCAGAGGGCGGGAGTGAAACCAGCACCGTGCCCACCCTTAAAATATTGGCAGCGGTACAGAACACGTCCCCTCCCCCACTTCTCGCTCCTTAAGGCAAATACAAAACAGGTGGCCCTTCGCCCAGTGAGGGCAGTTCAGGAAAGATGGGGCACCTCCTCCCCCCCCCCCCAGGAGCCATGCAAGAAGTGACCTTGGGGGAGGTCTCCTCATCCCTGAGACCCATTTCTCTCATATCTACTGGTGTTTACAGAAGGGCTTAAATTACTCCTCACGGATCTGTGCTCGCTCTCTGCCGGCTCACAGATCACCAAGGGCAGCCCTGTCATAACTTAGGGGTCTCTGCCCTGGCCAGTTGAAGGACAAAAAAATCCAACCCAATCTGAAAATGGTCAGCCTTCCGTAAAGCATGCCAGGCATTCCCATTTCATTTCATTACAATCACCAACTCCTGAATGACAATTTCTCCAACTGCCCAGCCTTGTTTGTCATCCTATTTATAGTCCACAAAGACTGGTATGTTGTGGAGAATTGGAAAGTGTCCCAGCTGTGACTCTGAGCAAAGAGGGGAGGGGAGAGAGGAGAAGCAGAAAACAAAGAGACAGAGAGAGAACTAACAAAGCTAAAAAAAAAAAAAAAAAAAGCAATTTCAGACACAAGCCATCCAATGCTTCTGGTAAATTTAAGGAAGTTTTTTTTTAAATATATTTTTTTAATTTTTTCAATGTTTGTTTATTTTTGAGAGAGAGACAGAGTGCGAGCGGGGGAGGGGCAGAGAGAGAGAAGGAGACACAGAATCCGAAGCAGGTTCCAGGCTCTGAGCTGTCAGCACAGAGCCTGATGCGGGGCTCGAACTCATGAACCATGATATCATGACCTGAGCTGAAACCAAGAGTTGGACGCTTAACTGACTGAGCTGCCCAGGCACCCTAAATTTAAAGAAATTTAAAAAAAATTTTAAGTAAATCCTACCCCTAACGTGGGGCTCAAACTCAAGACCCTGAGATCAAGAGTCCCATGAGCTACTGACTGAGCCAGCCAGGCGCCCCTAAATTTAAAGAAATGTTCAATTTCATGTCTCTGGGGATGTGAACACCTCCGTGTATTAGTTAGCACTCTAAGATTGCAAGTGACAGAAACAGACTTGTTGGCTTAAGCAAAAAGGAGGTATTTGTTATATAAAAAAGGATGTCCCAGGGCACCTGGCTGGCTCCATTGGTGGAGGGTGCAACGCTTGATCTCAGGGCTGTGAGTTCGAGCCTCATGTTGGGTTGTAGAGATTACTTAAAAATAAAATCTTAAAAGAAAAGAAAAGAAAAAAGGATGTCCCAAGGGCAAAATGCACTAGCCCAGAAGAGGCCTGGGACTGGGAGAGACCATGCCCTCAGGACTGGAAGCAACATCCCCTTGGACGTTCGGACGCTCGAGCGTGGCCATCCCCGTGGTGGGAGTGGCTACCCCACATGGACTTATTCTTGCAGGAACAGCCACCTGCAGAACCAACTCACAGTACTTCACCCCAGTTTCAAATTCCCAGGATGGGGGGGGGGGCGCCTGGGGGGTTCTGTCGGATGAGCGTCCAATTTTCTTTCGATTTTCGGCTCAGGTTATGATTTCACGGTTCATGAGTTCAAGCCCCTCATCAGGCTCAGTGTTGACCGCGCAGAGCCTGCTTAAGACTCTCTCTCTCCCTCTCTCTTCCCTTCCCTGCGTGTACCCCCTCTCTTTCTCTAACAAATACATAAATAAATAAACATTAAAATGGGACCCACAGTTCCCAGCACTGACAAGTATCCAGGACACCCGTCGCCCAACCTTGGTCCAAAACCACCGCACATCTGGCCTTGGAGCAATTCTTCTTTGAGACAGATGTAAGGGAACTAGAGAGGAACACAAGCAAAAGAGAGGAGGCTGTTACGGCTTCTCCGACTGCCTCCAAAGGAGGCCGGGAGTACCTAGGATCTAATTCCAGATCGCTACTGTTACAGGGATAGAACCGCTAACCCTACTCGTTACATTGTCTACATTTCTTCTCTGGTCATGAAAAACTGCTACATAATCATTCTGCACAGTTCCACGGAAGCCCTTTTCTAACACG